>JBBBDQ010001302.1:4410000-4602479 GCA_037127315.1 Ascarosepion bandense
GTCCTTATGGACAAGAACAACTGGATTTCTGGGACTTGTAAACCTAATGTTCAATAACGATTTTTTACCCAGGATAAAGAACCTCACAAATAATTTTCACATTTTCACTCTTGAAAATTTCAATTTGATCTCAATAGACGTTAACAGTGAGAGATTCAATCTAACCAGTAATCTCTTTATCAAGAATATTCAAACACCAAAACAAAAAAAAACAAAAAAAAATCGATGAGGAATAACTGGGAGATGAAGATTGAGATGTGTACTTGTATAACAGGCTGGTAAGCCTGGTTCAAGATTTTACTGCATGAGGGAATAGTGGCAAATAATAAAGAGTAAATTGTAAAAACACAAAGAAACTAATTAAGCGTTGAGGATAAAGAGGAAATAAAGAACATATTAAAAACAATAAGAATCATAAAATGAATTTGGAGAAGATATGCAATAAATCAAAGCTAGAGGTGCGCGATTTTTCTGATATAAGCCAGTTAATATTCAGATTGAGGGACAGAGATACAACGAGCACCGGAGAGACCGGATGACAAGATAGAGAGGTCCAGTTTTAAACCTCATTCTTCTTCCAGTTTCTGCCACCAACGAGTTTTTTTTTGTTATATAATCATATACATAGGAGGAAAGTTATGAGAAAGAGTGAAATGTTATAGGGGGTGTCAGAAAGTGGGTAAGAGAAGGATGAGAATACTGATGAAAGTGGAGTGGACGGGGAAAGGAACAAGAGAGAGAGAATGCAGTTTTGTCAGATAGGAGATGACTATTGACATTACATTTAAATTCTTGGAGATTGTAGCTGTCGGGGAAGCAGAAGGGAATTCCACAGGCGGGAAATGTGAGAAAAGTAGCTGATGAAGTAGAATTTGTGTTTACATTTTATTGGTTTCTTAGTAAAAGGGTGGAAGCTAGTAGCTAATCTTGTGGCTCGAGGAAATTAATATATAGGGGGCCCCAGTGAGCTAAGTTCATCCCAAACTAGAGGTCTCTCAATTTACTGGGAATTACTGCAAGAATTTTTCCTGCTGACAAACCTAGTCTACATAGAAGATTGATAATCCTTTACTCCATATATACTTTTAAATTCTTCAATTTGCTTTCATTAAATCCATTGTTAGACATCAACAGATTTTGTTGGCTTGTCTTTTGAAATTGTTTTTCAGAAAAGAAGCAGCAGCGACAGTACAGTGCGTACATATATACTTGAATGTACTTAGTGGTTAAAAAAAGAATATAACTATTTGTGAAAAACCACTTTGTGTTCTGATTTGCTGTGAAATATTTCGTGGTTAATCGGTCTAATGCGCACCCAGCTTGTCGGTAACTTCCTTAATAAAAGAAAAATGCAGGTTTCATCATTAATGGAAAGTACATTTTCTTATTAAGACTTTCAATTTCCCAGATTGTTATATGTCGATTACACTGTTTAAAACCAGGTGTATCTAATCAAACACGTATACCTACTAAATATAACGTTTATAGTAATAAGTAATAATGTCGGATTATAAAAAAAATCTCTAAAACCTTTAGAAATATAAATATATGCAAGGTAATCAGAAAGTCCTCTAAGTAATCCCTATCTATATACATAAACTTTTGCTTACAATTGCACAATGCCCTGGCGGTAAAATCAGGTGTCTTAAACGCCAAGACGTCTGTGAGTGCTCACTGCAAATCTGCCTCATTTGCGAACGATTTACCCCGAAGGTGATTGTCCAGGTAATGAAAGAGGTGGTAATATATTGGCGCAAGGTTTGGGCAGTAAGGTGGATGGCACAGTGTCTCCCTGTTCACCCGTGCCATATGAGGCTTAGCATTGTCATGAAAGAACATACACGCTTGCGATTAACTAATGTTGGCTTCTTTTTAAGTTCACGTTGAACAAGTTCCTACTGTCGAGAGTAGAGGTCTGCAGTGAAGGTTTAACCCACTGGTAGCAGCTTATAAGTTGTTGACTCGGGAGTATCATACAGGACTCAGCTTTCGTCACTCGATCAAATATATGTAAGTTGCAGTGCCGAGAAAGCAACTAGAAACAGGCTGTCACTTGTTGTTGCTTGCTAGTTTCCGACAGTATGTGGGGTAGCCACTTGCTCAACTTGTACGCCTTCCCTATGCGGTAAAGGTGAAGTCTGACTACGAGCTCACCACAGCTTTGGCTGTTGTCCTTCTCTATAACGGCCTTTAGGTCTTCATCCTCCAGAATCTGTGGCCGACCACTATGAAGTTGCCCACGAAAGAAGAGATCTCTCAACCTAAACTTCTGGAACCAATGACTCGTTGTTCACTCACCGCATAATTCCTAAAGGCATGACGTATTCGGCGACTTGGTGCGGCTGCAGAGAAGCCCACCTAAAAGTCATAAAGCAGACAACCTACTACGAGTTGATTCGACTCTGCTGTGTTTCCTTAATGCTGCTCAAGCAATGTTTATGCGCAACTTATCTGCTACAGGGCAAGTAAAGTACCTTCTACCCCAACTTCACCCCAACTGCTTTTCAGGCACGTGACGCACTCATTTGCATATCAGTGATTACTTCTTCCTATACTATGTAAAAATCTACACGAACATTTTTGGTTACCTTAAACTATATGCCTATATTTACAATATCTAGTTTTATTAGGCAAGTCAATTTATTTACAATAAAACTTTTGTTAACCAATGTTCATAAAATTTTATATTCATATTTGCAATATATCATGAGAGTTTCAGCTTATCATATCTATCCTTAATAGAAATATTGAAAAGTTATTTTGATGTTGTGCCCTGTTTTGTTATGCACACAAAATAAATGCAATATATTTTTATCTACAAAAAATCTCAACCATATAGAAATATATACTTGATTAATAGAATATCTCAAATAGCAAAATAACTGATTTTATTATTTTACATGTTATATTGTTTCCTTGATATTATATAACCTTCATCAGTCTTTCATCATTAATTTTGATTATTTTTCTACTTTTGTGTCTTAAATATTACTTACAGCAGTTTTTACTGCTTCTCATATAATTTCTTTACTTGAATATTTTTCTCTTCTTATATGCACCTCTTAATAACTAACCAAAAATTTTCTTTTGAGTTAATAGCTGAAGTTTTGTCCTGAAATTTGCAATAGTTATCTACATTTATCTTGACACCATTGACAACTTTGGAAAAACCTATGGTTTTAATATTTCCTTTAATATCCCCGAATATCACTTAATCTGTAATTTTTACTTTCTAAATGGCAGTGTTTGATTTCCATGAAAACTTAGCCATTAACTCAACCATCAAATCTATCCAATGTATCTCTACATTAGTCAATAAAATCTGAAGTTGGGACATCAGTGTTCAAGAACTTTATCTAGATTATACATGAAATCTGTAATGCTTAATTAAAGTGATAATTTGCTTGCTTCCACATCTTCAGCCAATGTTCTTAATATTCTGCATCTTTTCCTTTGCTTCTTCATATTCAATATTTAGGTACCTCCACAAATTTTCGATACCTCAATTTAAATTGAATTTAAAAAAAAAAAAAGTTTTCTTGAAACTTTTATTCTAGCTTTAATTGAAAATCCGAGAGATTAAATTTACTAATTACAGTAAGAAAAATACCCTGGTGTATTCCAAACCGAAATTATATTGATCGGAATCAAACATTTTTTAGGTTAAAAAAAAAAAAGTTTTAAAATTTCAAATTTTCCGCCATTTTTCATCAATTGTAAACAGAAGCTAACTCTCGGTTTTAAAAATCTTACAAAAATAAAATACACTTAGCTGACACTTTATTTTTTCAAATTACCGAATTTAAACTTACTTTAAGTTGACGTGAAACAAGAATTAATGGCTTACTGGCTGAATATTTCCAAAAAAGCGTTTCTCAATTACGGTATCCTTATCATCACATCTGTCAACGACTTATCAAGAGGTGATAATTGATATGATTTACAGTATCCGGCCAAAAATGCCAAGTATGGAAGACGAATTTGGTATGAATTTTATTTTTTTCATGTAAGGGAGGACAATCCTTGAATCAGGTGACCTTTTAATTATAAATATCACGTAGGGCCACCCGTACAAATAAGATACATGTAATCAAAATGCACACTATTAAAATGTTTTAATTATTTTAAAAGTCCATTGGCTTAATCATTTATATTAAGCCTTTCAGTTTTCGATTAGTAAATGTAGTCTTCATGCTTTAATTTCATACCCTAACCGGAGCAATGGAGGAAAAACTTTAAAAATATTTTTGAAGTTTTATATATTATTAAAAAAAAAAATGAAAATAATTCTTGTAAAAATTCATTATTCATTGAATTTTCTTTTTCTTTTCAGACTATGATATGCTTAATTTATATTGTTCATAAAAGCAATTGAAAGTTTATCCAAATAAGAATTGATATAGTTATTGCATTTTTCGCAATTCGGACCTACTTTTTAGAAAGAAGGCTAATATTGAAGAAAAAAAGAGAGTTGATTAGCATTTCCCAATGACTTATCAAGAGGTGTGATTGATAAATTCAGGTTGTAGACGCCAGCAAGATCAGTAGCAGAGTTTACAGTTACTTGGCATGGTGGGCATTGAAATCACTGAACACAAATACATTAGCGAATGGGTGAGAGGAAATAGCCTTGTCTATATTATCTGAAATACTATCTAGCACAGAACAGGTAGGAGAGGAAGGGGAGTGGTACAGAAAGAAAAGATAGCTAACTGAGTTTCGTAGAGAGAGACGGATACTCGTAAAAGAATGGACTAAAGATTCAAGAAAAATCGCCCAAGCCAGAGGGAGAGGAGCTGCGAAATCTTCCAAAAGTGTCGCCGTGTCCTTACTAATATACACATGGCTTGTTATTCTTATTGGATAACCCTCTCGAGTGGCACTTGAGTTTTGTACAGAGTGTACATCACTGTAAAAAGATATGCGAAAGAATGAAAATACTCCATTAAGAATAGTAAAAAGTAATTTTAAATTATTACTTCTATTGCGAAATAATCAATAATTCAAGGTGGAATGAAGTTGAATGAAAAAGATTGTGAGAGAATTTTAATGATAGGTTATAGATATAAAAAATAAACAGATCTTGAGGATGCGAGTTCGGTACTTATTCAAAATTACTTTTTTGTCCCAATTTCCCGCGATTTATCAGAACGGTCGAATAATGGATTTGTAATTGCCATTGCCACATGAAACATGCGTAAGAGAATTGACAACTGCGGGTTTCTATTGTAAAAGGTTTTATTTCCTTTACAGTACTTGTGCAGCTGTAAAAACTTGTTGGCACCTCGTGTGGTCCATGGCAATTGGGTTACTCCCTAACAGTACCGAAAACGAATGTGCTGCCACTGGAGATAACAAATTTACGTCTGACCTCTTAGAAGGTCTTAATCCAAAAAGACTGTTAAGGGGGTTTCTATTTCTTACGCAGAGACCAAAAGTCCTATATTTTAGAAAGTCAGCCAGTTGAGTGTCATACGTGATACACGCTTGGGCGATCATGTCTAGACAGAGACATGACTGACTGGACAGAAGATTATCCCGCAGTAAGTTGCCATTGCTTTCTGAGGTAGACTGGTTGCCGACCAAGGCTATAGAACCCAATCTGTCCTGTTATTTAACCCATAACAGGAAGGAATAGGCGGATTAATACCTTTCCCAAGGGTATTTGCGCGTAAGTGAATGCAATGAATTCAGCTGGAATTTGAACTCGGCTCCCCGATTTCTCGTTCTGAACCGATATCCAATGCACCACAACGCACATCCACATATTTTAGAAAAGGTTGCCGTAAAACAGCTTATTTGTTATATTTTTACTTACTTATTCTAACTTTACTGTTTTGTATCATACTTTTCATTTAGACTTCATTATTGTTTTACGTTGTGTAAGGAACTACATTTTCTGGCCACATTGTCCTAAGGAGTGACAAGGCCGCCAGTCAAGAATACAGGGATCACTTCGGCGAGAAAACGAACCTGCTGATTTTTACATTGGGTTTGGTAGCAAATGGCAGCTACAGGATTGACGAAAAGTGATGGGTGGAAAAGTAACAAAATATCGGAATGCTATCCGAAGAATTAAAATTTGTCATAATAAAAATAACTGAGGTTAGATTCGCAAAACAAGGGAATCACAAATCATTTAGTAACTGAAGATGCACATATCAATTAAAAGTATTAAGATAAAAAGCAACAAAAATATTAAATTTATTACAACAAAAATATATGACACTAAAAATACACAATCGCGATATCTTACATTATATTTTTATTTTATTCGATATTCCAAACTCGAAAAAGTTTCTTTGAAATTTTCAAGTGAACTCTGAACGAACACTGTAACTGAATGATATTTTACTTGCTTGCATTTTAACTTTAAGTGAAAACATGAAAGCTAGAATTTTTTATAAACATTTCATCCCTAGCTTTATTGTTTGTAAAGCAGTGAACAAAATAGAAAAATCGTAATGAAAGTAAAATAAATAATCAAGCATGAAAAAAAGAAAGAAGAGATAGAAAAGAAAAGAAAAAGAAAAGAAATGAAGATGAAAAAGAATGAGAAGCGAAAAAGGAAGAAAAAGTTATAAGAAAGAAAGAATGGAAGAAAATGTATCAAACAGAAAAAATACAAGTGAAGGCAGAAAATAGACATAATAGACAAATAAATTATATATATATATATATGTATATATATATATATATATATATATATATATATATATATATATTTGAAAAAGAAACCAAAATAACACTTCATGGAAATTAACTAAGCAAATATGCAACAGGCCAATAAGTGGTAGGGAAAAATCTCGACATATTCTTCAACTGACGGACAAGAATTTTCCTGTTGGGTCATTTTGATTACCTGCCAAGTGCTGCTTTATTATTATAACTGCTTGTTCATTTCCTATGTTCTACACATAAGCATGAATTTATGTCTAGATCAAACTACATTGTAAATGCTACTGCTCGAATGAAAGATTTAAGTTCCTATACAAGTAACTCTTGCTTTTTTGAACGTTTGCTTTTGCAAAAGAATTACATTCGTACCTGTGTCATTGCTCTCTGAAATTACGTAAACTGAAGAAGTAACGTCTATAATTCAAATGGTAAAATCTCGTGTATACCTAGTTCCAAAGTATAACCGTCTTCTATATATGTTCGCTTCAATATCGAAGGAAAATATTCATCCTCTGCCGTAGCTGAACTTAGTAGGCTTAAAATACAACAATATACTTGACTGTATATGTTATCCAAGCGCTCAAAGCATCATGCAAACCTGCTCCAAACCTTTCAAAATGAAATTTATATTTTTCTGCAATATTTTGAAGTGATGTAAATCATTGTGAAAACTATTTTATTTTGTGGTTTGAAAACATTCAAAACTTTATCATGTGAATTATATTCATAATTTCTCCAGTTTAAGTCATTTCAGAGAGCAGGGAGACCTTAATGATAATAGTTCCTTAAATTTACGCCTTTTCTGTTTAAGACATATGTCAAAGAATCGCTCAACTTTTATGCAATGAGTAAAACCTGTAATTAAACATTTAACAAGATAAAAACAGAAAAAGAAAAATATTTGAAATTTGGGAAAACAAATATACAATTGTACTGTTTTCCTCCAATGATGAAAAAAATCTACTACATTCGAAAAGATAGTACTATTTGCAAAGAACAGTTGAAATAAAAGTGTAGGGACGCAAAGGCCACAATATCAGTAAAACAGAAAGACAATTTTATCTAAATGATAGTTTTCTTTTCAGGAGATATTACAAAGCTTTCTCGCTTCTTGACTTTTCACTCAGTTTCTGTATGACAAATTCGTAGCAATCGCGCTTCACATCTCTACAAAGGTTTGTTTTAAAAATTAAATGGTAAAGTAATAAATTCCTATATTCGAATATAAATCACAAATCGATCTCCGAATATTGACCAATGAGATTAATATTTAAAACATTCAGTTGATCCTGCTAATCCCATTAGACATTTCTTCCCCTGAAATTTACTGACATTTCCATATGAAATATAATCCTGTGACATTTTCTTTCATTATCCACCGGAAACTACTTTTAATTTCTACCATCGTTTTGATGCAGGTTCTTCTCCATCTCTCAATTGAAACTTTACACTTATCAGCGGATACTAAGCCTTCTACATGTTCATTTGTCCACTTACTAACTGATCACACACACACACACATTTATAATAATAATAATAATAATAATAATAATAAATGCTCACCGATTGAGAAGGCATGAGTCTGCGAACACCCGGATGTCACCAGCTCATGCCTATGCACCTGGCCCGAGACATGTTGGGCATTTCTAAGCTTCAGCCTTTGGATAGTTTTGCCCACATAGTCGACTTCTCATCGACACTTACATTGATATACAACTAAATTGCTTTGATGGCCAGGCAAAACATTCTTACAGTATGGAGGGAAAGCCCTTTTAGTTATAAAAATGCTCAGAACCATAACAGCACCAAAACACCGCTTAATGGAAATAAAAATTTTATCGAGATATCGGGATCATTCCACGGTAGTCTGACATATACAGGGCACATATATCGCCCATACATCTTAGCCTTATTGAATTTATCAGTTTTTTGTTCAATGGAAGATGTAATAACACATTCGGGATAGCCATTCATCACAAATAGTCGTTTAAATTTTTTTAGCTCAGTATCGAGTTTGCACTCAGAACATAACATCGGAGCCCGATGGATAAGACGGCTAATAAGATTCATTTTCCTGGTTCTGGGAGAAAATGAGTCCCAAATTAAGTAAAGCCCAGAGAAAGTGGGTTTACGATAAGCACTAGTAAGAAAGCACGAATCTTTTCTTTCTACTAGAAAATCCAAGAAAAGTAACCGATTGTTCTCTTTTACCTCTGTAGTATATTTTCACGCAGGACAAAGTTTATTCAAATATGAAAAGAAATCTTGCAGACCATTGCCTTTGATATCCAACGGAGATCCGTCAAGTGTAAAATTGAAATTGGAATAAATATTATTTTGCAACGATTTTCACATGAGCAGCCAACGATTTCTCCATCTTTGGTTTAAAGAATTTTTCTTTCTCCATGTATGAAAGAAAGATTTCCATAAATCATTTTTTTATAAAACTCCTATAATGTTTTAACAATTTTAGTATTCAAAGGACCAGCATACATACATTGAATGTCTAACGACTTAGGTATTTCTCTAATAGGAATTTTTCCACAGTGGGTGTTTTTGCTGATAGTCAACTGAATCAACAATGAATCTTCAGTTACTTCTGAGGATGACCAGTTTCTCTTTATAATTTGTTGCCGGTGTTCAGCCAAAATTTTTCCTAGGAACATATAATTTGTCTTATTTGTATGTAAGTTTAGAAACCTTCGCTTCACTGAGAGGTAATAACATTTCCTTCTTATGACAAAGCAACATTTTCTAAATTAGCACCAGATGTAAACATTTGAGTACGGCATAAATATGATCTGCTAGCTGACATGGCAATCTACAGGTTAGAGGAATTGCATGTTGTAACTAATAATTGGATGCTTGTGCATTATATAGAATGCAATTCCCAAATGATCAAGAAAATTCGCAGTTGACATTGGCAACGATATATGGTGGTTCTGATGGTTGGCAGTGAAAATTAGGTTACTTTTTTATTTTAGCAAATAAGTAATAATATAGACTGATCTCATTGACGGTAAAAATGACAATATTAAACGTTATAACTATCAAAATAAAAATTCTAAAGTAAGCAAAATTGCTTTCAACATTGAAACGCCATTTTAATCGACGGTACATTTAGCCAAAGAAAATCTCATCTTCCCGTGACATCATGCTAAATTATAACAGTTAGAATTAGGTTTTAAAAGTATTTGAATATGCGAAATTTTGGATGACAACAGCGACTAGTAGATATATTGTTGAAAGCAATCGATCACATTTATTTGAACAATGTTTATATTCATTGTACCCAAACACATGTTTTTGTAAATAAAGGAGAAAGTCCAGTAAAAAAATTTAAAGTATCCTTTTAAATCAAAATTTAATTTTAAATCAAAATTTAATGGTTAAGAGAGAGCAGCCTCGTTTTAGAAGCATTAACATTTACGAGGCAGATTGGAGGTTCTTTTGAAGAGCAGCAACAAGGTTTACTTTATCAGCCTTGCCAGATTTCTTATTGAGACTGGAGTAAATGGTTGTGGCATCTGCATTACATCAGATCGCGACGTTTCGGCCGTTGTATACTCCAACCTTCTTCAACTGGGGTTTATAAACATATATTATTATTATTATGTCATTTTTCATCATATTTCGATTTCTGCATTGGTCTCACTACCAACCAAGTCTGCGGGGAGACCTAAGGCAGGTAGTGGCGTGTTGTTATGACTCCATTTCATGTTTTTCTATCCTCCCTATCATCCCCAGCATTATATTATTATTATTATTATTCGATTGTTTCTTTAACTGGTATGTTAGTGAATAATTTTTTATGCTTATTGAATGATGTTTTTACGTTTTCGATCGATTTGTTGTTTTTGAGCAATTTTATGAATTTGTATTGACTGTTTTTGCTATGTCGTAAGTAGTTGTGAGAATTTTTGGTATTATTGATTTTCTTTTATTATCACTTCAGGTCCTCCAGAATCCGTTTTCCGTACTATAGAACTTGTCACTAAAATCAGTGGCTAATTATCAGAATTGTAGGAAATCGAATCTAGATATCCTCAAACTATAAAAAGTTCAGAATCTGGATAAAAACTCCTGATTGATGAAGACAACTATGTTTTTTTCTGCTTTCAATAGTTGTAGAAAATTTAGACATTTTAAAAAATATTTTAAAACAATAAAATAGTTTTACTCTTGGAAAGAATTAAAAATATATACAGGAATGTATGACTAATATTTATCACCTTGGTCAGGACTTGAACAACGTGATCAACAATTTGATCAACTAGCCTGAGCAGAGTGATTTCTTTGTTCATCTTACATACACACGTACACGCAATTTTTATCTTTTGTACGTACTAATATAAAATTAAGAATTAAGTAAGGACACATCGAAATCAACTTTAAAGCAAATTCCAACTGAAATATTTGACGTTCAATTTAAAGATGATGCTCTACTGTTGATAGATTGTAACCAACTACAAAGTGTTGAGTGTTAGGAGAGAGATGAACACTACTAAAACATCACATGGTTACACGACATAAACAAACCAACCTTGTTATCCTGAAGAACTATAAGGTTATGGGATAATAGAATTATTAATAAGTAGATTATAAGATAACTGAAATAATCACAGTGTACATCCTTTTTACATTTAAATATAATTCATCTATTGGAACAGTTTGACGAAGACAAGTGGAAAATAAGAGAGAGGGAAAAGAAAGAGAGAGACTAGGAAAATAATAATAAAGCTATATTCACTTACAGTGAAATATCTTTGGCATCTTCTCTTGTCATTAGTATCCAATATGGCGTCTTGGCTAATTTCCGCAGCCGGTTGATTAGTCCAATTTAGATTCTATCGTGAATCTAAAAACAGATGGGACTGTATGTCGAACTTCCGCAAATAGATACAGCTTGAAGATAAATCTGGCCAAAGTTTTTAAAGTAGGCAATAGCAGATAGCAAAGATAGCGAATGGTCTGAGGAATTAAGAATCATCTGAAAATGTCACACTCTTTCTCTTTCGAGGACAAGGACGGTCGCATCAGGCGTTCAAGTGGTACGCCTTGCGTCATTTGCAAAAATAAAATATATGGTTAAATGTAGATGTTTTTGGTTTCAGTCATCTTAAATATAATTGCTTATTAATAAATCTATCTATCTATCTATCTATCTATCTATCTATCTATCTATCTATCTGAATCAATACAAAAATCTACGTGCATCAAAGAAACAGTTATATATAGCATTCAAACACACACACACACACACACACACACACACACACACACACACACACACACATATATATATATATATATGATTTTTCATGAAAATTAATGTTTTATTTACAAAAATTACTAAGAAGCATCTCACTGAAAGTACAGTTCATCTCTAGCAACTACTTTTTCCATCTTTCTGATAGCATTTGAAATCCACGTCAAAAAAACGACACATCTTTTGAAGATAACCACAAGCCGATTCATTTTCTGGCATCTTCACAAGAATGAAGTGCTGTTCAGCCAGGCCATGTGCCATCGATTGGAACACGTGATTATTGGTTGAGACAATGTCTGGCGAATACGGCGGGTGGAATATGAATTCCCATTTAATCGTTTCCAATCAGGTTTTCACCCGTTTTGCAACATGTGGCTTAGCGTTATCTTGTCGTGCTCGTATAGCTGCCGTTTTTTCTTCAATACTTGGTTCAAACGCATCAGTTTTAGTCGATACCGATTTCCTGTGATGGTTTCGGTCGGTTCGAGCAACTCATAATAAACTACACCGAGCTGATCCATTCAAATGCAGAGCAGAAACTTCGAATAATGGATATTCGTTATTGCCGCCGATGTTGATACATGGCTGGGCTTACCCTACGATCTTGTACTCTTAGGGTTATCATAGTGTATCCACTTTTCATCGCCGGTCACGATACCATGCAAAAAGACCTTCCTTTTCTGCCTTTGAAGCAGCTGTTTACACGGGACAAGGCGCCATTCAACCTCTCTCAGCTTCAACTCGTACGGCACCCAATGTTCTTCCTAATGCTTTCAAAGCTTGCTTATAGTACTTCCTTATAGATTTGTTACCATCTTAAAGTACAAATACGCAGTTGTGGGAACGCCATCAATTAGAAAACTTATTCAAGGTCCTTATATATATATATATATATATATATAGAGAGAGAGAGAGAGAGAGAGAGGGTTCACTTAACTGAGCCGCGTTGTTTCGGTTATGTCTACTTCGAAGGCATTGTTATGATGTCTTCACTCTTCAGAATAAGAATGAGAATTATAAACAAACTCTCGAAGAATGAAAACATTATTATCTATTAACGTTAAGTTGATGTTGAGATATTTATGACAAAAAACCTGCTCAGCAAAAATGATACCCTATTAGTAAACTACTGAAAAATCAGCAGTTTTGTCACTAAGCACAATTATAATTCAATACAATATATATAAATCTTGCATAAAAAATTAAACACCCATTAACGCGTACACTAACAAAACAGCAATAAAAATCAAAATCAAACAACTGCATAATTAATCATAAACAAAAATAAAAATAAAAATAAAAATCAACCAATTACAAACATTAACACACCCACAAAAATCACACCAAGTTCTACATAAGCAAGAAGTCGGGACCTAAGCGCAAATAGCTGCGAAGAGTGGCGGTGTTCTCACAAACTTTGAATTCGGCATGAACCTGCTCAGTTAAATCGATAAACTCTTTGTACTTATCAAGGCACTATCTCCACCCCGATATCGAAATGCAGTCTTTGACGATAATCAGATCAAAACATTTATTAAAAATAAAACAAGTCACAAACTAAAGTGATCGCAGAGATAGTCCGCATATGCATGTTGCAACTCATTCGAAAACACTTGGATATATAAATCGTTACTTTTTTTTCGGTGACTCACAATTTAACGAAAAAAATTAATGGACAGTGTTCATATCTGTTTCTCTGTTCAGATTCAATAAAAACAACAGGTTGTTATGAAAAATATTATGTTTATAAAGATGTGTAGTGAAGTAGGTCCCGTGAGATAAAACGGTCTGCATCAGAAGATGACATTATGTAATGTAATGACATTATGTGAGATGACGGAAAGGCATTATATATCACGAGGTTGTTTTCGCAAAATCAGATATTGGATTCTGATAAATACTGTTCTCCACAATTAAAGACAATAATCGATGAAAAGTATCCAGAATTCTTGAAGGATGGAATAATAAAGCTGACTTAAAGATAATTACATAATTACAAATAAATTTGCAATACCTCAAATTTTTCATGGAAACTTCATGTACATTTTTCAGAAATTATAAAATAATTGATTTATAAGAACGTGCAGTTATATCCACAACAAAACTTTTATTTTAATGCTAAACAGTGATACAAAAAACACACACAAAATTAACATAATACAAAATTATTGGTTCTCTTGTCGCAAATATCAACCTTTATTATTTATTACTGTCTTATTTTGATAGTTCATTACAAGATTACTACACACACTGATGATAAGTATTTTACTTCATTCTTACTTGGTAATATCTTTTTCTTCTTCTTCTTCTTCTTCTTCTTCTTCTTCTTCTTCTTCTTCTTCTACGTGCTGTCTTTTTTCAGGACTTAGGAGAACATGGCTTTTCACATCTCCTTATACCTAGAGGCTCTTAGCACATTTCTCCTATTAACCTACCCAAACCCCGCTCTGCTCAAGCCCATCAAGTATGTTACGCGTTGCTTTCCTCTGTTTCTTTCCCCCTCTATCTAACCTGTAAGTATCAGATTCTGCTAAACCTCTTTCCTCATTACATGTCCCAGGAATTTCAGCTGTCTTTTCCTGATGTTAAGTATTAATTTCCTTTTCGTTTGCATCTTCTCAAAACATCATCGTTGCTCATATGTTTGGTCCATGGTAAACTCAGCATCCTTCAGTAGAACCACATTTCGCTTGTTTCATCTTTGAAGAGATTGTTCAGCATTCACTGCCGTATTGAAGAACAGAAATCACATAGCAATATAATACTCTCTATATCCAGCGAACTTTTCCTGTCTCTAAATATTCTACTCGACTTCGGATCTCACTGTCGCACTTTCCGTCTTCAGATAGAACACCTTGCTGGTATTTAAATTTCTGTACCTGCTTGATATCAGTATCCGCAGTCTATAGTTGGCATTTTGGGCTCTTCTTTTTACTGATGACCAGTTTTCTTGTAATGTTTTGTAGTTCTTTCTTTCCGCTTTCTTCAGCTACATTCTGTAGATCTTGCTGTTTCCTCTCCGTGTCTGCTATCAGAACTGTATCCTCTGCGTATCGTATATTGTTCAGATCATTGTCGCCAATGACGAATCTTGGCATGATTTATATGGCTCTCATAATTGTCTCGCTGTATAAGTTGAATAAATCCTGTGAGAAAATACATCCTTGTCTTATATTTGTATCTTTGCTGAACTTGTTTCCTGCCTTTATACATGTGATTTGCTGCCAGTAGACGTTCTTGATTCTTAATGGAAGACAACAAAACTTGTTGTTTCTGATAATAATAACTCTATCAAATCTAAACTAGTGATGGCTAATATAGTATATGAATTTTAATGCTCTGTACAAGATTGTGTTTCTTGTCATAAATAAGTTACCTATATTGGCCATACGACCACTTACCTGAGTAGACGCTTTACATGTTACCTATCTAGTAATAATAGTACAATAAAAACATTTATTAATTCGTAACTTACAAAAATCCTTAAGAAAAATGTTCGTTGAAGACACAAAAATACTATTTAAATCAGAATATCAAAAGGTACGTCGCTATAAGAGAGGCACTATACATCAAACAATTTTCTCGTACCATCAACCTTAAACTATTTAACAGTGGAAATGGAGTTTTGAAAGTTAAAAAAAAATAAACAGACATTCACACGATGCTCTGCAGGTGCATCACATGACAGCTTTAAAGAACTCCCCTTTTCAAAAAAAAAAGAAAAGAAAAGAAGAGTTTAAAAACAGAAAAAAATTACATTACAGTCAAACATGAGGACATAACGACATCTGAAAAATAACATCCTTGAAAATGGGCTGTGAAGTTGCTGAAAGCGCTTGGAAAGTTGAAAATTATGGAACATTTTTACATTCATTATCTCCAGCAAAAAAGAAACATGTAAGAATACTAAAAAAATTAAATCAAAAATTAATAAAATCTTCCTTGGTCGTTTTTAACAGAATATATATATATATATATATATATATATATATATATATATATATATATATATATACATATCACGCGGTGTCACGTCATAGAACCGCAATGAAAATTTGAGAACTGCATTTGTTATTTTTGGTAACTATTGCCGTTGCTTAGCGGAGTTTTATGTCAACACAAGAAAAATCGTCGCTGATGGTGGATGTTATTGTGTTATCATCCTTATAACCTCTCTGAAGATGGCTCATGTGAGCCGAAACCTTAGAACCAACTTAAAAAATAATCCAAATGTTGGAGAATTTTTGTCTTTATTTTCAACTGAAATTAAAGCCAAAATACGACGTTTAGAACGGCTCATGATTAAACATAATAGACATTCATTGTCTCTTATATTTAACAGTATATGTTTAGAGAATTATTTGCTGCCTCGATACACTAAATACACACACACACACACACACACACACACACACACACATCTATATATATATATATGAAAATGTGAATATCATCTAAAGATTTTAGTTGAAGTATTCTCGTCAGTAGTTCAATACCAGAATCCTCATCATTTTTGATTTGATCCCGATGTTTAGAAAAAGAGAGATGAAAAACATTTCACGCTGGTATATATCATGATGAGAAAAAGAAATTCTGTTTTATTTTTTCAACCAACAATGATGTTCGTGTTTGAAGATTATTCATTGCTCTCTTTCTCTCCCACCACACACGAGTATATATATATATATATATATATATATATATATATACTCGTTTTTCAAAAAAAAAGAAAAGAAAAGAAGAGTTTAAAAACAGAAAAAAATTACATTACATATATATATATATATATATATACGTGTGTGTGTGTGTGTGTGTGTGTATGGGTGTGTGTTTGTGTGTGAAGGGAAACAGAGATACTTCTTTTTTTTAGTAGGATAATTGTTGCGAATATCTTGTTCACCAGACATTCCTACTTCCGGTATAATTCTTTGCTTTGGTCCGAATAAAAGAAATTCGTTTTACTGTCAAACATTAGTAAGCCCGACTGACGTTTTAGATTTTTCGATGAAACCAATGGTATTAAAATATATTTGGAAACCAATAGCCCATCACTATCATTTTCCAACTGTCTGCACAGACAAGAGAGCATCTCAGAATTCAGCTCGGAGCTCGCAGCGATCTTATGACAATCGGATTCACTTGTTCTCACTACCTGTATAACCTACTTCGCGTCTGTTTTCTGTGGTCAGTACGATCTTAGCATGAGTTTACGGGTTTCATTTACCATTCAATAGTTGCTACTAGTCACAAGTATGGCTTAAAGTTCGCCAAAATAGACTTGGGTCAAATTTAGCAAAAAGCTCAAAAGAATTTAACCGCATTGAGAAATCATACGCTCAAACTTGCAATGTGATGCGAATGATATGTGAGCGTAGCTCATTGGCTATCACTCTATGTATAAATATTCCCTTGTAGAAATATTTGCTTATATATATATATATATATATATATATATATATATCAGGCAACTACATACAACTGGGAAAACCTTTCGTTGACGTCAGTCTGTTACCAAAGAGAAGGCCAGTCGCTTCCAACGTTACGAGGTCATGAATTCATCAATGATTATTGTGTCATCGTGACATGAATAAGATCGTTCGTGGTGGAAGAACACTGAGTACATCAGCATGTTTCTTGTTAAATCAATGTTAGTCATCCTGAAACAGAAACCTTTTCTCACAAAAGCTAAAAATACAGCACTGATGTAACTAACAGAAAAAAATTCTTCAGTGAAATATAAAACTGTCTTTCACTTTATGCTCAACGCAATCTCAAAAGATAGTTTTATTATAATGATAAGAAAGAAAAGCTGATGGCACAATAAGAAGCGGTTCTGTTTTTAATTAAATCTTTTTAAATCGGTAACATATGTTTGTAAACATTCTCATATGCATTCAGTAGTTGGTTGGTCCATTGGTAGATTGTCAGAATGTGACATTTGATTAAGTGGCTTGAGAGTGTCCATCTTTTCTTCAGTATTATTCAGGAAGTCATGTTAAGTTCCGCTTTACTTGAGACAAGGTAGAATTGTGGTGAATACGGAATTAAAAGTAACTCTATTCACTTCACTTTTTTACAATTTTCGCAATCCAGTGGGTAATCTTAATTTTGACAAATAGGAAAAAGAATTGACCTCATACTGAACGATAAAGATGAAACCAAATTTTGTGATCCGATGTTAAATTAATTTTCTAACCAATGAAAGGAAGCGAATTGCAAAACTGAGAAAGAAGTTAACAATCCGATGCGAAAAAGTCTTTAGTTATCAAAAGAGAGAAAGAAAGCCGAATCAGTTAGATGGAAACTAAATTGACACTGCCAAGATGTGACAAAAGAAACTTCAATCCACTGACCCGGACATAAGGTCCCGACACACATTCGTTCTTCTTCTCCTTCTCGAGTGCTATTCTCCTTTATCTCTTCTTCGCCTCCACTATTCTCGCTGTCAACAAAGAAGAAGAAAACAACAATAACAACAACAATATGACATTTCAACTGACTCCTAAAAACTAACGTCGATAAGTACCACTTTATTTTATTGCTTTACCTTCATTTTCACTTTCTCGCCGACCATAAAAAAGGAAAGCAACACAGCTTTTATTAGTACCCTGTTAATTCTGCTTGAACACATTCTGCTACCTGCAACTAAAACTCTAGATGCTACATTTTCTCTTTGAACATTTAACTCAACAAATTGATGCTATTCTGTTCTGCTAGTAAAATTCTGTTTTAGCATAAAAACGAAATACTTTTATTCTTTCAATCTTCAACCTTCTGATGATTCTGATAATCCTTAAGTTGTTGGGAATTCGTTTATGTTTGACACAAGGACAATTCAATTAGCATTCAAACTTCTCCCTACTTCAGAATCAATTCTCAACTATCGTATTGCGAAGTGACTCTATATTCTATTTTGTATATGAAAAGAACTCTAGAACACAGATATACATGCACAACAAAAATAAGTGTTTGTCAGCTAATTTTATAGAATAATATAACAATTCAATAATCAGAATTGAAATGGATTAAAAAGATTCTCAGATTCACAGTTTTTAAAGTTCTGCCAGAGAAAATTACCTGTAATATGGTTAGATATAGCTTTAGACATTTGGTAAGTATTTTAACATTTTATAAGCCACTAATATTTCATGCTCTCTGCAATCGATGCATTCATAAACATATAACAAAGGACTAATGTTTTAACCATAAAATATGCATAAAAATCTTTCCGACTAAAATGTTTTTCTTAGTTGTTTTTTTAACATTTCATTTAGTTATGTTATTGTGGAAATCATTAGCATCTAGATCTATCCAATGCAAATATGTCCAGTAGAATCGAAATGAATGTTCTAGAAATGTCTAGAATATTCTAATCACACACTGCTATATAAACAGAGCTGGTGGGGCGGTTAAAAAAAAATGACATAATCCGAGTGAACGTTTCGTAAGGGGAACAACCATTGAAACACAAGACCTTTTAATGGCAAGTCTCTTATAAGTTTGCACGGTAAAAAAAATGTGCCGTTGAAAATAAAAAATTGTTTTTAAAATTTCAATTTGAAATTTGTAAATATAGTCTTTACTTAATTGCCGAAGACACTTAGTGAATGGAAGCATTTTAAAAGATGTTTGAAGCATTCCACAGGTTTTATTGACACCATCGCATCTGTTACTGCACCTCTTCTGAACAAGAGAACATTGCTATTTGAACTGTGGAAAATTAACATGGAGTCGCCTGAACAAACCAATTACTTTTCCAACATTTTCACCCAGATGATCGGATTCATGTGTAGTAGAAACCGTACAATGTATTCTCTTAGAGTTTCCAAGTATTACGAAAAAAATTTTGTTCTGTTTCGGCAATTCTGATATACGCGGATCACGTATAATATTTTTATGGATAATTTTCTCATCTTTATTGTTTGCTTTTATTCCATATACTTGGAGTTGAATATGCAAAAGTGAAACAATAAACTCTCTGAAAATTTGACTTTAGCAATATCGAAATTCCGTAAAACACAGAGGCACTTTAAAACCATGTATATTTGGCCATACGTGAAGGAGGTGAATATACACAAACTTTTGTAGAATTAGATTCAAATAATAGACAGACAGAAGCACTGCCAAATAAGAACTCTGAAACTGACTCAATAATCAAGCCGAATACCGACATGGGGGTATTTTGAGCATAATTGGTATGGTGGGTATTAACTGTCAAGGTCGGAATTGGTGAAACTCATGGAGTTCGTCTTAACATTTGTTATGGAAATATCAATAGAGTAACGAGAGGAGAGGCTTGAGATATTTCTTCAATGGGATAAAAGTTGTAGGATAGAAGATAATTAATCTCCACCAGAGTCTTCTGAACTATATCAAAAATTGAAAGTGATGACTGGACTGCTCCAAACTAGATATGACCGCAGATATATATTTTGCTCTGCTCGTCAAGAGAGAGAATAGTAGGAAGAGTCAGGTATGTACAGCAGCGGCACAAGAAACCGATAATTTTTCCAAAATCTTTAGCGTTGGATCATATGTCTGAGTTCTACTTGAAATGTGGGGTCAACTTAGGTACTAATAGGAACCTCCTTTAGACAACAACACTTCATCATGATAAGCGAAAATTATGAACATATTCGGTGAGGATGGAACGTTACTAGTTTGGTTTTGAAGTTAATGAGTGTTACAAGCCAGTTAAACCCTTATTGAGCTGTTACAGCTAGGCCAGAGAAAAGTTCAGTTACCAGTCTATGGTCATCCAAATTTTGGGAAGTGTGCCCATATATTGATGTTTCATCTGCATAGATATTGACTTGTGATCTGAGTATTTTCTTTGGCAGAACGTTAATATAAAGCAAAAAGAGGATAAAACTGAGAAGTCAGCCTTGAAAAACGTCTGCATTGATCTCGTAATCTTCATGACCATTAACGACAGACTTCATTGGGAAGAACTTGATGATTGAGAAAGATCTTCCAGTTATTGAAACTGGTAACACTTTAGCAATCTTCTATGCTACACCTTGTCAAAGGCCTTTGCTATATCTAAGGCAATCGCCCTCATGATGAATTGCCTTTTACCCCATTGATTATGTGAGTAATGGTAGGACATCAACAGTGGATCTAGAAGGGTAGAATCCACGCAATTTATCGTTCATTAAATTGTTTCTGTTGAGATCAACAACCTTGATATGATTTTAACCAATCTTTTAATTTATTAAGCCATGTGTATCTTGAACAAGTCGCGTTATTTTAGAGCCTTTTTGGTATCTATATTCAGTTTATGAAAATTTTTAGTGTATTTTTTCATTAATCAGACACTTCCAGATGTTGTTCAGGGTCTACTGATGAGGTTGTCCAACATGTATGATGATTATTTCAGATATCTTCTACTCCAGTGTTTTTTTATTGTCGTGAATTATTTCAAAAGATTTTGATGAAAAACCCTTTTCTTCAATATAAGTTCCGCCATGGTTGATTTCATTCTTTCTTCCCTGCCTACGGCTTTCAAAGCTACAGCATACTTACTTCTAGTCTTTGCATTTCTTTCTACAACTGTATGGGAAAACAGAAAAAGGAAAAAAGAATGAGAAAACATTTTTCTTAGCTAAGTTTAGCTACAATAGTTATATATGAACATAGATAGATAGATAGATAGATAGATAGATAGATAGATAGATAGATAGATATGAACAGGCTGAGATAGATAGATAGATAGATAGATAGATAGATAGATAGATAGATAGATATTGACAGACTGAGATAGTTAGATAGATAGATAGATAGATAGATAGATAGATAGATAGATAGATAGATAGATAGATTAAAAGTTAGTCAAACCAATAGATTTCAACTGCATGTGGTTAATTTTTATTTTTTCAGGCTTTCATAATTATTTCAGCAACCAATAACATTCGTGTGAACCTTTGACTATTTCGAAATGAAATACATTTTAAACACCGAACCGGATATATTTAGCACAGAAAATCTCTATAAATAATTCGCTCGATGGTAAATGTGGTAACGTAAACAATAGCATTACGCCTTTGCGACTGAAAAAACAAACTCGCCCCTTTCTAAATGCGAACGAAAGGACATATATCAAAGAGAAACAGCAGAATCCTAAACCTGCTGTGCAACTGTTTTTCTAGATATCAGGTTCGACAGCTTTGGGAATTGCACAGAAAAACAAACAAATTATGTCATAGACTAACTTGTTCAGCATTTGTGCGGTCATTTGCAATCTAGTGCAGCACTCGAATCGAACGTTCTAGCTTTACCGTTTAATAAAAATGGTAAAGGAGAAATTCGAATTGACAACGGCAGCACAAGCAGTTGCAGGAAGAATGAACACTGACCAAGCAATTATGGACAGCAATCTACAGAGGTTTAAAGGTAGCAGTCGGGTGAGATACAAATAAGCTGTCTTTTAATGTGCATTGTCAAGTCAAATAGCTTGCAGCAGTGGCGATATGGCTGTGGAAAAACGAGATATGTAATTGTTGTTAGCCATGTGACTGACAAGTCACGTATCTTGTCGCACTGAGAAAGAAAACTTTTCAAAACTTTTCGAGATCTTGCGATCAATGGCAGAATCAAAAAGAGTAGTAAGAAAAAATGAAAAGAGCCCATATTGATTATAAATGTTTAAAATACATATTTATTTTATATCTATTTCTTTCTTACTATCTCTTTCTTTCGTTCTCTTTCACATACGTTTCTCTTTTATTCCTCGGTAATTATAAAAATATATTGTGAACCTTCGCTTGCTGAAAGTATTTAAATTATGTGCATGTATATTTCAAGAAACTCAATTTATCTTCAGCCGGTCAACATATTTCATATATTTAATTTCACTGTCAACAGGGAAATATATGTGCGGGGTATGCTGTTAAGACTTGACTGTCTCTCAAGTAGAATGAATCTGCTCGCATTAACAATTTAATTCGAAATTTTGTCTTTTACCGGACCCGGAACACCGACAGTTGGAATTAATATGCAAATATATCAGCCATCAAAGGAAGTCATATATCTATACAAATATGTTTATATTTGTGTGTTCGCGAGTATGCTCGTATGTATGGGCATGCGCATGCGCATGTGGTTGTAAGATTAATTCCGTTTTTGTACATGTTATTACTTATATTGTTGTGAACAGCAGGCGCCAACCATCAAATCTTAAGATATCAGTTCAATGTTAGAGTTTTTCAATGAGAATATAAAATGCACGCTTCAGACAATAAACAATCATCCATTGATTATTACGATTGAAATTATTCTGGTAATGCATCATGGCTATTTACGAATAAAAATAATAAATCTATCATACGTAAAATGGAACTTATTCATTGCATGTTGGAAATATTCAATTGTCAGTGATTTTAGTTTTTTTCGCTTTGATAATTTAAATAATTTTCAATAAGTTTTCATGCTTTTATTATGTCTCTGTGAAAATAGGTATGCAATTGTAGAGTGTGTGCATATCTATATATATGTATGTGTGTATACATGAGTATAGAATTTAAGAATAACTATAGTTGGAAATTAATTGTATATATTTCAAAGAATACCTTTGATAATCAACAGGTGTGCTGCGAGAATATATATATATATATATATATATATATATATATATATATATATATATATATATCGTGTGTGCGTGCGTGCGTGCATGGGTTCGTATTGGTATGTGTGCTAGTTTGAAAGAGGTTTATCTATGTTCAGTTTGTTTTTAACCTGTGCATGCTTGTGTTTACATTCTTTTAAATATCACTAAGTGCGCCAAAGGTCGTGCGTTGTCTAGATCAGTAAGAGCCTTTGTATTGTAAGTTTTCTTGCGATATGCACCAGCCATTTTATAGGGAGTCATATTTATGTTGCTATGTCTTGGCGTATGGCTGCACATGAATTAAACTACAAGCTTTTCAACTGGGTGCGTGGGTTGCGGGCAGAATTCTGGGTCATGTAGGTGCGACGTGGAAATTGTTTCCCAGCGTTAATATCCAGTGAAAGAATACGATTCTTTCCCGGTACACCATTAAGAAAATGGACGGTTTTTGCTTGCATAAGAGTAAGACGCTGAATGAACGATCAGAATTACAAAACGCTTTACATTTATCAAGTATATTTACCATCGCCATGCCTTGTACAGTAAGTAATAAACTAATATCATTGTAAAAGTAACGCAATGCATTTCGGGTTATGAAAAATGGGACTTGGAACGAAGCTTTTTGATTAAAAAAAAAAAAAAAATACAAATAATGGAAGTGGAAAAAATTGTTTGCTACTTTGCTTTACTAAAACATTATTACAAAAATCAGCGTTTTACTATTTGTACAAAAAGAAAAGCAATAACAAAGAAAAACAACATTAGAACCATTTTTTAAATAACTGCCAGGCAAAATAACTTGCTAAAAAAAATAAGAAAAAAATTGATTTTCTTTGCAATTGCACATATCCATTTCTTCCAATCCTATTTAGACATTTTTAATCACTTTAATTATATGGAGGGCTTTAATGTACATTTTATGTACTATAAAATATATTATTCATTGACATATCAATTTTTTTAAGCTTTTCATTATAATTGCAAAAATCAAATTCTGAAATTTGCACCTTCAACAAACTTCAAATTGGTACCGGAAATGAACAATTATAAGAAATTAAACGAAGA
Organism: Ascarosepion bandense; assembly: GCA_037127315.1. Lineage (NCBI taxonomy): Eukaryota > Metazoa > Mollusca > Cephalopoda > Sepiida > Sepiidae > Ascarosepion > Ascarosepion bandense. The sequence continues at coordinate 4,434,621 of JBBBDQ010001302.1, forward strand.
TTTAAAAACGCTACTTCCTGCTAGATAGCTAATATACAAAACAACCAGAGCAGAACCTGGAGAGTCGTGGGTTGAATTATGGTTTACTTTTGTTTGATGCTTCTTATGAAAAATGGAATAACTGATTGATTGTGTTGTCGTTTATATTTTGATATTATTTTGTTTGTCAGATTATCTGACTTTTAGAAACAATCTTATTTATTTGAAAAATCTGCTAATCTTTAATTGAATTGAATTGTAATTACGTCTTGACTTGAGCGGTATGAATATTATTACAGAGTATTCTTGAAAAAACATGGTTTGTTTTCATTTTTGATTTCACTCTCTAAAACTTGCGAACATAAACAAAGCATGTTATTAAAAAAAACATATCTTTCAAATTTAAGCAAAAGCTTTGGATAGTTTTCTTTCATTTTGGATAATTTACCCAGTTGTGTTTTTTTTTTTTTGTTAATGTTGAATTATTTTGAAAACTTTCTTGAGAATTCACTTCGCGTGTTTTAATTTTTCCTTCTTGCTTTTTTTAAAAAAAATATATATTGTTTTGCCTGTATTTTTACGTTCTTTCTTTCTTTATGTTATTTTTATTTAGCTTTTAGTTTTTACGATGTGGAATTCTTCTCTTGCTGATACTACTACTATCTATATTAGTATCAGTAGTAATAATTACTACTACTAACGTGCGTGCGCGCGTGCATACACATCACATATGCAAGCACGCACATACACACACACCTACATATCTACTTATGTACTCATGATGCTCAGAGACAAAATGTTACGTACTTGTTGACATATCTATCCAAACAAATTCCTATCTCTCTCCATGTCCCCCTTTCAAGATCTCACCATTTCTATGCATGCACCTACCACTATTTTAAATTTTACACAAGAAATAAAATCCCAGATAACATTTTTTGCTTTTTTATAATAACATTTCGGTCAGCAGCCGTCAAACTTTGTTAAGGTTCTCTTTTTGTTCCCATTCAATATGTTATAAGCAAGTGCATTGTGTTTTCAGTCTAGGTCAGCTAGAAAATAAAAACAAATAGATCTTCATTATATATATTTGTGTAAAAACAATCCCCTTCTCTTTTCTTGTCAGCCTTTTTCGTTACCCACCTGTTTTTGGCTGCTTTTGTTTTTAAATCGAACGATAGCGAGCAACCAATTCTATAGTACAAACCAGATTAAAGTTCACGCTTGGTCATAAACTACCAGGACAAAAAGCAAATTCGCTGCTGTTTTTCTTGGTTACTTCCGCGTCTTTAACAAAACTCCTGCGAGTGGTGGGTGCCATGAAAGAGCTTCACACACACACACACACACACACACACACACACACACACACACACACACACACACACACACACAAATAAATATAGGTTATAACCTAATCCAGACAAGCATATATTGATAAGTTAATTCTATATTTCGAACAATCTTTTTTCATCTGTTCATATTTCCTTAAGTGGCGTTTACTACGAAATACGAAACACCCAGTATCTCTAAACTATTATTAATTGTGGACTAGCCCTTCTGAAATAATTGCATTTACAGTTCTTCTCTACTTTAGCTTGGTGCTACAAAATCTTTCTAATTTTATTATATTCACGCCACTATTTGGTCTTGTACTGTAGTCAACTAAATTTAGTAAACGTCAATTTTTCATTCTGAGGAAATTTCCATCATCAGGCAATGACAAAAGTTGGTTGCTGAGTGTTTCATACACGTGTCCTTGTACCATCCAAACATAAAATTAGTAAATAAATAAAAAAGCTATGTTTCTAGCTTTTATGAGAGCGCGATGCGCATAGCCTTAACCCAACCTAAACTTTGGCAAATATGATATTCACGAATATAATTTAATTCGATTTGAGGAAAACTACCCAATTTAAATAAAAACAATCTTTAAGAAATGTTTAAAACTGTGGACTTCTAGTTCGATAACTGTAAGTACTATTATAATTATCAGTTCGACAACTTTCGTCACTAGAAATTTACCAAGAAATAAAAATAAAAACTCAAGAAAAGCTTTTCTTCAGTTTACATTCAATCTAGTTTTAGAAAAATTTATGTTGGATCATTCTACACTTCACTCGATACATTGAGATAGATGGTATTCCAAAAGCCAAGAATTGGTTTAAAAAATGCTAATTCAATTTGGTTACAAATTATTTTATCTATTTTTCAAAAGAATTTTTAAAATGAAAGTCAATTTGAACTACATCGGAAGATAAATTTCACGAATTTTTATTTTTTTCTCCTTGCCAAAAATCTTATCAATTTTCACAAACGGCGTTGTCAATTCGTTCAGTTGCTCAAATTTGTGTCAAAGTGTTTTCATTAAGGAAGACATGATTGATTACAGTGCCAAAGAAAATTATGAAATCAGCTGAACATGCTGATTTTCACGACATTATATACATATACATATATATATATATTTAAGGAACACGTGCATCGCTGTCACACTCCACAGATTGGCGTAAAACAATCTTACTCGGTATTTCCATGTGTTACTCTGACAGACTAAATTAAGCAATGCATGTATCTATCTGCGCTTTTCACTTTTTCTTTCGTCTACTCAGACATGGGTATCCACACACACACACACACACACACACACACACACACATCGCTACATATAAACAAGAATGTTTACCCAATTATAAACAGTGTGGACATAGAAATTAACACAGCTCAAGTGTATATATATATATATATATATATATATATATATATATATATATATATATATAATTATTACTTTAGAACATGTACAAACTACTACAAAATTGTACATTTTGTTTCGACATTGAAAGAACAATGTCTCATCAGGTAGTTAATAATGATGGTAATCATCCATCAAATATATTCCCTCATCGGTTGAACGTTGCATTAACATACCCTCTAGCAAAGAAATATTCGAAAAACATAAAACAATTTATGATAAAATTCTTAAAGATAGTTGGTTTCAATTTTAAGATTACCATCATTATTAACTACCTGATGAGACATTGTTTTTGCAATTTCGAAACAAAATGTACAATTTTGTACTAGTTTTTAGTTTGTACATGTTCTAAAGTAATAAATAATAATAAATATTCATTGCTCTATTTTTATATTGAGCACTGTTTTAAATAAATGTTTTGAATGTTGCAACCAACGCATTTATGTTCAGCCAGGAAGATGATTGTAAAATCTTTTTGCTCTCCACTTGATGGTGTTGAGATATCTATAAAGTAGCAACCTCAGATCCTTTAGATCGGGAAATTCATCATATCAAAGTCAAAAACTGGTAGGCAAGTTTCTGCAGTAAGTCTCTTTAAGCTGATTTGGTAGAAGAGGAAAGTGCTCGTAACACTTGCGGTCAGTCTTGCACTTGTAAAGCACGTTACAATTTTAATATTGATTACAACAGCAACCTGTGACGTTTATTCATCTGTTTGGGTCAGCCTTCCTCACCTCAGGGATAGCTGTAAACAGGCCAAGCCCGCAACACAATTTGCGTGGATGGCTAAGTGTTAACGTGTCGAGTTGCAAGCTGGCAGGTTCAAAACAATTTCAAAATAATTGGAGCGTGCGAGCGTTCTTGAACTCTCTTGTCCAGGGTAGTTATCCCCAAACAAAATGCTTCTCTGTGACTTTATTTACAACATATACTTACTCGGAAGAAGAAAATCGTCATTTGAAGCAAACAACGAATTAAGAGATCTGAACTTGGAAAATTCGTGGAATATGTCATTTCAGGTAAAAACTGTTCTATTTACAAAAGAATATGTCGATGTGATATAAACGCATTCAGATTTTGTTTTCGTTTATAAGCTGGTATTTAAGTTTTCGTAGAATTCGAATAATCCAAGTAGTAGTTTGAAATATCAGGAAAAACACTAGCTGTTGATTGTTTTGTTGTTGTCAAGAAAAACTCAATAACGATTAAAAATCAACGAATATATTCGTTCTAAACATTAGATATACATAATCATGAAAACTGATATAACAGTTTTTGGTGGTAAGAAAAATCAAAACGTATTCATTGAATTTAGTATATACAGGCGATATTTCCGTTTATCTTGGAGATAAAAAAATTAAAGTTACCTTCAAAAAAAGAAAAATGATTGCAATTTTCAGATTAAAATTTAGTTTTATTGATGATAAAATAGTTATATATATATATATATATATATATATATATATATATATATATATCCGGCCATGGCGATTGCGTTTAGCATGAAACAGAATGTTGTCTCTGGGTGTTGACTTCAATGTTCACTTACGTTCTATCCCAGATATTGAGCACTTTAATATAAAAAAAATCTGTATTTTATCACACACACACACACACACACACACACACACACACACACACACATTTATATATATGATAACTATATTTTGTCATAAATGAAACAAAATATACGCACATGTGTGTGTGCGCACGCGTGTACAAAGCTGAATCAGTACGTTCTTATCCTGATGCGTAACTGAATTTTGATATGAAATTCTCATTATATAATGATCGATGTATGTGATCAACAATTACAACTAAATGAAGTGCATTGACGAGGAAGGAAATTATGTTGAAAAATGCTTAAAACATGGCAATTTCTCATAGCTATTCAGTTCTTATTCTTGACATCTCTATTTGGGAAAATTATTGTTCTTGGATATCAATATACTGAGAAATATTATTTAAGGAGAATTTGAAATTAATTTTGTATCTTTAATTAGCATTTCACAAGGAAAAATAATTTTATATACATTTCATGAATAACTTGGATATTTAATAAAAACAAAGGCATATTTTTCTATCGTTTCAAGAGATCTTTGTTTAAGAAATATGATAATCACCTGAGACAAAAATAATTATAAAAAATAAGTAATTAAAGCGATGTAATTAATACGTTTAGTGTAGTTTGTTACAAGACCATAAGTGTGGGAAATCTAGTAAAGATTAAACACACTACTGTAGGGATTAACTACGAGACAGGATTGCCATTGCTACATAGGGAAGCGCCCAATGATTTACTGAGTTTGAGCTAAGGCCAAAAATGATAGGATAACCTAGTGCGGATTGAACAAGTAGTAATGATCAACAAGACGTTTGTAATTCCTCCAAAAACGAAGTGGACAGATACAGTCGTCAGAGATAAAAAGAAATGGTCATTTAACATTTACCATAATTATGCTTTAAATATTATTCCCACATTATGAATTTAAGCGTAGTACTAGATTGCCGGATATGCGTTGTGGTGCACGGCTCGGAATGAGAAATCGGAGAGCCCATTTCGAATTCCAGTTGAATTCGTTATATTCAATTATGCACAAATAATATTGGGAAAGATATTATTTCGTCTCCCTCTAGCTATGAAATAAATATCAGGACAGATCGGATTCTATAGCCTTGGTTGGCAACCAGTTTATCGTAGAAAGTAACAGAAACCTACTACGGGAAAATTTTTCTGCTCAGTCAGTCATGTCTCGAAAGAGATATGATCGCCTAAGGGTGTATTACGTATGGCACTTAACTGAGTAGATTGAGAGCTTGGACTAATCATTTTACTTTTTAAATATCTAAATGAAAGTTCTCTTCTAATTTTCTCTTCTCTCACAGTTTTCACCTGTGAAATTCTCTTTAAACTTCTTGCTTTCCTGTCAACTAATATCTTCAAAGATTTGAGTGTGTCGTCAGTTGTCATCATCTATCTCTGTGAATCTTGCTGTTTTTATTGTTTTTTCTCCTTAATAATGTCTTCTCATTTTCTTTCACTGTCTGTAACCCCTTGTATCTTAGCGGCTTTATTGTCTGGTTTGGGGTGAAAAAAAAAACAAATATTTGATTGTCATCTCAGATAATCTTATGAATATTAAATATTAGCCCTTTTTTATTATTCCGGTGAAATTCTAAAAACGGTATCTCTGATGAATACACAGCTATAAAACAATGCGCTTGTTGTAGCTCAAAGATCAAGTACCTCGAAGAACCTAGCAAGCTCTGGTTCTTCCCTAGGCTCAGAAGGTGAAAAGGAGGATGAACAGATTGATTTTCTAAGCGCCGCGTAGATGTGGCACAAGGCCGAACGTGTGGAGTACCCAGTGAGGGTCAAACTCACTACTCAGTTGTAATAGGCTCAAGTGAGACAAGCTTGCTAACCATTGCAACACGTCAAGGTGCCCCTCAACAGATTGTTATGTGAGGTTCTTACAGAGATAACGGTGATGCACACCAACTTCATGTCGTCCACGAATGTCATATCCGTGATGAGGATCGGGAACAACGAGGACATACTGCCCATCTCTGCTCGCAAGGACATAACCACGACTTATAACAAAGTGCTAGATACATCGATCAAGCTTTGGATGAAAGAAGTTGCCCAGGAGAAGCTGTACGTATTCCAGTGTATAAAGTATGCACTCCCATAGAGCTCACGTAACCGAGCGGTGGATGACCTAGAATTTTCACCATTATGTCACCACCAAAATGTAACTATCGTGATTTGAATTCAAATAAATGTTTATTTTTATAGCTATCAAGGGTACTTTTTTATGTGGAAACTGACGATCTAGTCTAGTATACATGATAAGTACTTTGCAATGAGTTCGTTCCGTAAAAGGTGACTGTGTGACATTCTGCCAAAACTGATGAATAAATAAACATTTATATCTTTCTATCTACCTATCTATTACGTTTCTTTTTTTCCTATTTTTAAAATTTGTTTAATAACTGATGAAACATTTCATTTGCTAACGGGATTTAGCATTCTTACACAATTTAAATCGTTTTACAAGGTGCCATAGGGTATTGCTATACACTGTTTTCAACGATCAAGGATTAATCAGGAAACTCATGAAGATTTTTGTAAATGGGTAATTTTCTGAAGCTCGTGAGATCAATACAGGCGTCCCCAAAGCTATTATCTCGGTTTTCATTTTTCTTCGCAATAACGATCTACTTGAAAACATTCTTAGCTCATTAGTATATACCTATGCAGATGGTATCACAGTTTATGAGATACAAACCCAACCCAATCTAAATATTCAGAGCCTAGCATTCAATACCTCCAAAAGCAAACTGATAACTTGTAAGGTTTCGTCATCACAAAGCTGACCCTGAATTGTCATGATGAATTGTTTTACACTCAGTGGGGTTCCTTACTTTGAGTATCTATTGGGATTTAAATTCACCCCAGAACCCATACAGAACTCATGTACGCGATCCCTCACAAAAGGGTTTGGAAAATATACCTTGTACCGTTATCATTACAAGATTCAGAGTATACCAGAAATAGAGTATTGCTGCTATATCTGGGCTAGAGCTGCTCAATTCTCACCTTCAAGCCTTGATAGACTTCAATACCGTCGACAAGGCCTTATGAGTGGTTTTCAGCTCTACAACCACTTTCCCTCATTCGAAATGCCGCAAGTTTCTCGTGACTATCACTGTTTCCATTCCTCAGCTCCACCAGTTCAGACCTTACTACTTACAACAACCTCATTTAGTAACCTACTTCGCTCTTTGGTTTTATAATTGGTGAACATCAGCAGAAAAAAAAAGCAAAAAAAAAGCTGTTATATCCAACCCGAAATTATATAGTTTTTTTTGTGGCTATAAAATAGATATGTACGTATGTACACACATACATACATACATACATACATACATACATACATACATATGTCTTGGCCTTGCGAACGTAGATTTTGGTTTTCTATCAAAGGCTCTCTTACGCTGATTACAAGAGACTTTTTGGAATCGTGCTCTGACCAACGCTAGTGAAAAAGTGGAATGCGGAGCGTACATTACCAATCACACTTTTTTAAACCAAGGTTTCATGTTCATTGCCTTAGTGAATTAGAATGAAGACAGTCACATATCTAAATAGTAAATAATAGATCTTTACTCTTTTATAGTTATTTTTTAAGCAGATACTGAGTAATCTGTAGAAGACGGCACCCTCCCCCAGAGAGAGAGAGAGAGAGAGAGAGAGAAAGAAAGAGAGAGAGAGTTTGTGCACGTGATATGATGATCACTTATGAAACTAACAATCACTATAGTGTCGATTTTTATGTTTACACTGTCTGCAAACGCAGCGACCGCTCTTCCCTTACAAATTAAACAAATATGGCAAATTTTAAACTATATAAAATGTATCAGTATTTTTTTCACTAATACAAATTTAATTCGAGGCAAGAGACTAAAATTTATCGTTTAACTTATAATTGTCTTTGTTTTTCTTACGAGTGAACTTGGCTCATTGAAACGTGTTCACCAGAAGTTCAGAACTGACCATACATTTCTGACCGGTTGCTTTCTGCTCTTTGTTATCTATTTTAAAATACAGACGTTTTTGTGATAAAGGTCAAAGTTTTAATGATTGGATACAAAAAATGTAATTAAAGATGTTAATGTTTATTTTCGTGATTCAATTTTTAATTTGGGCATTTGTGAGTTGTGATAACATCACACACGAGAAGTGTTGTTATGTGTGGGATATTATCACTTTAGGCAGAATATATATTAGTATTTTGAATAAAGAGATTTTGAATATATTTACCATTAACAATTCCAGTACTTTTCTTTAGCTTTATTGTTATAATTCTATATTTTAATACTAAAACCTCAAGTTTACATAATTTATTATATACACATGCACATAAGGGCAATATACAGAAGCGTGGACGCACAATACACGTGCGCACATGTACGTACATATTCATATTCAAATTGAGTTTTTATATCATTTTTTGACGATGTGATTTCTTTTACGGGCTGCAGGTAAAGATTTGGTATATTCATTAAAGTGGATTTAAGTTTGGCATAAATTCACCACATAGAATCCTACATAGTAAACATATTTCAAAACTAATTTTACAAAACGACACAACAGTACAAACTAATACGTGAAAATGCGATAATTTAGAACAAAAAAAAAAAAAAAACGTCCACTGAAGCGTGAAGACTTCACATTTGAAAAACTACCAAAGAAAACACAATGAATACACGTCGGTACAAAACTATCAACGCAAAAATAAAACTCTTTCATAACGGGTTGAGAAAATCTAAAGTAATTAGAAGACTGGACTAATAATATTCAAATTTTCCCCGGAAAATATAAAAATGATTCGAATCGCAGAGACATTTAATTAAAAAAAAAACTTAAACAAAAACTTTCGATGGTTTTAAGCTAAAATAACTTTTAGCAGTGACATGTTTTGGTGTCAGTTTCACGCTATATAATAATCGAAATTGATTTTTAATCCGGTTCACCCCAAGTAAAGCAGTAAAGCCACACGAGCAGTTACAGGGTGTAAAAGAATTAGAGACAGAAACATTACTTATGTCCGAGAAGAAAAAGAGTAATCAGAAGGACAGTAGATAGCGATTGACATTGCATTTAAATTTTTGCAGATTATAGTGGGCTGGAAAGGATGGAGTGAGGAGGAAGTTCCACAAGCGAGAAGTGCGAGAAGAGAGACTGTTAGTACAGAATATATGTTACATCTCGCCAGCTCAACTGTAAATTGATGAAATCTCGACGTCAGTCTAGTATTGCGCTTAAATTTTAGAAAAGAAAATAGTATAAGGTACCATAATGTAGAGTTCATCTGAACAATTATCGTGAAAGTATTTATAGAAAAGGCATAAGGTGGCGACGCCAGATCAGGACCTGACTCTTCTTTGGATTTTATCAAGGGAGCTGTAGATAAATAGCAGAGGCTTCGGAACATACGGAGCATGAATATTCTAAGCATAGACGACTGGTAGATTTATAGATATATAAGATAGATTCTGGAGAAAAAAAAGTTGTCTCGCACGACGCAGAGAACTAACTCTCTTAAAAGCTGAACTTGCAATGGATTAACTATTTTTCCACATCATATACTTAACTTAGAAACAAACAACTAATCCCCCGAAACATATCTGCAATTTTCATTCAGTGATCATGGAATTCACTTAAATTTCAACTTTTAACCACGAAATATATGACGGATATTTTTTCTCCCAGTTAATGATACACGATAAAAATAAAACTTTAATTTTAATTACTATAAAGTTTTACTTTTGTTAATGTTTCTGGGAAATAGATAATATTTTCAAATTTGATTTTCTTTTATCAATTGCTTAGAAGAGTTTATCAACTCCTCTTTATTTAAACATTGCTTCTTTTCTTTTCCTTTTGCATTTGCCGTGTTTGCATTTGCTGCATATTCCTTTTGTTCCTTCATTAACTACCAGGATGTCCGACTGATTCATTATTGTTGCGGGTGGGTGAGATTTGAAATGAATGTTATTGCCATGTATGGTTCAAATAAATTTTACCTAACGCTTTGTAATGTATAATCTCTCACTTTATTTACAATAGGAAATCGTTCCATCGCTTGACACGTGTATACATTATTTCACATATTAACTTTACTGACTCATAAAAAGACACATTCACGCATTTATAACTGATTATCTCATTTTATTTAAAAAGAAAATCGTTCCATCGCTTGACACATGTATACATTTTTTCGTTGCTGTCATTCACATACATATTAACGTTACCGACATAACACTTAATTCGTCTATAGTTCAAATAGGCTTGACATGCATTATTTTCGCTTACATATACTTGCATTCATGATAAACATCTGATGTTTTTATTACACGTGGCACACAGACTTAAACAGACATAAGTTTTTCTTCTACAGTTGAAATATTCATCCATTGCTTTATTACATGTGACATGTATCTGACCAATGAAATAATACCTAAAAAATTTAAAAGATTCTTTTAAAATTTTTTAAAAGTTTCATTCAATACGCAATACTCATGTATTTCCATGTGTCTTGTGTTTTGGTTCGACTATTGACATATGCTGGTTAATGGTACATTATGGGTAAGTCTATTTTATTACTCTAACGATTATTGGGTGGGCGGAAACGGTTATGTTTCAAATTATTCAACGTCTATTGTGCAGAAATAATTGTGGATCCGATTGAAGTTTTGTGGCTAATTTAATGTTCTTGTTAACTTTTTTTACTCATTATTTATTTTTGATGGCTTTATTATTTCTTGTTGATTTTTATTATTATGTTTACTTGTGTTTTTGCGTGAATTTGTGGTTTGTTAATTTGTTTATTTTGTTTAGTATTGACTTAAGTATTTATTGAATTAGATTATTTTTATTTGCTTATTTCTTTTTATCTATTTTTATTTTTCGATCGTTTTTAGTTTTCGATTTTTAAGTAACGTAGTAAAAGTTTGTTTTCGTGTTTGTATTTTGAGATTCCTGTATTTTGTGACACATGCCGAATGCACTTACTTCAGTAAAAAGTATAGAAAAGCACAATATGTAATACATAGAGCGACACGTTGACGTACTGACGCTATGAAAAAATTTATTATGTTTATTCGAGAAAATCGCAGCTGATTTGTTGTACTCATACTATAATAATTTTGATTGACATATTTGAAACTTAAAAATAATATCCAAGAGAACTTTTATTCTGTAAATTTTACTCTAAAAATATAGTTGAAAATAATGCGGAAGCAATAACCCAGAACACGTGTTCTGGCAACTGATTTTACCCAGTTGTGTTCAAACTGTCATTTTATTTTACTAAACTACTTTTATAATTATGTGTACTGTGCTAAGCATGTTCAAAACCAGATAATGACATCCAATATGCTGTAACAAATAAATAAATGATGATGATAATAAATTAAATTTAAAATAAAAAACATTTTACAGAAAAAATTCAAATTATTTACAGGTTCAATTTGTTAATGTTTATTCAAAGCTGAATATTTTGCAAATTCAGAGGTTTTACAGATATTCAAGAAGACCACACACACACACACACACACACACACACACACACACATATATATATATATATATATAGAGAGAGAGAGAGAGAGAGAGTTTAGGTTTTACTATATCAAGTGTCGTATTTATATATTGACTTCGACATAATGACCATACATTAAGAAACATTTTTAAAAGTAAAATCTCATAGCATTTAATTATCTATTCAAATTCTTCATTCTAATTATAAAAGAGATTTTATGACATATAGATTCCTATGGTTATATTGTTCCAAACTTCTTTTGTACATATTGAAAATATTTAAACCTATCAGACAAAACACTGCTTTTGGCCATTCGTTAAGGACTGATGATAATTCTTAAACATGCACAAACTCACCTTCCCATTATGAAATGTTACAAACGTGGCAAAATTTGGATAATTAGCGACAAGACAAAGGACAACTCAAGTTAGTTCCTTACCTTCCTAAAGAGCATTTCTTCAGTATGCTTGTAGCAATTAATATCTTTAACCATGCTAAGATTGGAAATGTTCAAGGCCAGGTGATATGGAAATATCCAAGGCAAGGGTGTTATTTATTAAAATTGTATTATAAAAATACTGTTAATTCCCTTTTACTTTATTGGTATGATCACTGAGACAAAATTATACAATATTCATTTATGGACACAATCGAGATTAGCCCAGGGAGGACGCTCGAAAGGGGGAAAAAACTCACAGTCAACATGTGTAAACTAGACGTTGTTACATATGTATATTAATGATGCATTATGCTGTTATAACTTGCTACTAAAGGTTATAATATTATGTCCCAACTGATTCCAAATGTACACTCTATCAACTCTATCGGAACTCTGCCAGAATTCTAGATATTTACCCGATTCATCCTCAGTAAGGCGGGATACGTCACAAGGTTAGTTTTTAACGTCGGATTTTCGAGCAGGTACACTCGGCAAAAATTACCTAGATCTAGCATATCCAGATTGGGTTAATGTCTATTTTTCTCCAGCTGAACCTCTGACTGCAGATATAGCTTCGACTTATTCCGTATCCGCCCGATAAGTTCGAGTTTGAGCCGAACTCTGGGTATTTACTCTGAGTCCCCCCACTGCGATAGGATGTAACACAAAATCGGGCTTTACGTGGGATACCCGATCGCGGACACTCGGGTCAAGCGTCAAAATTTGCCCAGTCCCCGCATAGGCAGGATCGAGCCTTAAGCCTGTCTTTTCTCGACCGAATCTGTCTTTTCAACGGATTTGAATCTATCCGAAGGCAGAGAGATTTTCTGTCCTTCTCAGTCCGTAGATCGAGCTCCAAACGAGGCGCACTTTACTGGAAGACAGAGAGCTTGTCTGACAGCTTAGAGTTCACGCAAAACTCGGCCCTAGAACTCTTTTTGAGTTTTTTATTTGAGATGTCTTGCCTAGTTCATTTGTGTTACCAGGGATGTCTTATTTGCTCCACAACGACTCCTGTTTTGAGATTTTAAAAATATTTTATATTATTTCATAGTATTTCCATCTGAATTATTTCAATTAACTTTTGTTCTTGTTTCTGGAGTTCCAACAACTGCTGTTATTGCTGTTGCTTCATTTTTATCACTAATTCTTCCATATTTAAGAATACGTTCTTTTTTTATGCAGAGCAAATAAAAAATGGCAACAACGTGTCTCTAATTTCTCGTTATCACTTTTATTATGTGTGCCGAATAAGTTTCCATTCAAACTCACCACTGTTATAACTAGCTACTAACAGTTATAATATTTTATCTTGTCTGACCCCAACGGTACTCTAACGAACACTCTATCAGATCTCTGCCGGAATTCTGGATATTTATCTGAAACCTCCCCACTGAGGCCGGATGTGACAAAAGGCCGAGTATTTAATGAGGGAACTCCGAGCCCATAAACCCGATAAAAAATTTTCCGTAGACCTTGCTTAACGCAGGGTCGGGCTTCTGTTTGTTTTTTCCCTAGACTAGACTCTTTCCTTTGGCATAGTCTTGTCTGGGTTCCTCTCCGGAACATTGGATATTTACCAGAACTCTTTTGCCTTGTTCATTTGTGTTACCGGAGTTGTCTTATTTACTTCACTACAGCTGTACTATATAAATATAATGTATCGTACTTAATCCATTCTTTGTTTGTATCAAAATTAATTGAAGTAGATGTGTATTGTATTATAAATACTTTGCATTCCGTTGTACTGTATGTTATTTTGTCAAATATAATTCATCATAATGTCAAGATGGGCAGAAGTAGGGCGCATCATTTATAATTTAAAATTTTGCTCTATCGCACTTTTCAGATTGCCTTATCATAATGTTTTCTTTTCTTAATCCTTGTAAATCTTTTATCTGTGCAGCAGGCGCGATTTTTCTGTTTGATCTCTTCAACTATTGTTTACTCTTTTCTATCTCCCTCACTGTTAAGTAGGAATGACAAATAGAATAAGATTTGCTAACAGCTTAATTTGGATTATATTTCAGTAAGAACGTTTAATACAGACAGAAAGAAAATCGTCGATGATATTCTTAATTGCATCATATACCAACATTTGTATTAACCTATGATAGGGATAAACATCTTTTACGCGACTTAATGTCATCTGTCGAAAATAGCTAAAATATTATTATTATCATCACCATTGTTATTATTATTATTATTTCTCAAATCTCAAGCAGCTTTTTCAATTTTCCAGCAATTTTTCAGTATTTTTTGCAAACCACATTACTGCTGTAATCTTAAGCCTTCTTTGAATTTTTAATTCATCCAATTTCGATTCTCGCGTTTTACTATAGTTCCTAATAGACCAATTATTATCGATACAGTATTGATAATTCACACCAGTTCTTCAGTGAAGTTCCATTCGGTTCATCATTTTCTTTTATCTTGTAGTCTTCTATTAGCATGTCTTCTTTTCTTTGTTCACATTACTTGGCCTTGACATATTTGACGAACTAGTTCTGAAAATACTAGTTTATTTTATTCTTTTTATTTTGTAGGACAACCTTTGGTTTGTAGTAATTCTATTTCTTTAGATGGCTGAACACAAGTCGCTTGTACAGTTTCCAGTAAATAATTCTTCCTACTCTGTCATGACTGTTTTATATTGGCTTTGACTTGCTTATTGCATTCATTTATTATATGGGTGACATTATTATTGTTGCGCATTGTCTTTTAACATAAGTAGTGACTTGTTGCTTACACTGGAGCTTGAGTGATTTTAAATTTCCTTAATGAGCCAGTACATTTCTTAGAACTTTAGCTGTTACAATTAATGCTGTCATCAAAGCGGTTGCGAGCTTTCCTTGGCATTTCTGTTATTTTTACCTTTTACGAGTTTCTGTAGGTTTCTTTCAATTGCTTCAACAACGATAGGTGCAACTATCACCAACAAGTTCCAGAAGTTGGAGACGTCTCTAGAATGTTCCAGATATTTTTCTAGTTATTTCCTTATTTTTACTTTTACTACTATTTTTCTTCATTTTTTTTTCATAACCCAATTATTACTTGGAATATAACCAAATCTTATAACGGAAAAGGAGACAGATGCAACTTACGTCTTTTAGAAAAAACTTGTGAAATCATATAAATATCCCTAATCTACTTTACAAAAATATGAATTAACGAACACTGCATTTTAATATTTTTAAGTTTAAATTTTTTTTATCTCCATGTAATTTTTGTCTATTTAAATTTTAATCTTGATAAACTAAAAAATCGTACCCTAATACTATGAGATTTAACTCCCATAAACATTGTGTGAACTTAAATTAAAATATCTTAAACGGTCAGTTCGTAATATGCACCCCATGATTGCGTAACGTATGAAACACCTTGTCGTGCCTTCGAGGTAGGTTAATATGTTTATTTATTAATATATATATATAATTAATATCTCTTCGTTCAAGTGTCCAATTTGTTATTTATTTTACAACTCAAAGGCTGGTTTGAAGGCTCACATTCGCCGTAAACATTAGGGGTTTCCCGATTTCCAAATGGACGGTTTTAAATGCTCTATCTTCAGCCTGTTATGCAAATCCAAGCGAGGCTTGATTGCGCACATAAGACACAAACATAAAACTTGATGCTTTATGTACCAAACTAACTGGACCGTATTTTCTTTTTTTACTTTTGATGGTTAAAAACTATTTATTGTCACTTCGCAATAGGAAATTGTAACCAAGGAAGCCAAGCCAGATATGAATTACTTCTTGGATTTCTTGACATTAAATGTAGCTTTATAGTGAAGACAACATACAACCATAGATGTAACATTTTATATAATAATCAACCTATACAAGGCGCAATATTTTTACATGTTCTACCTTATATTATGATTCTGAATTATTCATTGCTATTTAATACAATATAAAGAAAACTCTCGATTAGTGTGGCTAATGTGTACATCGGTAACTATAAAAAAATCATTTTTCGATTATTGTAGTTAAACTGAAGAATATTTTACCGCACTAATGGAGTATTATGTATACACTAATCGAATTTTAGTATATAGAATTTTTAGCGCACTAGTCGAAAACACATTGATCGAATTCGCATTGATCGCTTGCTTCCTATATTGTAATTTATATGATTTAACATTCAGGAAGTACTGAACAAATAATAATTTGCAAGAAAACTTTTAAATATTTTATAAATGCAATTACGAAAAACCTAAATACTGCCGTTATTTTAGGACGGTAAGTGTAAACTAATTTTACCTTATATTCTATTATTTAAGTGAAGCTGATAACTAAATTTCTAATAAATACTAATAATTTAAACGTTCCTGCCTCGTGGCTTGGATCCTTGACAAAGGCCCGTGTTGAAGTCTAGTTTAAAGCCAAAGTTTTTAATCTTCTTCTTATCTATGTGCAGTATCACCTCAGGACATAAGCGATCATATGCTTTTCACAAGTTTCTGTAGTTTGTAGATCTTAATAAATTAGTCCTTTTCTTTCTCCTAAACCCTTTTCTGCCATCCATCTTCTAAAGCTCACTAAACATATATTGTACATTATTTTCCTTTGTCTCTTCCTCACCAATCTGTTCTGTGAGTATTAGATTTTCCAAACTCCACTTCCTCATTATGTATCCCAGAAATTTCAACTGTCTCTTCCTGGTGTTTCTGTATAAGTTTCTTTTGATTTCTATTTTATCTAAAATTTTGTTGTTGCTCATATAATCTGTCCATGGCACCCCCTGCGTTCTTCTGTAGTACCACATTTCTCTTGTTTCAAGTCTCTTCTTCATCTTTGAGGAGATTGTCCAGCACTCACTGCCATGCAGAAGGTTTGATATTACGTATCAGTTTTGTACTCTTTTGTTTGTTTCTAACAAAGTTTTTCTGTTACTTAATACACTGCATAGCTTTTGGAATGAACCTGTAGAAGTGGGGAGATGGTTAATATTTTTTGAATTGGCCTTGTGTGAAACATAATCAAACTTCCTAAAACTTACAGGTTTTATCCAGAATTATCAGAAGGTTATCAGCAGGTGGATTCATAGAAGAATAAAAGTATACATTTTGTGTGTTTAAATAAAAATTTATTAATAGAAAAGAATAACATAAATTGGTAAAAGTTAATATTCAATGAGAAACAGTATCAAGAGTTCGTAGTAGTCCTTTCAAGAATGAGTTCATGTGTACGTAGGCAGGAACGTATGTATGTATGTATGAGTGTTTATTGTTGGGTTGGATTGTCTTTGAAGTTATCGCTCAGGGTGAATAGTGAAAAGGAAGAAGGTGAGAAGTGAGAGAGAAAATAGAAACAATAATAGCGATCGCTTGACGTTTGTCAAGGGTACGTGTTGATTGCTCGTCTCCTTTTTCTCTGGTGACGGTCGAGCTTGCTCCGTCTTTTTGGGGTCTCGAAAAGTTCATTTGGGAATTCACTCCCGGATATGATTCTGGCCTTTCTATTTTGTTTTTAGATGTTTCCTAGTTTTCTATTGGCTGAAAAAAAAAAATTCGCATCGAGGTGTGAAATTTCACGAATTTTGTGTGTGTTAAGCAAAGTTTGTAATTCGAAAAAGTTTGTTTATTTCTAATAAAATCAATGAGTCAGTGCTTAGCATTTGAATTTTTAAATCTAGGACTTGTTTTGTTCACTACATATAGGTCCTCGTTCAAATAACGGAGTATAATTCTGTATTTTTTTTTTGTTTGTTTCAGTAGTAAAAATATGTATTGTGTTTTTCCCATTTAATTGTTCTACCGGTTTTTGTTTTAGTTATTTGTTCTTCATTATGAGCTCCATCGACATGAGATTAGGAATCATTAAATTCCGGATTTCTTTCGACAAAATCTCTTGACTTAGTATTTTTAGAAATATATGCTGTTTTTAGTCTGTTAATGGAAACATTATTATGCACATCAACGAACTCAACTCCAAAGCTAAGTACCTAAAAATATACACTTTTTATTGAATACAATTGTTTAACTTTATGTGAAACTATATTTTACGCCTTTGAATACTACTAACTACTTCATGTCCGACCATTGAATATACACATTTTCTTTCCCGACTATTCATCGAATTTCAAGAGTCTCATGCGTATGAATAATTCTAATTTCAAATTATACGCCGATACATTATCAGCTTTTAATGAGAACAGCGGAATTAAAAAAAAAAACTCTACTCAGCATCGAAAATACGAACACTTTAAATGTTTGATTACATTCCTGAAACAAGCTGATAACTTCAAATATTTAAAAAATCTAAAGAAATTCCTTATTTCGTTTCGTCTTGAAAAACGTTTCATTTTTTCAGTATTCTTACGATACTTTAATAATGTGACCTTCGATATGAGAAGAAACTAAACATACCTACTCTTATGGCTTTCACCCAAGACGTTTAACGACGAAATTGACAACAATTATGGAAACACATTTCAACCCACGAGGACAAAACAGCAAACAAAACGAAAACCTTTAGAAGCGCTATACACAGGCCCATTCGAAGTAATAAGTCGACATGACAAATATTTTACGATCAAACTATCTGAAAATGTGCTGAAAATATCTCAGTTGCTTATGTTAGTAAAGCTTCTCTTAATGTGTCTCACTTTGAGTCTCCAATTTAGCTTTGTTCTTCGTATCTGCTTTCCAAACTGTCCATATATATTTCCTTCAGATTCGGGTCGTTCAAGAGTCTATCGTATTGCATTTTGGGTGCTACCTTAGGCCTTTTCAATTTCTATAATTTTATTTTAAGTATACATATAACAAGGAAGTGACAAAATGTTCATTGTTTTGCCCCACCCCTTCACATGCGCCTTGAAATGTTGATATTTAACCTGCTCATTTTCTTTTTTATATTTTCAACTCACCACAATGGCTTATTATTCTAACATTCCATGTGCCAAGAATTACTTTTAGTTTGGTGCGAACAGTCGCTGGATAACAGCGCTAAATTTAAAAGCAATCAAACCATCCTTACATTTTGAAAGAAACGATACTCCTGGCTCCATTACCTCTAAACATCGTGTCAGACTGTTAAACTTATTAAATAGAAAGTAAAATGTTAGGAACAACATGTATAGATAGAAAATATAAATTACATTGCAGTAATCCCTCGATTAATGCGCATTCAATTAATATGTTTTCGATTAGAGCGCTAAAATTTTTATATACGTTACGGGAGCCTGTAATGTGATGCATTGTCCCCGAAACGTCGGAGGAGTTGGCACCTTGTAGAAAACGGGAAATTGTTATGGCATATGATAAGGTAGAAGTGACAAAAAAGACCCGCTTTTTGTTGGAATACATCTAAGCGTTTCAGAGGAATAAACAATTACAAAAAGCAACATTTTCCATTAATTTTTGCTGCACTCTGTGTCAATTGAAACGTTTGTTCGCATATCAAGGCATCACACCTTGATCTACCAGTGACTCGATTTTGGTTGAGTTTCTTGCAAAGCGTCTTGGAGAAATGCATAAAAGTGCGCAAAAGATCACCCGAAATTATATTTGTCGTCGATTTTTCACGAACCCTGGACAATGACTAGAAAAACTATTGTGTATATCAAATGTTCGGACCCTGATCTACAAGTTACCTGGCTTTGGTTGAATTGGCATAAGGCGTCTCGGAGGAGAAGAGTTCGAAAATTCTAAGCGTTTCAGTGATTTCTGCGATGCTCTCAAAATCGATTTGAAAATTTTTTACGTGCATGAAAGGTTCATGTCATGATCAACAAGTGACTCAATTTTGGTTGAAATCGGACTAAGGGTTTCAGAGGAGTTAGAATGGAGACAGACAGACAGACAGACACACACACGCGCACACACACACACATACACACACACACACACATGTATATATATATATATATATATATATATATGTAAATGTATGGATACGTAGAGTATCAAGGTTATAAAACTAGATATCCGCCTATTAGTGACGCTAAATTAATAGACAGCTGAAACGATTCGATTTCATTTTTTACTCAAGACTTTCGTAATAATATAAAATCCGACTCTCAGAAATCTTGACAAAGCTCTCGATATGATCATGTCAATGTAACTGACGAAGAAGTTATTGTATTCAGGTCAGACATTCCTTCTTGTTGATGGTACCATGCAATGAAGTACTTCTCTCGTATTACTTGAATAGATGATAAATATCACCAATTAACTTTGTTGGCCCCAGGATACCATGAAAGACTGAAGTTCAAATATGGTTCTTCATCAGGCAATCAAATCAACAATACTAACAAACCATATTGTCATACCTATAATAATATAAAATCCGACTCTCAGAAATCTTGACAAAGCTCTCGATATGATCATGTCAATGTAACTGACGAAGAAGTTATTGTATTCAGGTCAGACATTCCTTCTTGTTGATGGTACCATGCAATGAAGTATTTCTCTCGTATTACTTGAATAGATGATAAATATCACCAATTAACTTTGTTGGCCCCAGGATACCATGAAAGACTGAAGTTCAAATATGGTTCTTCATCAGGCAATCAAATCAACAATACTAACAAACCATATTGTCATACCTATTGGTTATGGCGATTGCATATTTCCCGTTGTTGTCACTGTCATTGATTAATACAAGATAATAGCAATCAACATTTCTTACTCTTGTTCGAACACAATCTGCTTTCTGTGTACTTAATTAAATCTTCATTTGATGCCTCACTATTGTAACCTTAGATATATTGGATATAATTTGTGGGGTCTAATTTTGATAATTTAGAAAACAAAATTAATAATTAAATTTAAAATATTTCAATGTTGCATAATTTCACAACTCTCTAAGAAGCGATAAGGTCTCAGAATTCATTTTTTGGCGGATCGGGGGCGGAAGATAAGTAAAATTTAGTCATCAGAAAATTTATATTATGTGCATTGTAGTTGCACTATTTCGATTTTTTTCTTTTTGTGGTTTTTCAGCTAGCTTAATTATTGATTTGTTATTAATTATCTAGTGGGGAAAAAGAAAGAAAGAAAAAGTAATCTTTAAATTAATTGCAACGAATATACGGTCATTATCTTGATGATCACTAATCACGGTCATTATCTCATTGGCCTTCCTCTGTTAGGAATTAATAAAGATAATAACTGCAGTAGAGATTTAAATATTTGCAGTCTCTGAAGTGTTATAGTTTTTCAGACAGTAGCTAACATATACACTTGATTTTTAAATGAGTAATAAAACACTTTGAAACTAGAGGCTTAAATTAAGGTGCTGCGTAAATTTTCAATAAGAGCGGTGATTGGAATAAGGATGTCCTGGGTAGATTTTAAAAAAATCGTTTCGATCCGTTTGAAACTCAACAGTACACAAAAGTATTTTTTCTAAATTTTCTCTACATTAATCAGAAGCGAAGTTATAGTCGATGATACTAAAATTCGATAGAATAAAAATGATGAGTACCTATAGATCTTCTTAATATTTATTAAGAATAACTATATTTAAATATATTTTATTAAATATACATTTAAATATATAAGAATTCAACATCAGGCCTGAAAAATGTTGGGGAGGAGTGGTCATGAAAATTAAAAATGAACTTTCTTATGCAACACCTAGACACGAACAATATTCCTTCCATCACTCCTAGTTGTCTATCGACTGCAGCTCTAATTCTATACGCGTTGCTTATAGATATAAATACTAGTATGCAAAGAGTGGATAGGGTTCTATAAAGAGTCGAGTAAATTGAATCACGCAATTGCTTTAAATTTAACGACCACATCAGATCCTCAAGGGAGCGAGACTACATGCCAACATGTGATTGAAACGGAATTTGAGAGTAGCTAGAGTGTAGAGAAGAAATAAAAAAATATTTGTCTAAATTTCTGGGATAAAGAGTTATTATTTACATTATTTATATTCAAACTATTGTCCACATCTTTGTAAAGACTAATAGCAGTCAGTAGGATTTTGGAGTGTCATTGACGATTACTATCGGACTGTGCTCTCTGCAACTCTAACGACTTAACCTTCTCATCTCTTGTGCTATTCGTTGTTCTGTGTTATAGTGTTTGTCTTACTTGTATTAATATCCCTTACCACAGATATTGTGCTGTAGATATTCCTCACATATCTTCTGGGTATCGTCTTGCGATACAACATAATCACAACGTTTTCGTCTTGTTCCCTCCTGCCTTCCTCAGATGAATATCGACCTGGGTAACCTGCAGAGAATTCCGAATTAAACTTTTTTATTTAATTCCAGCTGTAGACTGTTCTTGTTCCACTGTTCATGTCTAGGAATATCGTCTAGTTCTGTAGGTTACCCAGATCGATATATACACGAGGAAGGCTGGAAGGAACAACGTTGTGATAAAAAAGCAAAGATAGACAATAGTCCGAATATAAATAGTGTAAAAAATGAAAGCATGTCAAACACCAGTGATGACATGATGAAACCATTTAGAAAAAAACAACAAAAAAAAAACAACAACAACAACAAAAAAAAAAACAACAACAACAAAAAAAACGAATTTGCGTGGATTGTGAAAGCAAAATTGGTTACAAAGATGCAGAAAATTCCCGGCTTTCCAATTTTAATAATCTTCGGAAGGAGATGCTTTGTCGCTCTGCTTTGAAATGAATAACAAGAATAAATTAGACGCGAGTATGCTGAAATAGATATTTGCAGAGGGAACTTTTATATGCGAAGTTGTGAAAGATGTAATGAACTGCAAAGCCGTTGTATGTGTACGTAAACTGAACAGCCATGTGATGTGTCACAAAGGGGTGGGGGGTTGATGAACGAAAAGTCTATGGAGAAAGGATGCAAAAATGAATTCAGATGATTAAAGCTTCCCTGATTGTTAGAAGATTATGAAAGTAGCAGCTGGTAAAGTATAAAGGGAAGACGTAATGCCTGATCCGATTATTGTTTGGGTTGAACATTGCATAAAAAATCATGGCAAAGAGACGTAAAACAATGCTAGGGAATATGGATAGAACAAAAAACCTAGTGATTCATATATAGATGACTTCTTTAATGAGATATTAATACCAGCAGAATAAATTGTAAGTCATCTAAAAAATTAAAATGTCTTCGTAATGAAATCCCCGAAATCATTGGAAGGAGAGGCGTTGCTGGGGGTTCGATTGGATAAAAATAGAGCAATCAACCTCGTGTTTAAAACGAGGAAAGAGGTTCATGAACTAGAAATTTGGCATCAGAAGTCGGAAGTTGTTTCTGTCTGCGTAAAGCTGGTGAGCTATTAGCCTATCGCTCGATGGCTTCAGACTTTGTGCAACTATGTGAAAAGGAACACTGAAGGAGTGAGTTATGAAGATGACATGGGCAATGAGACAATATCATAGTGCGGGAGATTGTGGAAAAAAGAAAAAGAGCAGGAACCGGTCCGAAAGAAATGGCATATTCCCTAATTGGCAAAATAAGGATTATGATATGGTGCAAGCAGTATTGTCATGGGATGAATGTCTAAATAGATGGTGTTGCGAGCGAAGACGTGGCCTGGTTAAGGGAGAGGAGTGATTAAAACCGTAGTAACTTGGTGTACTTAGGCATCACATTAGAATGTTGTCTTGGCCTTGAAATGGGGATTGAATAACTTTTCCAACTTTATGCTTGTCATTTTCTACCTTTTTTTTTAACTTATTGTTATCTCTCTACATGTGCTTCAATCCGAACAAAGTGGCGCTCGGAGACAGAACTGGTTGCTGAATTTGGTCTGAAGTTGATCGTAGTTTTTGTGTCTTCAGAGAAAATTAAAGTCAATGTTTCAACGCGAACAAAAAAATTTGTCAGACGGTATCGAGGAAAGAGGAAAAAAAGCAGTCACGATGTGCTGTTTAATGTACGTAGAGTTGAATGATTTACACTGCTTGCATCCCATGAGGATCGATAAAACTCTGTATCTGGTTCGTAAATTTGACCCGGATGTCATAAAAGCCTGTTTCGAGAGTAGTTGGGTATTGTAGCCTATGTCAGACAATCAACCCCGCTCTAAGTGTGCTCGAAACAGGGGAAATTTAAGTAAAGGCCGACTAGACGAAGCGGGTCATTAGGGTGACTCACTATCGAGAAACTGTGTATTTAGGTATGATTGACTGTGTTTCTGTGCGAGTTACAATTTAGAGGGATAAACTGCAGTCGTTATAGATGCACAGCGAGATGTTTTTCGATTACGGACCAGTGGAGGAAGACTTTATGGATGTCATTTTGCTTGGAAACTCTTCGAGCCAACCTTAACAAATGAAATGTCAGACATTATTTTAGAGTTGCATATAGGCTCAGCGAAAATGCTTCAGTGGCTACACGATAAAGGCCAGAGAGAAATATCACTCATCATAGTATGTTGCCCATTTCTGGGCAAAAGGAGAAGATAGTGTTACAAAAGTTAGTTTTTAATTACACATGAAAACATCCGAGAGTCATACCATGAACTAGACAAAGGGATGCACCTCTATCCATTCAGATCGGAGAAGAGGTTTAGGTGAAGCCATCTGACAGTCACTGTACGAAGCAGTGGGAAAAAGGAGTGGTAACTAATTAATCGAATAATGTATCGGTCCAAACGCATCCTAGATGTGAGACAAGTGATGAGCTCGTTGGGAGGCGAGAGCTTTGGAGAAATAGAGAATGAGATTCAAGAAGATTCAACATGACGATCACATGATTGTATTTTTAGATATAATGGACGAGATCATTGAAGGGAATAAAGGAAAGAGCCTACAGGTTGTGGCTCTTGGCGTAAGAGGAAAAGAAATTACGAGACTTGAGTGCTATGTGAAGTGTTAACAAAGGAATTAGCGACAACAAAAACAGAGAAGAGGCACGACCATTAGGATTCATTTTTTCTGAGCTTTCTGTGCAATTAAGACGAAATTTGAGGGCAGCTGGACTGAGCAGAGGAAAAGATCTTTCTGTGTTCATCTGAAACTATCGATTACAAACTTACAACACTGGCAACCTAACAATTAAAGAATCTTATGCTATACTATCTGTACAAGACATAAAGAAACAAAGAAAAAATAATAAACAAAATTTAAAGAAGCGGACTGTTCTGTATAAAAGACCGTGGGATTTCAGTTTTAAACGGATTAGTACTAATTAAAAAAGTGAGAGAAAGGGCAAAACAGAAGATCAATGAAATTTAAAAGAAAAAGCAAGAGAGAAAATTATTAAAATAAATTTGCAGCTAAAAATAGGAAGCAAAGCGGAATCTAAAAATTAAGAGAAAAACAAGTAAATACAAAATATTAAATAAGATAAATAAAAGAAAAGTAAAAATGAAATACAGAGATCGTGACTGCGCTAAAGACACTCATATTAAAACAAATTCGATTTCAAAATATTCGAAATTTAAAAAGAAAAACAATAAACGGAAAATAATGTTTTCATTGAATGATACGGAGAAAGACAGAGAAAAAGAGGAAAGAAGGAAATATTCGGAAAAGAGAGAAAATGAAGGAGTTATAGAGAGAAAGTGAAAGTGTTAGATGATGAAAGATAAAAAAGTTGACTCTAGGAAAAAAATGTAGGAATAGAAAGAGAGAGATGGAAAGAGGGAGCAAAAATTAAGCTTGTGCAAGTGTAGAAAATGTGTTAATCGCCTGCCACTCACATTACGATGACCTGAAATCGTCTTACAGACTGCTTATTGTAATGGGTTTTAATAATGAGCACTGGGCATCCTCGCTCCACAGATATATCTTTGTAGAAGACTAAGAGTAAGACTAAGTCGCGGCCAAGATCCGCCATGCCACATAGCAAATCATTCTCATTCCCTTCATTCCTTTGCTGAGATGTAAGTTCCATTCGAGCAGCTTCTTCCCACGAACGACTGCTAAGAGGATGTTTCTCCGATCTTAAATAACCTTTTCAAGTCTAGGTCTAATCGTTATCTTTCACACATATCCACATAAGCAGTGGTTCTTTTTCTGTAACTCTCTACCTCGAGTGGATCTTTTAAATCATTTTTTAAAAAAGCACAATGTTCTTATCTTTTCGAATGTGACTAAAACTAAAACTATAAACTAAGCAAGCCTTTATCGGTATTCACTAAAACTTCGTCTGTCATAAGGTCATAATAATGGGTCTTCTTAGAAGAAAAAACTCTGCATAGATGATTGTTATATACGTTTGCTAGTTATCGTTGCATTTAAAACTTATTCTAGTCTGGCACAGCTAAGGAATTGAACTGTCAACAGTTGCATTGATTGTTGAATAAGACAATTAACATTGTTTAATTGTTGCTCTGTAGGTCCCTCCGCTAAAAATCGCTGACAAAACAGCATACTATGAAGAAAAAAGGTCCCAAACTTAATAAAAACGAACTTTTTCCACCAAAATGTTTGTTATTATTAAGAGAAAAGATTAAAGTATTTTTTGTATTATTTAAAAAGATTTTTTAATCCTTTCTAACACATTCGAAATTTTGGTAAAAATCTTGTTTTTATTTTCGTTAGCGAGGAACCAAATCGTTACGAGTGTTTACAATGGAAAATGTAATTTACGTAACTCAGTTCTTTTTCGTTGACAAATATATTAATTTGGAAATTTCTGCAAAACTGAAATAACTGTCGGTTTTTAATGAAATTATTAGGGCTTATTCACAAATGAATTAAATTATTTTTGAAATCATTATTTTTCAAAAAATCTTAGTAAAAATATATATTTTTTTACATCTGTTAACCCACCCTCCTCGTAAATTCATGAAATTAAATTCTGTAGGCAAAATTGGTTTTATTAGTTAAACGCAGGACTCATTGGGGAATGTAAATCATGTATTATTTTTTCAACCGTTTAGCTCCTTTTACCGAAAATCTGCCCCGAATAATAAAATAAAAAAAGCAATAAAACTATGACATTATTTAATTAGATTATAGTGAGTTATCCATTCTTTTCCAGTTTATAGTGGAGGGTAGTATTATGTTGTTGCAGATTAACGGAATTTGACCTCGTTGTAGATAGCCCTCTATAAGTCATAAAATGATTACAAATCAAAAAAAGCAAATTGAGTTGAAAAATAACATTTTATATATACACGTATCAATTAAGGTTTTTACAGTTAAAGTAATCCTTTACATATGGGTCCAACGGACGTTAAAATGTTCATGGCAATAAAATGCTGAAAAGAGAATTAATGCTTAGGAATGTGGGAGCGTTGTAAGTAAGGAATGTCTTCGATGTATACGCTCCTTAAGTCAGTAAATAGTTTTGAGACAGGGACGAAGGAAAAGGGAGGTGAAGGCGACGCGCATAGTAAGCCACTTGACTTGGTCAAGGGAGATACTAATTACTCTCGTCTGTCGCGAGTCAGTCTGTGTGGGTCAGTCTGTCTGGCGATGCTTTCTGTATCAGGTTTTTATATCTTCTTTTTGGATCGCAGCAGGTCATTTGGGAATTCGTATCCGTATTTGATTCTGGGCCCCCCATTTGCCGATAAATAAAATTCGCGTAGGCTCGCGAACTGGAAATTTAATATTTAATTAATTTTTATTTTTCAACCGGAACAACTGCGCGAATCCGGCTGCTCACCGACGACTTTTGGTCATTTTCTTTTTTGTCGTGAGAGTACAAACATCCGGTTCATCACTTTTGCTCGGTCGGTATCACTATAAGATAAGCTTTTAATTGCTTTAATAAATAATATAACTTAAGGACATTATAGTCTGAAGAAAAAAAAATTCGATTAATAATGAAATTTTAAAAGAACTGTTTTCGTTTTTTTTAATTATAATAATTTATAAAGTTTCGAAAATATTTAAAAAAGTATTTCAAAGACTTGTAGACGTTAGGTTGCTAAGTTATTAAGTGAAGACTATATTTGCTAATAAAAAATTGAAAAGTTTAATACAAATCATCGAGCCATCATATTTTAAAAATATTTAAAAAATTCTTTTTGTGCATTTGAAGTTTTTTTTATGCATGGTAATTTGTATGTGTATATTAAAAGGTCATGAGTTTGACGGTTTCTTCCCTTTACAGTAAAAAAAAAAAAATTAGACAATTTTATCGATTCCGGACGCCATATACTCATTTCATCTCGCATCTGTCGAACTGTCATCACATTTAAATTCGGGAGAAAAGTCTGAAAGTTCAACACTGTGTTTAAGAAATAGTTTTATTCTAAATTTCATGCTATAAATAATTAATACTTGTGTAAATCAGATTAATTTAATATTAAATTTGCTAATTTTCCAAAAATAATGTGCCACAGATGTATATTTTATTTTTGCAAGATTTTTAAAAACGAGAATTAGCTTTTGTTTACAAATGTGTCTATCGCTCAAAAACGTCCGAAAAATTGAAAAAGTTTAAAAAATCTCAAAATTTTAGATTCCAATCAATTTCAATAGAATTTCAGTTTGAAATACACCAGTGTATTTGAATTTGTATTTTTTTTTTGAAAAAAATTTAATCATTTAGCTTTCAATTAAAATTAAAATAAAAATTTCAAGAAAACATTTTTATTTTTAAAAGTTCAATTTAAATGTTAGTTATCAATAATAAGTGGAGATACCTACACGGTAAGCACCTAGTTATAACTTTTCTAAGATAGTAAGATTTCATAGAGGACTAACTTGTGGCCGAGATAGTTTGTTTTTCTGTGCCAATGTTCGGTGTTCACATAAAAACCGGATTTCGAATGTTAATTTTCAAAGACTGAATGACACAATATTTCTAATTTCCTTTTGACAATACGCCGGCAGTACTAAACTAAATTTAAATATTTACGGAGAAAACATTGCATTCTTTCTAAAAGAAATTATGTGTAGTGACTAAAAAGTGTTAAAACTTTAAGAACCCAAACCAAAGTTGGGATTGATCGAAAGTGGAAACGCAAAGTTACTTGTGTCAGGCAGAATGGCATCCAATCGAATTAAAACTTTTTAAAACCTGCGATTCAGTTTTAAAACGCCAATCTCAAGAGACAAAAACTGAACTTTTTAATTTTATACGTGAAATAGTAAGTTATGAATAAAGTTGCCTTGAGTTCAACGATGAGAGCGGAATAAGAAAAATGTCCTTGTTTTGGAAAACCAGCATTCGAAATATCGGTATTTTGTAGTGACTGAACACTGACTACCAATCCAATACTAATGGTAAATATAGGCAGTTACATCAGCTACTTAACAAGCGTTTTAGCTTAAAAAAAGGGCCGAATAATATTTAAGGAAATTTTGTTGAGCTATATAACGTTTGATAATTCAGCATTGGAAACCGTGGTTTTTATTTAGGATCGAATATCGACACTGATAGGAGAAAATAAAGTCACAAATCGACACTGATAGGAGAAAATAAAGTCACAAATATCAGATTTGTAAATAAATATTTATGTACATTTGCACTTCACTTCGGACTTGTGCACTTGCTTATTCATTACGCAGAGTAATTTAATCCGGTACTAATTCGCGATAAGTAAGTTTTAATATGAATTTTAAAATTTAAAAAAATCTTTCTTGAAGCTTTTATTTTAGCTTTAATTGAAAGCTAAAGGATTGAATTTACAATTTTCAGTAAGCAAAATACTCTGTAGTGTATTTCAAACATCATAAATTAAATTATTAAAATCATATTGATTGGAATCAATTCACTTTTTTTAAAATAAAAATAGCTGATTAGTGCCCTATTTAGTCGTCTCTCATCGCAGTATTAATTTTCTTTATTAAAAAACCTTTAAAAAATAAAGCATACTTTTCTGAATCTTTATTTGAGGAATATTAACTGATTTAAAGTATAATTTATCTGATTTTGAAACAGTATTTACTTTAAGTTGAAAATAATAGAACAATGGATTTTTAAATCAAAGAGTAGCAATGGTTTATCTACATTTCATCGCTCATCAATCACTTAACAAGCACTGATAAGGTTTATTATAGTTCTATGGAAAGTTTGTGTTAAAACATAATTTAAGAAAATGATGGTGAACACTTTTTCAATATAGTTTTTAAGTATTCAGTAATCTTAAAAATGTTGCAAATATTCTCCGTAATCTAATTTTAGGAATGTTGACTTCAAACTTACTATAGTGATCGAACTTATTTTCTGATAATGTCCTGTATAGTCACCGATACTTTCAAAATGGGCACGTTTATACACATAAAAAAATCAAAATTATTTTTAGATTATTAGTATGAGATGCTTTGTATTAAGCTTTTCCAATTTCTCTTAGTAAATATAGTCTTCCCGTAATAACATAAAAATCTAACCCAGTTAAAATTTTGAAGATATTTGACAATTTACATTATTATAATTAAAAATAAAATCCAAACAATTCTTGTAAAAATTCATTAATCGTCTCCATTTTTTCTAGTCTATATGACAATGTCCGTAATATATTTTATTTATGAATGCAATTAAAAGCTTATCTAATTAAATAATGTCATAGTTTTATTGCAATTGTGAGTATCTGAAAAAAAAGAAAAAGATAATGATTTTTAAAAATTTACAATCATTCTCCAAGTAGTCCTGCGTTTAATTAAAAAAACAAAGTTTGGGGTCAGAATTTAATTTTTTAAAATTTCACGAAATTGAGTGAATGTGTATGTGTGTGGGCGTGGGGGTAATAGATCTAAAAATATTTTTACTAATATTTTGTAAAAATAATAATTTCAATTATAAATTCATTCATTTGTGAATTAGTCTTGAAAATTTAATTAAAATAGGATAATTATTTTTGAAAAAATTTCCAAACCAAAGTGTTATTTTACTGGAAAGAAAGAAAGACCATGTTCATAGTCCGCTCTGCTGCATCGTTGACGCAGAAAAAACAAGATTTTTAAACCAAAATTTCGAACATGTTAGAAAAGATAAAAGAATAAATTAAAACAAAAAATAATTAAAAAATACTTTGGTCTTTAAGTTGACGCTAAAAGTTTGGAGGACTTTTTTCATTATGTTATGCTGTTTCGTGTTTAGTGTTTTTTTTAACGAAAAAATGAAGATTTACCAAATTGCTGTTTTTAGCTCTTCCACCAGCCATAAGTTATTATTTTAAATCTATTTGTGTAAGTGTGTGTGCGTGTATTTGCAACTTCTTGTCTACTCTCAACCATCTGTCGTGCTTTTTTACACTAAGCTACTTACTTTCTGTAATTACTGATTTATCAACCGCCTCAAACTCAACCACCCCATACCACTGCTTCACTCTCCCACCATCGAAGTTATTATGTACTTTTCTTTCTTTTGCCTCTTAGTACTCTTTTTTCGAGTTCGATCCTCACTGGGTACCCCATACTTTCAGCCTTGAACCACATTTAAGTGACGCTTAAAAAAATCAACTCTCTCTTTCTAACTTTCTTTCTCTTTGTTTGTCTCTAAGCTTCTTTGACTTCTCATCGTTTTTGCTTAAAAATCTTTGAAGCATTTTTAATAAAAATGCAATGACAATGACGTCCCTCAATTCAACCTTAATCTCTTCTCATGATCTAACTGCTTCACTTAAATGTCTTCCTATCTAAAATGTTGTTTTTTGTACTTCATATTTGTACTCACACTTCAAAATTCCACGGGCGTTGAATTTGTAAGCATATCTTTCTTTCTTATTTTTCTCTCTAGTTATCACTCCACTGATCGAAGGAGGCTTTGTTCCATTTCTTTTCTCCTCTCCACTTCATAATGATATCCAACTACCTGCTCATTACTGCATTTCTTAGCTTCCACTCTCCCCTCTGCTGCTTTAACCCTTCCTTCCTTCTCTCATCACTTTGTATTCTTTCTTTCTCAATCCTTCTTTCAAATTTTATCTATTTCTTACCTTTCTTTTCTTCATCTTATTCTTTCCCAATTTTAAACTAAAATCTCCTTAAGAATTTTTCACTCATTCTTCTCTTACTTACTTTAAAAAAATATCTTTTCGTTTGCCTTTTTCTTTGATTCATGTTTTTTTATTGTTTCTGTCTTAAAACCCTCTTCTTTCCTCTGATCATTTGCTTTCTTTCATCATCTTTCTTCACAAATTTTACACTCCCCTACTTCCTCTTATTATTCCCCCACTTGCATATTCTTTACGCATTTTCTTTCATCTTTTCGAAACATCCACTCAAATATCCATATTTTTCTCCTACCACATCTCTTCGTTCTCTTTTTCCACTCATTTACTTTCTGTTATCTTCTCTTTCCTTATCTTCACTTTTACTCTCTAAAAGTATTTACCCTTTCCTCTTTTTCCAATTAAATTCATTTCATTCTCCACTTTCATTTCAAACCCATTCACAAAACCTTTTGTTTCTCCTCCTACTCCAGCTATGTCTATATAACTCTCTAAGATTTTGTTCATCACCCGCTCTAGTTGCTATTATTAGATCGTCATATCCCTGCGTCTTATTGATTTCTCTGACTTCTCCCCGTCCGGAGCATGAGTAGTCAGTTTTACATTGATGAAGAATGTTACCCTGGCACATTTCTCCTCCTAAAAGTTAAAACTACAAAATTTACTTTGTGGGTTTATTTTCATTTAACCGATTTGATCAACTTTTCTGAAACATACATACATTGGATATCATTAATTTGTAAGTTACGATTATTTATTTTCCTCTGTTGTTGCGATGTGTTTTGTTGTCATTTTTTTTTTTGCGGTTTCCTGTGAGATTTTTTGCTTGTCTTTATTTTGGTAATGTTGTTTTAAAACGATGTAGAACTTCAAAAGGAGTTTGTATCTTACCTGTGAAAATAACAATCAATGTGAAATTATTTTGTTGAGATGAAAAGAAAGAAGAAAACGAACAATGGAAATCGTGTGTGTATAAATCTTTAATTGACACCATTTGCTCGTTTTTTATATATTTAAAAAAATGCTTTGCATGACATTCTGAATAATTAACGAACGAAAAGAAATATTATAAAACATTTGGTCAGCACACTTGTTTTTTTTTGTGTGTGTGTGTCTATAATTTCTGTCATTTATCGTTTCATCGAATTTGATTTGTGTTAAAAAAATTTGAATTTATTTGGGTTTCTAATTTTGGACCATTTAACAATTGAAATTTTTTTACTGTCTCTTTTAAGGTATTTTTTTGTATAAATATCAAAAGTAACAAAACAAAAAAAAATCAATTTTTAATTTTTGGCCAGATCGAAATCGGCGAAATAAAAATTTTCCCCAGAGACACAATTTTGGAATTGTATTTTTTTTAATCAAACACTCGTATTGCCCTGCCATCTTAAAAAAAAAAAAAAAAATTAATAAAACTAACAATTTAAAAAATTCAGAACATTTAAATAAAAATATTCAATCTTTTCTCATAAACAAAAATTGTACTTGTTTTTTTATATTTCTTTTTTGTAAACGAAAAATGTCAAGATAAGACTGAGAATATTTTTTTTATTTACTCATTCCAAAAATTGTTGTAAATTCATGTACTCAATAGAAGTAGAATTTTCTGTCATTTTTTATTAAAAAAACAAATAAAACACTTGATAAAAGAAGAATTCCTTTTTCACATTGTTCCAAAGTGTTGTCCTCATCTTTATTGCTATTTTTACGACATTTCGGCCGTTGTACGCCCCGGTCTTCTTCAGGTACAACGGCCGAAATCTCGTAAAAAACATGGCAATAAAGATGAGGATAACACTTTAACAGTCCGAAATGTAAATACTACCTCAACTCAAAAGCGTTTAAATGCATAAAATTTAAACGAATATTTCTTTGATTTCAGATTTTTCTAAATCTTAGGAAATCAAAGAAAGAACTGGTGATTCTCATTTATAAAAAAAAACATTGAAAAAGTAATTTTATTTTTTGTAAGCAAAGTTTTTTTTTTTTTTTTTTTTACCAAGACCATGTTTTTTGGGGAAAACCGGTTGAACCCTAGTATTGTTTTTGATTTTTGTTTTATTTCTTTTTCATCTCCAATTTTCGTTACAGCTATTTTCACTATCATTATTATAATATTATTATTCCCAATATTTTTTCTGTCTTTAAAAGCAGAACTATTTAAATCTTCCTTCCCCAGTTAGCGGCAAAGTAACCTGAGCCGGGAATGTCAAATTCAAGAAACATGAAGTTTAAGAAATAACTTTTTTTTTCTTTTTTTTTTTTTTTTTTAAACATCCACTGTTTTAAAAATCCATTTCTCATATATTCTAACTTTAAACTTAAAAGGCAAATAATAATATTTTTTCAAATTAAAAAATATACTTTAGTTTAAATCCTCAAATAAAGTTTTAGAAAACTATATATTTTATTTTTGGAAAATGTTTCAATACAGATGCATTGCGATGAAAGACAACTAAGGGGGCTCTAATCAGCTATTTTTAGACACCCACTAAAAAATCGATTCCTATCACTATTTATATTTGAAATACAGAGTATTTGCTTACTGGAAATAGTAATATTTTTTAATCCTTCAGCTTTCAATTAAAGTTAAAATGAAAGTTTCATGGATGTTTTTCCATATAAAAAATCATCAAGGTATCGAAAATTAGTGGAGGTTACACAAAAAGAAAGTATATATACTTTGTGTGTGACTGAAAAACACATTTTGAATGATTTTTTAAAATTTTTAGTTAGATTGAGTGTTGTAAAAAAAAATAATGTTCATTGTTCATGAAAAAAAGGTATCTTAATATTTTCTAGTGAAAAAGAAATGGTTGATAGTCAACCAAACTGAAAGTGTTTAATCATTAAATGGTTTCACTTTTAAACCATTAAGCACTTTGTGGGTAATAGAACAGACACTAGTATTGAATTTAGTTTTAGTTTTTTATGGGACTATAGTTACTATAAGTGACTATAACAAGCATTCTGAGGGGATCCCAACAAACTTACGAAAATAAAATTACTTAAATTTCTCAGAATAGTTTCAAAAAAGTTTTTTTTCTAGAAATAATCAGTAAAAAAAGTTTAAAAACAAAACAATCATCTATGCTCCGA
Organism: Ascarosepion bandense; assembly: GCA_037127315.1. Lineage (NCBI taxonomy): Eukaryota > Metazoa > Mollusca > Cephalopoda > Sepiida > Sepiidae > Ascarosepion > Ascarosepion bandense. The sequence continues at coordinate 4,469,774 of JBBBDQ010001302.1, forward strand.
GGATCAAACTTTTTTACATAATGAACTGAAATTGAATAATACAAAGATAGAAAGGGGCATAAGACAATGTGACAAAGATGTGTCTTTTCACCGGATCTGTTCAACTTGTGTACAGCGAGAATATTTTGAGGACCCTAGAAGTTATGCCTGGATTCGTAATCGGAGGCCACAATTTAAACAACCTCAGGTACGCAGATGATACAGTGCTGATAGCAGACACAGAAAGGAAGCTACAAGAAGACCTCCTACAGAAGGTAGCAGAAGAAAGTAACAAGAAAGAACTAGAAATAAACTGCACGAAAACCGAATGCATGGTCATCAGTAAAAAGGGCAGCCCAAAATGCCAAATACAGGTCGGGGATACCAGAATCAAGCAAGTACAAAAATTTAAATATCTGGGAAACGTTATAACAGAAAACGGAAAGTGCGACACAGAGATCCGAAGGCGAATTGGCATGACGAAGGAAGCATTCCAGAAGTTGAGTAAAGTGGACAATTTCGCTAAAAAACTAGAAAGAGAGTACTGGATTGCTACGTGCTGTCTGTCCTTCAATATGGCAGTGAATGCTGGACAATACCATCAAAGATGAAGGAAAAACTTGAAGCAACTGAAATGTGGTTCTACAGAAGGATGATGCGAATATCATGGATCGAGCATGTGAGTGAGCAATGATGAGGTCTTGGAAATGATGGAAACAAAAAGGAAATTAATACTGAGCATCAGGAAGAGACAGCTGAAGTTCCTGGGACACGCAATGAGGAAGGAGGGCTTGGAGAATCTGATACTAACAAGCCAGATTGAGGGAAAAAGAGACAGGGGAAAAGCAACGGATAACATATTTGAAGGACCTAATCAGGTGAATGACGAAACGAGGATTGCATGGTGTAACAGGAGAAGGTGTGTTCAGAGCCACCAGGGATAGGGAAAAGTGGAAGGCCATGATCGCCTACGTCCTGAAGGGACAAGGCATATAGAAGAAGAAGAAAGAGTTTGATCCGCACTTTTGCTGCTGTACTATCTACTAGTCTTAGACTGATCATCAAAGCTTAAAATTTAAAAATATTGACCTGATTGAAGAGAGTGAAAATATCAAAATTAATCTCTCTTGATTACTTTCTCATTGTACTTCAACTTCATAGTTGAATTATTACTTTTTTGCCGTTGCTTTCTAAAAAGTAGGTCTGTGGTTACTTTTGACTTAGTTTTCTTTATTTTGTTAGTCTCCGTAAGACATTAAATGGGCAGCTGAGATAAGTACAGTTCACTCTGCTTTGAGAAATGCTTCGATAAAAAACAATGCAGTCACAGTGTTATATAAAAAAAAAAAGGTTTTTAAAATGTCAATACATGCCAGAAAACTAATAATAGATAGACCCCCCACCACCACCAACAAAAACCACTTCTTTCACTGTTAAAGAGTATTTTTGAGGAATCCGCTATCGCACATTAAGAAAGGATCGACGCCCACTATCCCGATATTACTTGCTTCTTTCTCTATAACTTTTCACTGTTTTTGAGTTCCTATTAAAGGTTTAAAATTTAGAACAAAGCTAATTATCTACTTCTACATTTTTTCTATTAAAAATAGAAAAAAGAAAAAAATTTCATGTTTAAAAATAAAAATGCCTGGAACAGTGATCTTAATGTCTTTTAAGAATCTACTATTTTTGTGTTTAAAGGATTATTAAATGAATAATTAACATGAAATGAAACAAAAAAAAAAAATTGAAATTCTGTAAAACCAAAAATAAAAATAATTTTGTTTGTTGAACTCTTTATCTTGCACTGATCAACCTTCAGGACGGACGATCAGTAAAAAAGAAAAAATATATTTTGGACCAAAATGAATTTGGTTACTTAAGAATTAATTCTTTTAAATAATTTTTTAAAAAGCTATACAATTAATTTACTGGCATCCAAGTTTAAAAGTGAAAAAAAATCATGGTTGGTTTTAATTTTAGTTAGTACAAGTAAGTTGTGTAAATAAACTTCGATTATTTGGCAATGTGGTGTGAAACTACACCACACTGTGGTGTAGTTTGTAGATATCGACTCAGAACGAGAAATCGGAGAGCCGAGTTCGAATTCCACTTGAATTCGTTGCATTCACTTTCACTTGGGAAAGGTATAATCCGTCGCTTCTCCCTCCAGCTATAGGTAAAAAATAGCAGAACAGATTAGGTTCTACAGCCTTGGTTGGCAACCAGTCTACTGCAGAAAGTAATGGCAACCTACTGCGGGAAAATTATTCTGCCCTGTCAGTGATGTCTCTTTCAAGATATGATCGCCCTCAAAAAGTATATGACTTATGATGGTACTTTGACTTAACTGACTGGATTTGCGCAACACTATCTCTTGGACAAGATGTAAAATTGCGTTCAAAAACTCATCTCGTTGACAAAATATTATTATTGGATGCATCACAAAGCAATCTCATTTAATTCTCATAATTTATTTGCAATCGTAAATTATCATGGCTGGCATTTTGTTAATTACAACAAATTAAAGCAGTTATAAAAAACCAAAAAAAATGTTAAAAAAATCCAAAGTAAAAGAAAGTGACACTCCAACTCCAGCGCTTTGATTGCATGTGTCTGATACATTTGATTTAGTTCTACTTAAATTAACTTATTTTTATTTGATTAGAAAGTGGAAAGCGCAAGATTTAAAAAATGCATAAATAGAAATAATGGCAGTAAAAAAAAAAAGTCTATAAAAACATAAAAAGCTATACTTGGTAAGTTAGTCTTAAGAGTTTAAATTTGATCATTAATTGGCGGATCTGCGTTGTGGTGGAGTGGATATCGGGACGAGAAATCGCTGAGCTGAGTTCGAATTCCAGTTGAATTCATTGCATTCACTTACGCAAGTACCCTTGGGAAAAGTAATCCGTCTCTTCCCTCCAGTTATGGATTAAATAACAGGACAGATTGGGTTCTATAGCCTTGGCTGGCAAGCAGTTTACTGCATAAAAAGTAATGGCAACCTACTGCGGGATAATCTTCTGCCAGTCAGTCATGTCTCTTTCGAGACATGATCGCCCAAGCGTGTTTCATGGCACGTAATTGACTGAATTATTGGTGGCTTGGTTAGCAAGAGTGTTGTTTAGTGTGTGGGTGCTCCTCTGTTGTGATCCGGTATCAGAAATCTACACAGTTCTAGCGACTTGATATTCATAGCCAAATTTCATCACCAATTCTCCGGTTAGCGCTGATATTCTCAACAAAATGAATTATTCCTCCTTAAGTCGACTGATAGAATTGAATATAGTGTAAGTGTACGATGTCTTTTTATCGCCGAAAGACGAATTGGTAGCGCCAAGCAATATTATTACGTTTTCTTTGTATTTTTTAAGAACACAACAGCAAAAACATTTTTCTAACCAAACCACCAATTATTAATAATAGAATTTTCAATGCTCGAATAGTCTGCAAATTGCAAGACGAACTTACTAGTTTTTTTTTTTTTTTTTTAAATTTTATTGCTTTTTTTTAAATGGACAATGAAGATATTTCTCTAGAAATATTAACAATAACATTTATTAACTCAATTTCACGTTAGGGTATTTTTTCAAACTTTTCTAGACATTTAGTCACTTTCAAACGTGTCTACGTGAAATTCCAAGGTAATTAAGTTTACTAATGTGCAATGTTTTCTGCGATCACGTGAGAGAATTTTAAATCGTCAGTCACGCGACCAATTCGCACCTTGCCTATTTCTCTGTTAAATTTTCTTTTGAATTTTTTAACCAACTCCCTCACTTATTAAAAAAATCAATGTTTTTTATGATCTATCTACAACTATTTGTTTTATTTTTATTCCGTGTCATTTTTCTTGATTTACTATTTAAACCTGGTGTTGCATTTAAAAACAAAAAAATAATTATAATTTGATCGATAAGAAACACTGATTAACACTGGATACAAAATAGAAATAAATTTAGTTTTAGAGCAACCAGTGTGCAGAGATAAATAAATTACTGCGCACTAAAAATGGCGTCCTGGAAATTCAGTTTTTTTTTTTATACCAGTTTTCCTTTGGCCGAAAATCATTTTTTTTCATGAAAACAGTTGTTTCAGTGTGCAGAAGCCTACACATAATGCATCTACTACTACCACACACACACACACACACACGTACATACCTAAAACTTAAATTTTAAAGCTAATTGATTTAAATTTACTATTTCCAGTAAGTAAAATACTCTGAATTTCAAATAGAAATTATATTTATTGGAATCTCACTTTTCTTCTAGTTCTCACAATTCACAGTTCTTAAATTAAAAATCTTCTTATTTAGTTTGTTGTTTCTCAATTTTATGGTAAAACGTTAAGAATTTGAAACATTGAAGCTTGTGTGTGTGTGTTTTATATTATGCATAATGAATATTTAAGTAAACTTTTAGAAACAGTGCATAGCAGTTTTTGTTTTATTTATGTGCATAGATATGCATCAATGTGTGTATGTGTCTAAGTTTATTTTTCCAGTGCTCTTTGTTGCTGTTCTGTTCTTCATAGCCTTCATTCATCATTTCTATTTCTTCTGTTAAAAAAAAAAGATAAAGAGAAAAAAGTTATCATGTGTTATATCAATAATTCCACAAAATACGGAACACTTAGTTGAATGTTAATGTTTCTCACTTGGGAGATTAGATTTTATTTCTTGTATTGCTAATAAGAAATAATGGGTTTTTTATTTGTGCTGAAGCCTCACTTAAAGAAAACTTAAAACCTACAATTGCCTTCCAGTGATTCCATTCTATATGCATGGCATAAATTAAGAAGTTCAGTTTATTTGAACAAACCATTGAAGGGCATGTTTTGAGATGCATCTTTTTATAATGCACACTCCAGAATGAAATTGCATAAAGCTAACTTCAGAAAAAATAGTCTTCAGTTTGCAGAGAATTAAAAAAAATAGTTAACAAATGAAATTTTAAGAATTCCATGTAAATTGTATCCTCGTCCAATCATAAGTTCTGGAACTAATCTCTAAAAAACTAATGTAAAAATAGAAAGTCATATTGTTAGAAATATATGTTAGCAGTAAAGTAAAAAAAAAAAAAATCTGTACCGTTTCTGATATTTCCAAGTTTTAGAATTATGGATCTGCATCTAAATTTGAAATTGCCTTCTAATACTCTTTGGAAAGTTTCTGTTGACACTTTTTATGTTAGAAAATTGAAAACAACTCTGGAAGGTTTTTAATTTTTTTTTTTAATTTTAATTTAAAGAGTTCTTAGAAATTGTTTTATTTTATTTCTATTCAAAATATCTTTGTTGAATATATATATAGCAAAAACATTTATTGAGCAAATTTTAGAGTATTACTTTTTTGCAATAAAAAGTCACAGGTTTTCTAATATTTTCTAATATAAAAAAATTAGAAACATTTTTAAGAAAGTTATGGTTCACTTAAAATGTTTTGCATGAATGAGTTTTATTAGTTTATTTACCTGTTTTATGCCAAATATGTAATATTCTTTGGGTATATTTGACTTGTCTTCATTTTCTCCTTCACTATTGTGTCTGATGCCTACTATTGTACCATTAACTTTTTTTCAGCAATGTTATTTCATCTCAGAGAAATTTTTAATTTTCTACTTTTGGCCTATAACTTCTATGTGCCATGTCCCTTCAAGATACAGCTTTCCACATCTTTTATCCCTTGTAGGATTAATGCCCTGTCTCCTGTTATCCCACTCCACCATTCATCTGCTCAAGTCCCTCAAGTATGTCATGCATTGCTTTCCCTTGTTTCTCTTTCCCTCTATATGTCCCATGAGCATCAGATTCTCTAGGCTCTTTTTCCTTATTACATATCCCAGAAACTTCAGCTGTCTTTTCCTGGTGTTAAATATCAGTTTTCTTTTCATGTCCATCCTCTCCAAAACCTTGTCATTGCTCACATGTTTTGTCCATGGTATCCTCAGTGTTCTTCTCTAGAATCACATTTTGGTTGCTTCAAATCTTTCCTTCATCTTTGATGGTCCCTTCACTTAGTCAATTAAAACAGCAATGTTCTACTATGCCAGAGTTTGAGCGTCACATTTAAATTTTGATTTTTTGTGTGTTGGAGAGGGAGTATTATCAATTTTGTATGCACTGAAAAGACCAAGATTCAAACCACAGATGAGTGGACTATCCAAGTATTTAATTTCTTCTTTGATGATCACTTCTTTATGATGATGGTGCTGATGATTAGTAGACCAATTTTTGAATGAAAGAGTCGATGGCATTGACTGCATGGTATTGTTAGTGAAGAACAAGGTTGATTTTGTCAAACTTTTCTCATTTGATGTTTTGTTTACTTTTCTGCTGGCTTTGAAGTTTTAGCTTGATCTTGATGTAAAACTACCAGTAGGTATGGTCTAGGGGTTGTTTCGAATGATTTAGTCCAGTAGACTTTAGTGTTGTCTTAAGTTGGCCCTTGTATCTTTGAAAAAGCATCCTCATGGTTTTTCCCTTGAAGTGAGCTCACTGAATAATAAGCAATGACTCTCCTATTTTTGCTAAATGTCCTGACCATTAAACAAGGTGCTTCATAATCAGCAATTCAATGCTTTGACTGTTGGCTCTTTCTATGACTTTGTTGTTGATCACATAGTATTCCCATTTGATGCTGAAGATTGAACGAAGCTTTTGTGAGTGAAAGTGTTTCTAAGGTTTGAATGCCATGAGGATATAGTCGTGGTTTCACAGCCATATAGCAAAGCTGAAATGATGGCAGCATTATAGGCCATAATTTTTGTTAAGTTCATATCTTTGTTGTTGAAGACACTGTTTCATTAACTTTTGAAATGTCCTATGCACAGCTCTATATCAGTCTCTGAGGTACACATGTTTGATAAAAGGTTGCCGAGATAAAGAAAATGCTCTACTTGTTCTAGAATTGTATCAGAGATGGTAATTATCAAAATCTGATAAGATGGTATTTGGGGCTGGCTGTGCAAAGACCTTGGTTTTATTTTTGTTTACTGTAAGACCAAAGTGATGATAGACCATTGCAAGGTTTTTCACAGATTGTTATTCTTCTTTTGAATTACAGATGGTAGTGTTGTTATCAGCATATTGAAGTTTGGAAATGTGCTGTGTGTGTATTTGACAGCTGGCTCGAACTCTAGTAAGGTTGAAAAGTCCTCCATCCTATCGATATCTGATGTCAACTGCTGGATTTTCTGGAGGAAGTTTGTTAAGCATTGTAGCCAGATACAAGGAGAATAGTATAAGTGTTGAGATGCATCCTTGTTTTAGTCCAGCTATTGTCATGCATTACTTGAACCAGAGAGATAAATTGGTTCAGACATCCAAAGTGTTAAAGAACTTTACAGATAGCAACACTTGGAATGCTATCAAAGGTCTTTTATAAGTCATAGAAAACAGGGAAAAGTCATCTGTAATATTATATGAGAAGATGAAATGTATCATCTTAGTCTTTTCTCTCTTGTTTTAATCATTTCAAATACAAGTAATCTGTTTTTCTCACTGCTACTATGTGATAAATGTAAATGTATTTGGTTTTATTAATGCAAAGCAAAACAATTTTTTTTTAAAAACTTGAGTGATTTTTTTTTTTACATAATGAGAAAACAAAATTAAAACCTTGTCATCTTCTTTATTCTGCATTGCTGATGTATTCTGTCTATTTAAGTGCAATTCAAAATTAAAGAAAATTAAAACAGTCCAACTCTATGGTCTGAAGATTCTTAGAGTTGTTACAAGTGAATTGTTGTCAATTTAAGTATGCCAAATTTTCCCTCAAAGCCTACAAATTTAATTAGGGTGTGCCATTTCTTTTTGTATTAGATCACATCATGTGAACCACTTAGAAATTTATGGATGGCAAGGCAGACAAATTGATTCACAATATTTTTTTCATTTTGATGATTAATGTAAAATAACAATAACAACAATAATAGTAATAGTAAAAACTATTAGTATTATTATTTTATTTATAATGATAAGCTCAGTTGGACTCAGTTTCATGAGAGTCTCTCTAATAAGTGCCTTGATATTGTTTCTGTGATCATAATTAGTTGTATTTTAATGCCATAAGTAGACTTTTACTTGTTTAAATTTCAATGTCCCTTTTTTTTTCTTCTCTAAAACTCATTCTGGTTTTGTGTAGGTATTATTGGTTAGCATGGTCAAATTCCAGCCTTTTGCATAGTTTTCAAAATTCCCACTGAGTCATATCTTTGTTTAGTTTTTTACTCTTGAACGAACTTGCTATGTTTGCCTATTCTTCTTTATCACCTCTGCCTTAAGGTGGAGATATTGTAGTCATTTGTGTTGGTCTGTTTGTTTGTCGAGATGGATCTGGATGGAACTTTCTGGGATGACTGGCATGAACTGATTAGATTTTGGGTTCGATCAAGTATGAAATAAAGTTTCTGGGTTATTTTTCTGATTTTATTAATAAGATTTAATTTTTGCCTTTCCAATGCTAATCACTGGATAACCTCCTTTAGATCATTTTATATATTGCTAAATTACTTTCCCCTGTTTCATTTTAAGCACACATTTAATTTTGAGAGTGGTTGAGCTCAGGTTTTGTATTTTCATTCCTGAGTGTGGTCAAGTTTATTGCAGTTATTCTTTCTCATTTTAATAATCATATCTTGCTAATCACTGAGATAATGTCAGTATTGCCTTGGCAAAGATTTGCGATTTTTGACTGCTCTTTTTAATTATTGTTATTATTATTTACCTTTTGAGTTGTTATACTAATAGTAACTGGTGTTTCTTGGAGATAAAGTAGCTGCAAGTCATTCTTCTTCTTTATATTCTGTGTCTCTTCAGGTCATAGGGGATCATGGACTTCCACTTACCCCTATCACTTGTTGTTCTTAACATTTCAACTCTTGATATCTCTCACAAACATCATTCTGCCATTCACTTGCTTAAGCCCATCAAGTATGTCTTGTGCTTCTTTCCCTTGTCTATCTTTCTCTCTATTTGTCCTGTGAATATCAGATTCTCTAAGCCCTCCTTCCTCTTCACATAAACCTCAACTGTCTCTTCCAGATGCTAAGTATGTTTCCTTTTCATTTGCATCATCACCAAAATCTTGTCGTTGCTCACATGTCCAGTTTGTAGTATCCTCAGTATCCTCTATAAAATCAGATTTCTGTTGCTTCAAGTCTCTCCTTCATCATTTGAGGAGATTGTTCAGCATTCTCTGCCATAAAGGAGGACAGATATCACATAACAGTCCAGTACTCATAAAATCTTCCTGCCTCTCTGTTGAATATTTTGATATCACCAATCATTTTAAAAAGAAAAAAAAATTAACTAAATTCAGCCCCACATTCAGGGAAATATTTTTATGATTGTATTTTGGTGCTTCTTCCACATATCATTTGTGAAATGTGAAAATTTATAATTTTAAGAGAAAAAATGATTTATTATTATTATATTAAATTTTAAGGCTCTATTTTGTTTTATATTTCACATCAAGTTCTTTCATTTTCTATGTTATTGTTTGTTTTTGCATTTATTAAATTTAAGTATGCATGTATTTGTGAGAAAGAGAGACTGTGTGACAACTAAACAATTCATGATGACTCTCAGTCTTGATGCTTAAAGCGTGAAAGTGTCAGTCCCTTCCCACTATTGATTCCTGTATCCACACTGTTAATATCTATAAATACTCTATCTCTGATGAATGGATAGAGCATTTAGCAGAATTAAATGAGAAATATAGTAAAAACAATGTGGCCTTCTTCAAAACACTAAAACTAGAAATGTCATTTTTTTACATGATCAGAAGCTATCAGAAAGAAACTAGAGAAGCATAGAAAAATGTATACCAATATTTTATAGATTATTATGCAAAGCTATTTGATAGTGTATGACATAAAGAACTTCATGAAATGTTAGGAAAGTTTAATCTATGCAGAAATATATTACAGACATGTGTTTATTTTGTTTCTGTTGTCCAAAGAGCTTTCAACCACTTACAACCATTTTTAAGGGGGTTTGCTTTTAAATCTTATTAATTTCTTTTCATGTTTGACTGTTTAAGATGTAGTTTTGTGTTGTTTGAATAGTAATATTTGTCTTGTGCTTTGCAAGTAGAGCATGACTTGAATTTGAGTTTGTGAATGACTCAGCAGTATAAATGGTGTTGAAAGATTTTAAAAAAAGTATAAAGATGCCAATTTGAATTCTGTCTTTTTTTTGTATAATATATTGATCATATATGTCCTGAAAATTTGCTAATAATAAAATTGGTTTGTGAAATTGACTTTCTTATTAAAATGTGTGTGTGTATATATATATATATATATTCAGAAATTATAACATGGATATGTTACAATATTACTATAAAAGTAGCTATTTTGTTTCGACACTTCTTGTGTCTTGTCAAGTGATGTGGTTTATTTTAAATTGAATGGTTTAAAAAGGTTAAAAACATATCCATGTTATAATTTCTGAATAAATATTATTAGCTCTACTTTGTATTGAGCACATTTTTAAAAATAGTGTTTCTTTGGACAAGGAATATTATTCCACCCAAAATTGTATTTATATATATGGTGGAATTTTTTATTGTAAACAATAATGAGGGTCAGCAGTAGATGGTGCCCTTTGTTTTACACTTATGCATGCTTGCTTTGTGTAAATATGAAGAAAATCTGGCAAGGGGAGACATTTCATTTGTGCATACTCAAGTATGATACTAGCCCATCCTTGCTACAGGCGACAAAGCCACACTGACAGATGAAATTTGTTGAAACAGGATTTTGATTGCGTTTCTGCTTCAGAGCTTGACAAAGCTGATCACGATGCTTCAGTCTACTGTCTTCAAAACCCTTCAACTTAATGAGACATGTTTATACCACTTCTTTTGGTCTGATGCTTGGACTTCTCAGGTTTTCAGATCAAAGTTGAAACGTTTCATATTATCTTTCAAATTGTTCTTTGTAGCCTATATGTGGATGTCCAACTGAATGCTTGGAGTTTGGTAATTGTTCATATAACACCTTTTTTGGAAGCCTATACTCATCCATTCTCACAACATGACCAGCCCACCTAAGTTGTATCTTTGCTAGAATAGTTTCAATGTTGTTACATTTCTTCAGTATTGCAGTATTCTTAACCCTGTTATCTCATTTTATACCATATATGACAAGAAGACAGCGCAAGTGAAAGGTGTCAAGTTATGTTATGTGCTTGCAGTATAGGGCCTAAGTCTCAGCACCCTGGAGAAGAGCTGAGAGAACAATTCAGTTGATTTCAGATATATATATATAGTGTGTGTGTGTTTATAACATATATTTAGGCAGCAAGTATTCACCCAAATATGTTTGATTAAATACAACCAACAAGATCTGTCTGTTAATACATTTTTTGCATTTTTATAATTTTCAAATAAGGAGTTGTATATTGGGATCAAAATTGTGGATAAGCTGTCTGAAGTTCATGTTTTGTTGTGTTGTTTTGCTCAAGTACTTTCAACCAGCTATGTCATATTAAAAAAAACTTTGTGGTAGGCAACATTCCGTTAGTTACATCTAGGTATTCTTTAAAGTAATGAAAAGTTAAGATAGTTTAATGTGATGTCATGAGTAATGGTTAAGGGGAAGAAGACTGCATGAAGAGGTGGGTTCGCAGGAAGCAAAATGACAGATCCGACAGACCAGAAACAAAACATAAATGCAGCCTCTGCAACAAAGACTGTCACTCTTGCATCAGTTTCTACAGTCACATATGCCGATGCTCCAGCCAAGCAGACAACTAGGATGCACCCATGGTCAACCCTGACTGACAGAGGCCTACTACTAGATATTTAATATACACTTCAAGATTCTGTCTCCTCTGATGAAAGATATTTTATTTAATGTTGGCTGTTTATTTATTTATATAAAAACAGCTTCTAGGATTTTGAGTCTTTCCTTGCAATGGGTGCTGTATAGTATTTTGGTATTATCTACTAATATTTTTTTAATGTTAATATTTGTATTTTGAAAGTTCATTATTTGCAAATTGCACTAAGCCCCAATAATTGATAAGTCAGCCTATAAGATAGTGTGGTGAATGTATGGCAAATATAAAAATATAATGTTTTTTTATTGTTGATATTGGAGATGCAATCTGTCAGAGGTCATGAGAATTCATAAACAATGTTATTTTTACATAGGGGGAGATTTTTGAAGTCCAAAGTTATTGGCAGTAAAATTGTTAATTGTTTTGAATACTTTTTTATAGTAAATTATTACTTGGAACCTCAAAAATTAACAAAATTTTAAAATAATTTTGTTCATGAATTCTCATGTTAGAAAAATTTCATCTCCAATATCAGCAAAAAAAATGTTCCCTTTTGCTATCATTCTGTTAAAGAATGTATCAATATAATAATATAATTAGCTTATAAACATCCTTCATTACCACCATCTAAAATTACACTCTTACCCTTTGCAAAACTCTTCTAGCCTTTACTACACAATTCCATTTTATGATCACCTTCATCTATAACAGATTAATTGCATCACAGAGTGCTCTCATCTTATCCAATTATTGTAAATTTAGTTTTTAAAAATCCAGTAAAATCTATTTTAGATGTAAGATATGCAGATATTATTTCTATATCAGTTAAATATAGAGACAAAATAATAAAAAAAATTTCTCAAAGAATCTTTTCAAACTTATCACACATAATAAACTTCACTTTCTAGATTTTTTAATCAATCCAAATAGAGGCACACTTTTACTACTTTCAAAAAGCAACTATTCTAAAGGGAAGAAAAAGATAATAAACAAATATTTAACAAAGAACTTTCATTAGTCTTTAAAGCTTGTATTAGGAAAAAATGTTGCCCAATTTAATATATATATATAATCTATCTGTAATATTTTAGTGAGGTGGAGAAGAAAAACACCTGTAAATGTTGACATTTGACACATAGCCATTAAGGATGTCTTAATGGATTCTTATTGTGCAGCCTTTTATGTTGAGTGGTACTTTATAAAGTCAACTGGGATTGGTCCTTTTACAAAGAAACCTTACATGTCATTCAGCATATGATCAAAAGTGGATGATGGTAAGAGATTATCTGCCAAGCATGTGCTACAGTTCTTTATTGAGTTGATTCAACAAAAGTTTCTGCCAGCATCTTCTGCACATTGTTGAAGAAATCATAGAAATATCATTGAAGTTTACTCAGTTCATTATTGCTTGTGCAAACAGTTAAATCTGTTACATTGTTTGCAAACATTAAGAAGAATTCAGAAGTTAGTAAAATGGGTTTCTTTTGAACATGTAAAAATTTATCAATCAACACTTAAACACTTTTTTCCCTTCTTACTTAACACAGAAAAATGTCATTTTCTTTTTACATTGGAAAATGAATTTATTCCTAGAATATTGTGATGAAAATTATGGTTAGATTTAGCAAAGGTTAAATAGAATTCACTGTTTGTTGGGCAAAGGGATTTCTTTATTATAAATTGCTATAAACTGGATAAACTATTTGTTTTGGAGTTGTTGTGGCAAAACTTCAGAAGGTAGGTTCAAAACAGTGTATTAGTATAACAAGAATATATGTACAAAATAGGTGTTAGTAATGAGTCAATAGAAATAAGTCCAAACGGTACAGTTACACTGCTTATTGCCTGACTAGTAGCTGGCTTTATCTGCGTACAAGCTGTCGTCGTTAACTGCTGTACTTAATTTCTTACAGAAGTCACGCAGGTAATTATATATAGTAAGAGGAAGAGTCTATTCCTCATAGAAGGACACCATAAAACCCACCTCCTAAAATCTCAACTCCACAGGAGTCTATAGAACTTTTTTTTTTTATTAGAGTTCTGAGTAGACACTTTTGAAATTTTATCTGTCTGTGGTCTTAATACCTTTTCTGCTTTGGATTGACCACTATTAACTCCACTGCTTTTTTTTAATTTTTGAATTGCATATTTTGGGAGCTCTTAAAGGGGCTGGAATATTAAAAGTGTTATATATTGTATCCATCACTGTTTCCTCAGGAAACCTGTTATCAACCTCATCAGTTAGGCATTTCCTAAGTTGATTTATATGTTTTTTATATATGAATTGTGGACCCTTTATTATGTAAATCATATTCCCAATTTTTTTTTCTATCGTACCCATCTCCAAAAAAGATTTGTTCTCTTTAAACATTTTGAAAAAAACTTTTCCTCCTGGGTTATACCATCTTGCAGATATGATGTTTGTTCTTTTTGGTTTTGTCTGTTTCGGCAGTAGTTTGTCATAAACAGATTGTATACAATGCATGAATATCACTTCAGCTGGTAATAATTTGCTACACCTAGGAAGCTCTGTAACAAAATGATGTTATTGGGTCCAGCATGTCTTTAATTGCAGTAGACCGTTCAGGATTCAGACTTCTACCATCCTTGTCAATTATGTGTCCTAGGTATTTGATTTTTTCCATGAAAAAAATCAAATTTGGTCTCTTTAAGTTTAAAGCTGTACTCTTGGATTTTAGTAAAAACTTTGTGGACATGATCCTTATGTTCGACTATGCTTAGAATGCCATCTAAGTAAGCGACAACAAAGTCAAGTCCGCCCAGTATAGTTTCAATGACTTGTTGAAATATTGTTGACGCTACCTCGTCTCCAAATGGTAAACGTTCGAATTTATATAATCCACGATGTGTATTTATACACAATAATTTCAAATTCACCTGTTCAACAGGAATTTGTAAATAAGCATTGCTAAGGTCAATTTTAGAGAAAAATTTTCTCCCATTAAGCTTCGCAAAAATGTCTCCCGGGCTAGGAAGAGGGTAGTGATAGTCCTTTAAAATAGCATTCAGTCCTGTCGAAAAATCAGCACAAACGTGTTTGTCTTTGGATTTCTTTTTTACATAGACTTCATGTGCAACCCATTCACTGTACTCTACTTTAGATAGAACACCAGTTTTTTCCAATTTATTAAGTTCCTTCTTAATTTACATTCCAATGAAATATTTTTTTTTTTTGAAGTCCGTTACTCTTTGAATTCAGTCATTCTCTACCCACTCTCCGATTACTGGACACTTACTTCTCTCTAACACACTGCTTATTTACTGGTAGCTGACATAAACTGGAAAAATCAGAGCAAATTTGGTATGACTTTAGAAATTTTCTCAACTTTCAGTGGCCCGCACGTGGTAAGATTGAATTTTCTGCTAATTTATTCTACCATATTTGTTTTTATTCATTTAATTTTGGGACTAAATTCTACTAAATTGTTGGTTTAAAGGCTGTTTCGACTTCTAAAGTTTTCTGTTATACAGCTAGTGTCACATTCCAATGAAATATTTTTTTTTTTTGAAGTCCGTTACTCTTTGAATTCAGCCATTCTCTACCCACTCTCCGATTACTGGACACTTGCTTCTCTTTTTCTCTCTCTCTCTAACACACTGCTTATTTACTGGTAGCTGACATAACTGGAAAAATCAGAGCAAATTTGGTATGACTTTAGAAATTTTCTCAACTTTCAGTGGCCCGCATGTGGTAAGATTGAATTTTCTGCAAATTTATTCTACCATATTTGTTTTTATTCATTTAATTTTGGGACTAAATTCTACTAAATTGTTGGTTTAAAGGCCGTTTCGACTTTTACTAAGTTGAAAATTAGTAAAAAAAAAAAAAATTTAGGTGAAGAGGCTCATCCCTTGTTTCCTGTTTAGGATGTGGTTTCCGGTTTTTCTCTTTTCCAATCTTTTCACTCTTTTGATTTTTTTTTTAAAATTTTATTTTTTTTTCAATTGGAGTAGATAGACTAAACTATCGCCCGGTTCACACTCCATCCACGTCGATTGAACAGGTGAAGAGGCTCATCCCTTGTTTCCTGTTTAGGATATGGTTTCCGGTTTTTCTCTTTTCCAATCTTTTCACTCTTATGTAGCCCCCTGCGCATCAGTGGTGTTTTCGCCTTGCTTGGGGTGATATGATTAAAAAAAAAAAATTGTTCTAATGATGAAAAAGGTACATTTCTCTTCTTTTTAAATACTGTCTGAACGTTGTCTTTCAGTTCAATTTTAGCTTTCATTTTAGTACATCTGCCCTAATCACCAGAAAAAATTCCTGGATAGGCTTCCTTTAATACTTTTTTTTAGTTTATTAGCTTCAGTATTACAACTTTCAATTTTTTGGCAGTACGAATTAATAGGTAAATCCCAAAGCTGGAATTGTGTCATCCAATCAGTACCTAATAATAGGTTGTTCTTATTTTTCATGACAAACAATTTTAATTTATGAGTCTTACTGTTGAAAGTTGCATTGACAATTCACCCTCCAATTTAATTTTTTCTCTTGTGACAGATCTTGCTAGATTTTATCATGGTTGGTTTGCCCAATATTTTCCATGTCTGCAAGTTAATAATAGTCAGGTCTAATTGAAATTCAGTACTTTTGTTGAACAATTTTGTGTGCATGAATTTCCTGGTAGTATTACAGTCTAGAGCGTCCGACCTTGTACTTTTTTTGCAGCTATTTGTTTTGGTTTATTTTTAGATTGGCAATGTGAACTTTTGTGTCCGACTCGGTTACATGTATAGCATTTTTTGTTTTTGAAAAAAACAATTTTTGTACCAATGTATGGCTGCACATCTGTAACATGGGTTAGGAGGCAATTTATTTTGGTTTTTCTTTACTTCGTTAGTTTTCAGAGACTTTCTTTGTTTCTGTTTGCAGTGTCCTTTTTTGACATGAACAATACCTGATTCTTCAATATTTGTAGAACTCTGCTTTATACTGATGTATCTCTGACATTCTTTGGAGATTGCTGAAGAGTTATATTTGTTTCATTCTCTAATTTGCTAAGTATTCTTCATCTAATTTCTGCATCTTTTGCCGACACTAGTCCTTGCACAAATATCAATCATTTGAAGTTGTTTGCACTTAGCTCTGCCAACCTAAAATCATCGCAGTGTTTGTTAACTATTGACGTGAAAGTAGTATAGTTGTCTGATTCATTCTTATTTAGATTAAGACATTTCCATTTTTTATGAAAAAGAGATATCTTTGGACTGAAAAACTCAGTGAGTAATTTCAATGCTTCGGTGAATGTCAGTTCACTAGTTTTCTGTGGCAGAATGTAATTAACAAATTTTGTATGCTCACTTGTGCCAAGTTTTCTTTGAAGAAGATGTAATTTTTATTGTCGCTCCAGCTTTTACAATTAGTATAAAAAATATCCTCATACCTCTTTAAGATGCAAAGGTTATGTCTTCCTCAGGAGCGATTGTAAAATTCTCTATCGCACACCAATCTGTCTTGTGAAAAAGAAGAATTTTCTTTTTCACTGATTTTTGTTTGACTTGTTAGTTCTAAGACTTGCTTCTGAAATTCAATCTGTCTCTCTTGATATTCCTTTTGAGCTTAAAGAAATAATTTTTCCATTTTTTCTTGTGAATTCTGGTACTTTACCAGCTCTAATAAAATGTTCTTGAAATCCTCTGTTTTGTGTCTTTTTCCTTTTCATGTAGTCCTTTACGAAAACTTGTGTTTTCAGAGGGTTTCTTTTTGATCTCGGTGGTCTGTGCAAATATTTGTCACAAATTTGTTGTGGTAAATCTTAATGCAAATCTTCGTCGCCAATTTGTTGTGGAGTTGTTGTGGCGAAACTTCACCACAAAGTTGTAGTGACCGGTTGGTGCCAGAAGTGAGACAAGGAACACAGAAGATAGGTTCAAAACAGTGTATTAGTATAACAAGAATATTTGTACAAAATAAGTGTTCGTAATAAGTAAATAGAAATAAGTAAGTTCAAATGGTACAGTGATGCTGCTTATTGCCTAACTAGTAGCTGGCTTTAACTGCGTACTAGCTAGTGTTCTTAACTGCCTACGGAAGTCACACAGGTAATTATATATAGTAAGAAGAAGAGTCCATTCCTTGTAGAAGGGCACCCTAACATTAATATGTAATGTCGCTCTGTGCACTAGTATCATTTGTACTATGATGTATTGAAAGAGAAAGACATTTTAAATTTTTTTTTTTTGTGTAAGCAAATCAACTAGTGATATGGCTATATAACAATGCCTATCCTCATACTGCAAATGTAACACAGTAAATAATTATAGAGAAATCCTCTGAAGAATTTATTGGATCAAATTCAGAGTTATGAAATGCACACTTTTCTTGAAGAATGATAAAAAGTTACAAAAAACAAAGTTATTCAATGACTGTAATGATACATGTTCTCATTTTATATAAAAAATAGTTTGTTAAAAGTACTGGAAACTTTTGAATATATTGAAATTTTTAAATGAAACAATTTTCACTTAAACATATAAGTATATATCAACTCTTAGTGTTGTGATAAAAAGGCAATATTCATAAGAGGGAGTAAAATAGTCATAAAACTATTAGTCAATAGTATGATTATACTTCATTTCAAAATAATTTATTCATCAATATGTCTTAAACTCATGTCTAATTTTGTGGACTTGTTCAATTAATTTTCTATTCATATGTAGGTACTTTGTTCCCAGTAAATGTTCCAGGTCATTCTAATATCTTTCCCAAATAAATAAAGTTACTTTCTTCATCATTAGTTAACAGACATTAAGGTGTCTATGGATAGTGTTTGTGGATGTATGTGTTTATATGTATCTATATCAACTTCTTCATATATTTCCGTTTTTTTGAGTTTGTTTATGATACACATGTGTGTATTTATCACAAAAAAACAACTGTATAAAGATTGTGATATTATGTTGAATAAGTATTTGGCATTGACTAGTAATTGCTGTCTATCAGTATTTGGATAATATCTTGAATTATCTTCCAATTCCCCATCGAGCCTATCTGACGTGCTGACAACATCCATACATATTTTATCTGATAACACTATTGTTTCTTTGTGCAGATGACTATCATTGTTAATGTTCTCATTCAATAACATATAAAGAATTATAATTGAGACCTACATAAAACAGTTCAACTATTTATAGTGAGGAGACAGGGTGCAGGGAGAAATGGATTTATAATATTTTCAAGAATATTAATGAGAAGTGAGTAGAAAGAAGTAGAATTTGACTTGTTTATTCTCTTTTTACCTAAGTTATATCTCTGATAATAATGAATAAATATATTTAAAGCAAAAGTTCTTTTTGTAAGTAAAAATTATCCCAAAAATCAGAAATGTTAAAGGAAAATAAATTTTGGCTTTCAGAAAATTTTCACTTTTTGTTCTGACATTTCAAATCCTAACAAAGTGTTGTATCTTCCAGCATCAAAGATGTTCTAACTTCAGTGATATCTTAAATTATCAAAGTAAGTTTTTGAAAAAACTAACAAAGTGCTTTCTCTATAAATATTTTAGAAATTTTATTCTAGTTGACATCCATTTAGTACCCTTTTATCATAGTTTATCATTCTTGTCATATTAGTTTGTTTCCCTGTATAGAATTTTCTCATAATGGTAATTGCTTCTTTCCTTTTTTACTTATGAAAGGTTTCATAGGAAATCTTTTACTTTTGGATAATGGGTGGAAGCTGTTTTGCAAAAGTTTCATTTTTTCAAGTAAATTATTCAATGTTTTAGAAATTGTTTTAGTACATTTTTGCTAATGTAACAAACAAACAAAAAAAAAAAATGAAACTTCTTCAGAATTTTATTTTCTGGATGTTTTGAGGATATTGTGCTTCTTTCATCCCCTAACTCTCAGAATATATAAAACCAATTTCAGCATTCAGTATTTCTAAGCAAACACTGATCAATATCAACCTGAGAGAAGATGAAAAAGAAAACAGAATTTATAACTTTTCTCTCTGTACATAAATAGCATGATGTGTGACATTGGTTTATTGGCCATCAATGATAAAATAATACACTTAAAAGTTTTGCACTGACATTGACTCCAAGAAACTAAACATTAGGAAACTTGGATGATAGGTATACCATTAATAGCCAGGTAGCAATGAAATAATGGATGTTAGTGATTCCCAAACAAGAGACAGTCCTAATGAGACAAATCTGAAATCTAATAGAAGGAATTTTAGCCATGGAAAATTATTAGGTAAAAGTTTCAGTAGTTTTGTAAGAAATGTGACTTGATGAGGAGAACTACTGTTTTGACACTATATTGAATATTTATTAAGAAATATTGGATAGTCAGACAAAATACTTAAAATTGACTGTTAGTCATAGCAAGAAGTTGTGTGATCAGCTCTGTAAGTCTCAGATATTTTTCTGCTTTGTATTCATACATAAATTCCTAAATATTAAACCTAACCAACAAACAAATTAGAAAATATTAATTCTGATCAAATTATGATAAGATGTGGGATATGAAGTTATATTTATCTTGGTTGGGCAAAAATTGTTAATCTTTTGAATGACAGGCACTGGAAAACATCACTGTTTTAATTGAGATTCAATCAAATTAAAGAAAAATGATTGAAAGTTTTGATTTTTCTCCATACTTTACTTTGTTTTTGATCTAAGAAATTTTGTTTAATATTTGAAAATAAATATTTCTGAGGTGAGTAAAGAAAAGGAAGACACTTCAGATTGTGAACCTAAATAAAACTGTAGAATGAATCAGATGAACTATATAAAATCATAACATAACATAGACAAAGTAGTACAGTCAAAAACTGAAATGTTAATGAAACTTCTAAATCATTAATGCTTATTAAATCTTTTGCTATCACCCTCATGCTTCTTCATTAATTTTTTCTTCACCCTCTTGATGGCTTCAATGTATTTGCTGGTGTGAGATGTGAATGGTTTCTGCCTGGAATTTCATTTGGTTAGGTTGTTTACTCCTCTTGAAACTTTTTGCAGACATTAAAAATAGTTTCCCTGTAAAATCCAACTGTTTTATCACCACAAAATTCTTCATACCAGCCATTTTCAATGTGAAAATTAGATTTTTTTAAAATTTTTTATTTAAGTTACCATATTTAATTGAATTGTAAACAAGAAAACAAAAGAATGTTAGGAAGCTTTTCTGCAAAATATGAAACTATTTTTATGAATAGGTATGCTTCAATTTATGTCATTTTGTTCCACTATCTTTTACCATTTTTGAAAAGTGCTTCATGATTCCATCCTCCCAAAACTTGGTATCTTTCTGGATGACGAACTGATTGATATGCTTGTTAGAGGCTTTCAGATAAGAGAAATTCTTCCTATTATGAGAATCTTGTAAGGACCAAAATAATAGTAATCTGAAGGTATGAGTTCAGTTGTGTACAGCACTTATGGTAAGACATTCCAGCTAAGATGTACTTATTTCTGGAGGTTTGCAAAATGATGTGAGGTCTGGTATTGTGATACAAAACAACACCCTTCTGACTAGCCAATTCCAGACATTTTTCATCATAGCTGCTGTTAATCAATCCAGTTGGGAGCAGTATTTGTTTGAATTCAATGTCTAATTTTGTAGATGGAGCTTGTAATATACACTTTTCTTCTAATTCCACTAGATGCACAGCATCATCTTTGAGAGCAAATCAGCTTTTGCAGCAGTTAATAGAACTCAATTCATTTTCCTTGAGATCTTTTTTACTTTTGATTGTCATAAACAATCTACTTTTTTCATCACTTCTGATCATTTTTTTTCAAAAATGGTTTAATTTTGTTGTTTAAACAAGAGAATTGTAGATGGAAATGTGATCCATTAAATTTATTTTTCTTTTAAATCATGAGTCACCCAAACATTGTAGGAATTTATATATCCAGATGTTTTTCAAATATTTTACAATATTTAATGAAATATATGAAGTATCTTAGTAATGTCCTATTTCATGTGACCTGGAGTATTTTTAATACAAATTTTGTGCAAATTTGTTGATCAATTGCAGGTCTGAAGAAACATTTTCTGTCTTCCAGATTAAAATGTCTACTTTTGAACTTAGCAAACCACATATAGCAATATTTCAGCAAGACACCATCTCTATAAATGGCACATCTATTTTGCTGTTAATACAGCATATTTTTCTTTTCTGGAAATGAAGAGCATCAAACACAAAAAAAAACATCTCATTTTCCTCACTTTTCACTTTTAATGTCAAAACATTTAAAATCCCCATTCTATATACAAATTATATAGAAAGGCATGTTGAAATTTAACCTTTCATAGTATGTACATAAATATAGATGTACATTGTGGTGCAGTGGATATCAACTGAATTCATTACATTCATTTATGCACAAATATCTTTGGGAAAGGTATTAATCTGTCTCTTTTCCTCCCAGCTATGAGTTAAATAACAGGACAAATTGGGTTTTATAATCTTGGTTGGCAACAAGTAAAAAGTAATGGCAACTTACTGCGGAAAAAATCTTCTGTCTAGTCAGTCATGTCTCTTATGATCGACCAAACACATTATGTATAGCACTTAACCAATTGATATAAATATAGCATCAATTTCTGTCATGTGTGAAGCAAAATCATTTGTTAAAATGACACCTGTTGGAAAACACTAAAACATTTGTTTCAGCTATATATATATTATTGCTGACATGTGTTTATTTTGATTTCAGGATTCAGTGTACCATGTTAAACTTAGATTTTATAATGTCCATGCCAGTGCTTAGCATTCTGGGTAAAAATATACATAAAGATATTAATTAAATATGTTTCTGTGGCTGATATCTTTTGAATTTATTTATTAAAATTTGTTGCGCTTTTTTTTTTCCAAAAATCCGACACCTCTCAAAAGAAGTTATCAGTATTTTTAATAATATTATATACTGAAACTGGCACAATATGCTACTAACATAAACTGATCCTGAAAATTTTACCAACATTGGTATATTAATACTGATTTTATTTTGTGAAAGCATTAAGTAAAAATCTAACCCAGTATAGTTACATAGAGAGGACGGTGTTTGATTTTAGGTACAAGCCCAAATTTGGAATATTGATTTTTTTTAGGCAGGCATGTTTTCTCTCATTGGGAAATTGGTATAACAAATCTTCCTTTCATTATTTTGCCCATTTGCTTCCAGACAAAGCAAAACTTCCTGAATATAAAGATATTAATTCTGAGCAGAAGAAAGACATGAATTGATGCAGTTTTCAGTGAATGCCTTACAATAAAGATCTTTTTTACTTTAAGTACAAAGTGGTTCCAAGTAGAATCGGTAAGCTAGGTCCAAATTCTAACAGAAGCTAAGGTCCTTCTTTACATTGTTTCATTGTTAGATGCTTAATGTAACAAAAACATCTTGTCACTGTCATTCAGGATAATTTCTTAACAAAATGGTATTTACTCAGTTTGGATATCAGTGTTGACTATTCAAGCAATCTATTTATTAGGTTCTTTGTTTTCTGTTAATGAATAAAATTGAGTAATTCTCTGCTGATAGATTTACCTGAAATGTCAACATGAAACTGATAGAATTAACTTGATGTTACTTAAGTTAGAAGCTTACAGTAAAATCATGATAAAAACACCAGCTCTCATTTGATCACCAAAATTAAGAGTGTTGAACTCAGTCAACACTTGGGAGACTGTAAACTGTAAATGACTTTTTACAATATGAAATTTGTTTTGGCTTTAAGTAACCTACAAAGGGTTGATAAGCCATGAAAGAAACAAGTTAATCAGTAATAAGTTAGAAATGTTTTGAGTCATAGAGATTTAGCTTGTTATTAAATGGATGTATGTCTAAAAAATATTTGTAATCAACATTTGAGTTAAATGTTAACTTCCTCAAGTGTATATTTCATCAATTTAAACAAAATTATTGTACCTATTTTCAGATCTTAGCAGCTTTGCAAGCAAACCAGTGTTGCGTTTTGTGAATGAGGCAATGATTTTTGTTTCTATTTCCCAATTCATAGATACCCAATCATTGTGAATTTTTATAAGGTGCTAGCCTAGGGCATCAGATGGACTGCCTTTATAGGGCTAAAGAGCTCTATTAGCTACTCTTAGCTGGAGAGAAAAGGTGATTCATGCCTTTCATAATAGCATTTGTGTGATGCAAACAAAACAAGCTACTTTGCTTATTTCATTCTCCTTGTCAATAGCCATTAGGGCACCTGGATCTCTCTTCCAAGCAATTTATTCATTGGTTTTGTAAAGTGTTAAAAAATATAATTGAAAGGCTTCTATTAAAAGAAAAATATTAGATGCAATATACACCTAAGGAAAGTTGGAAAATGCACTAGCCAGATCAAAAAACAAATGTGAAGATACAAGTTTAAATTATTAGTGAAATTATGTTCATCTCAGAATGTCAGAGACATTGAGTATTATGACAAGTTCTTTTGTTTTTTTAAAAATTATAGTGATGTTAAAATTGTTTTTCCAAAATTGGAGTAGATAGACTAAACTATCGCCTGGTTCACACTCCACCCACGTCTATTGAACAGGTAAAAAGGCTCATCCCTTGTTTCCTGTTTAGGATGCGTTTTTCAGTTTTCTCTTTTCCAATCTTTTCACTCCTATGTAGCCCTCTGCACATCAGTGGCGTTACTGCCTTGCTCGGGGTGATATGATAAAAAAAAAAAAAGACTTGTGAGGCTGCAGGTTCATACATACATAACCATGTTTTCTTTTTCTTTCTTTCTTTTTTTATTGAGAATTAATTTCACACAGAGCAAGGTGAGTCCTGTCTGAGAAAGGATTTGTCATAATGATTTTACAAAGTTGGATGATCATCAGATCATTAAATCACATTTATGTAAAAGCTTAATTTATTCACCTACACAGAAAATCCAGTTTTTTTACAAACTCTTCTTTCTTTAAAATAAGAAACAAAACATATAAATTTAAAGGCAAAAAGAAAAAGAAAAAAAGAAAAACAGGGACTAAAATAGAAATGAAAACGGTATCCTGATTTAGTCATGCGGCAAAAATTATTGAAAATGAAATTATTGACTGGCACGGCACACCTTAATTTTTCCACGCCCTTTTATTCTCTTGTTAATTTTTATGTTGAAAATTTTCTGAAGGCCAAAACCAGCCAATGTTTGTTGCAAAAATAGTGAGGCATTATACATTTTTTTTTATAAGTATCATCACAGACTTCCTAAAAAAACAAAAATGCATTTTAAATAGTTTAAGTTACTTGATGTCTTCTTTGATGGTACATTTTGGTTTGAGTTGAGAAAATAATGGCCAAAAAGAAAGAAAAATTAATTTCAGTAAGTAAATAAAGTTTTAGGTACTTTTAAAACCTTGCCATGTTCATACATCATTCATTGAACTGTCATTATAAATGAAAAATGTAAGCAACAAATTTTAAAATCTCTTAAAAAATGATTTATCCTAGAAGTTCTGCAAAGTTAATTTGTGATTTTAAGGATTAATTGGAGTTTGTAAATGCAATGCTTTCTTTTGATTTAAAACCTAATGAAAGTAATGTTTATTTATGCATGGTAGACAGCACAGGTCACAATTTTCAAAGTTAGCCTCTCTCTTATAAACTCATAAAAAAAATAAAGAGAAAAATAAAGAAATACAGAACATTAACAGTGCAATAATCAAAGGATTGGTATTTGTTTTAAAATAATTTCTTTAACATTATATGACAAGTAATATTTTTTTATTTTATTCTATATGCTTTTATGAAACTTAAAATTAATACTTTTTTATTTTATTACATACAAGTATTTTTTTTTAGTTAAATGATATCTTTGAGTTTTAATATATTGCTTTCATTTTTATTATCATTTCCTTACCTGTCTGATGTCATGACATATTTAATTGTACTCAATGTGTTTTTTTTTTAAATCAACTCTTAGACAATTTATTAAAAAAAATGAAAAAAACTAAAACTAAATACCAGGTCGTAGATTGTAATATTGACTGAAAATTATATTTTGTTTAGGGTATGAATAGAAAAAAAAATGTAGTGGACACTGACCACAGATTTTGGATTGGGAGGAATTTTTCAGTGCACCCACATAACTACCTGAATGTGACACAACTTTGAAGTAGGTTAACACCTACACTCACTGTCAATACTGTGTAAAAATTGCTCAATCCTCCTTGGCACATCCCATTTGGAGCCACTTCAGGCACAGGGTAATTATTCCATCCCATTACCTAAGGATAAGTACTGCCTGGTGTGGATGGCCTCCTGAGCGCTTAAGCTAATATTAATTTTCAACTTTCTGGCAAAAGCCAGGAAATAGAAGTAAATATTCTCAGTATTTAAAAGGTCTCAAATTAAAAAAAAAATGAATTGTAGGAGTGTAGCTGGGGGAATTAAAAAAAACCTTGGAAGATTGTAAATGACTATAATGTTAAAAAAGGCCGTGATCTAAAAATTAATATAAAAATGTGCATTAATAAAATAAAATGAAAAGAAAATAACAAGAAAGAAAGTAAACTTTTGTCATACTTTTTGCAACAAAAAATATGACAAAAAATAACAAGCAGAATGAAAGATTTGCTAAATTTACCTCCCACTTTTTTGAGATGAGAGTAAATGATGTTGTCACCTGCATAGTTGCCTAATTGGGAACTGATGAAGATCAGAGAAATGTAGGATTAGGATAGAACCTTGAGTGATAGATGAAAGAGATGACTATTGACTTTACATTTAAATTCTTGGAATTGTCGGGAAAGCAACTATGTAGAAGAGAATTCCACAGGTGAGAATTGTGAGAAAAGAAGCTGCTGGAGTAGAATTTACGTTTACAATTTATTGGCTTCACAGTAAAAGGGTGGGACCTAGTTGCTAATCTTGTGGCTCGAGGAAATTCATATATAGTAGGTACCAGTAAGCTAAGTTCATTGGAGCAGTAAGCTGTGAAAGTATTTGTAGAAGAGACACTGCGTTGGTGAGAAAGCGACTGTATCCTAGCTGCCTAGTTGGGATTGATCACATTACAGATTCTCTGTTGGATTTGGTCGAGGACACCTAAGTGGATAGCAGGAGCACCCAACCAGATATGGCAGCAATACTCAATGCACGGGCGGATGGTAGACTTGTATATGTGCAGGATTGTTTCGGATGGGGAAAACTTCCTGGCCCAACACAGAGAACCAACTTTCTTAGCAGCAGATTTAGCTATGGATTCTATATAGTTATTCCACTTGAGGTCTGATGTGAGAGTTAAGCCAAGGAGACGTAGTGTTTTACTTTCAGGGAGAGAAGCCTGATCTATATTAATGGACGGGAGGAATGATTGTCTGTGGTGGTTATTAGATAACAGCTTCATTTTGGAAGCATTAAAATTTACAAGCCATTTCTTACCCCAGTCCACCATGGATTTTCAAGCTCAGCAGTAAGGTTTGCCTTTTCAGCCTTGGTAGATTTTTAATCAAGATGAGAGTAAACCGTAGTGTTGCCAGCATGTATGCTCACTTGGGATCTTATTACATCAAGGAGATTGTAATATAGATAAGGAAAAGCGTAGGCCCTACAATCCTTGAGGGACACCCGCATTCATGTGATAGTATTGGGAGGTTTGTCCGTTCAATACTATCCTCATTGTATGGTTTGGAAGGAAGGACTGGATTAGGTTAAACAATTATCCAGTTATACCATAGCCCTGCAGCTTGCATAGAAGGCCATCATGCCAGACTCTGTCAAACGCTTTGGAGATGTCAAGGGCAACAGTTTGGGCTTCACTGTTTTTATCGAGGGCCTGGTGTATATACTTAGTGATGGTCATGAGCATATCAGCAGTAGACCTGGTGAAGCGGAAGCCATACTGTTTGTCAGAGGAGAGTCTGTGGGCTGTGAGATGTTGTACCACCTCTGCGTTGATGATGGCTTCGAACACTTTGCCAAAGATCAGTAGGAGGCTGATAGGGCAATAATTAGCGGAGTCAGAGGGTTCTCCAATATTTTTATATATAGGAACCATGGAGGAGGATTTCCAGCAGACAGGAAGCAGGAAGGCAGTAGTTATAGAGTTTAGAGAGAACAGAGGAGAGTTCAGGAGCACATTTCTTTAGGACAATGATGGGTATTCTGTCGCCACCGCTCACCTTATGGGGGTCAAGCTTGGAAATTATTTTGCAGACCACCGAGGGAGTAATTAGTATGTCAGTCAGTTGGGTCTAGGTTTGGAGAGGGAAGTTGGGTACAGATACTCCAGACAAGTCCAGTGTCAAGTTAGTGGAGAATCTGCGAGCGAAGCACTCAGCCTTGTCTGTTGAAGAGGTGAGAACCTCAAATTGAGGGAATTGAAGTCTTGCTGCTGTTCAGTACGCTTTTACAGAGCCTCCAGTAGTCTTTGGAGCCGAACTTACGGGATGCTATGCACTGCTTCATTCTGGCTGCAAATATCAGCTTAGCTCCTTTAAGTACCTTCTTGCATTCATTGCGAGCAGAGGCAAAAAGGAGCCTGTTATGGTCTGACGCATGACTCCGGTAAAGCTGAAAGAAGTGATTTCGGTGGGTGATGGCAGCTGAGCAGGCAGGGGAGAACCAGGGGGATAAGTGGGATTTAAGTCTCAACTTTCTGGTAGGGATGAAAGCATCAATGTCAGCCTTAACCTCAGCCACGGAGTCTTCAACAGGAATGCTAAAATACTTTATTCCAAGGGACGTTACTCAGGAAATCGCGGAACGAGTCTCAATCGGCTCTTTGGTAGCAGTAAGATATTCTGATGGTCTGATTTTCTTGAGTGGTGTGATGGTGGAAGGAGATATTGATGGAAACTAACGCATGGTCAGAGTTTCTGAGAGGGCAGAATTGCTTGATATTGCAAGAGTCAGGGGTGGAGGTAAAGCACAGATCTAGTAGTGAATTGTGTCCATTAGAGTTATTACAGAAACACGTGGGGAACTCCACCACCTGCATAAGAGACTGAGTGATAGAAAAATTCATGGTATGTACACCAACAAGACCTATGACGGAGTTATGCAGCCACTCAGCATGATGGGCGTTAAATATATATATATATATATAGTCGCCAAGCACAAATATATAGGCAAATGGGTAGGAGGAAATGGCCTTGTTGATATTGTTAGAGATTCTGTCAAGAACGGAGCAGTCAGGAGATGATGGGGAGCAGTAGAGAAAGAAGAGATAGCTGAGCTTAGAAGGGAAGAGATGGAAACACATAAGAATGATGTGAGGATTCAAGAGAAATCATCCTGGCTAGAGGAAGGCATTCACTGACGTAAACCCCAAGCCCATGCATAGGGAACATTGGAGTCCTTTCTGAAAAGGGGAAGGTAGCCAGGGATAGAGATGTCAGAAGAGGGAATTGAGGGGTTGAGATTGTGTCCATTTTGGTTAATGGGGAAACATGTGGGGAAGTTCACCACTTGTGTGAGAGCCTGAGTGATTGAGAGGTTCATTGTTTGGACTCCAGCAAGATTGGTCAGTTTTTCAGCATAATGTGCCTTCAGGGTTGCCCACCAGAAGCACTTCTGGGACACCCATCGATGCTCAATATAACACTACAAGAAACATATTTTCAACTGTTGATCAGAGCAGCCTCTCAAGAAAGATGCTAAGTAACAGTTTGAGCTCCTAAATACCAGTTAGAAGAAGCTACCAGAAAACTGTCAACCCAGTAACCTCAGTATGAATAGACGTTACACCGTCCATATACATAATAAAAAAATACTTGCTACAGCAGCCCCACTATTAAGATCTGAGGGGAGGAAAGGGACTGGAAAATCTTCGTAAACACAAGAAGACAAGGAATAAGTCTACTCCTGTTCAAGGGAAGAGGAAAAACAAAAAGTAATGACTAAGCAAGCGATAGCAGCGTAGCGTCTATACTTCTATTGAGAGAAAAAACATTACTAAGTTTTTAAAGTTAACTAAAAACTTATGAGCCAGAAAATTTAGTAATCCATTTCTGATTCAATAAAGGATTTAAAACAAAAAAAAAAAAAAAAAAAAAAAAGATAAAAAATAATATCTCGGAAAACTCAAAAATAAATAAATCTATCGAAATATTGAGAAAAATCAGTTCGCAAGAAATATACAGAATTTCTTCATTTGTCTGTTTAAATCTCTCAAAAGAAAATCATGATTTATTTTATTTTTAAAAACGTAACACAATTTTATGTGTGTAACCGACAGCAGAGTTGATCCATCATGGTTTAATTTTTTTTTTAAATAAACGTACATTACAATGTAAGTCAGTTATAATGCGAGTGTCGTTACACAATGTGACAATTATGTCTCAGTGTACAAGAGACGGATAAAACTTCAAAAATTGTAGTAAAAATGTTTTAGTTTTACAATTTTTTCTTTTTCATCAGTTTTTTTTTGTGAGTGTGCTAGCTAAAATTAACTGAATTAATTAAATCTCCAGTGATATTTTGATTATTTATTTTTAGAGATTAAAACAGCAAAGGCAAATATCTGTTTTTCCCCAGGTATGAATAAAGTAAAAAAAGGTAAGAAACAATAAAATCAAACAAGCAGTGCAGACACTGTGTACTTTCATTAGAGAGAGAGAGAGAGAGAGAAAATATGGCTGACCCAATTTATGAGCTAGGCATAGGAGTTCTTCGACATGTGTTCAGCCAGTCACGTGTTGGCAGTGCTCCGATTTGCGAGGTGTTTGGCAGCAAACTTTTTAGAGAGAAGATAGGTTGTGAGAAAAGAAAGAGAGAAGATAAACGATTCATTTGTCATGCTTTGAAAACTGTAGCTCGCGTCTTCTCTCTCTAAACTACGTACTGCTGAGAGAAAAATAGCCTTGTAAGCAAGGTAACTAACTCGTCATTTAAAACATATCTTACTTTTTATTCCTGCAGTAATTTTTTCCACAATTTAAAATTAATTGCTGACATTTTTCCAGTTATATCTTGGGTGCCTGTTGCAGCGTGAACGAGCTTGCTTAATTAATTCATTCACTAGAGAGAATGAGTTCGATCCACCTCTCGTCGCATACCAGAAAGTAAAAAAAAAACTTAGAGTAAGTGACGTAAGTTAATTTGTATTAAATTAATTTTATTAATTTACGTCACTTTGTATAACAGTTCTGAAAGTTTAATTAAAATTCGACAATTTTTTGATTTTTGCAAGAATTTTCAAATTAATGTTTTATTGTTTTGTTCACCGGAAAGGAAAAAAACAAAACAGAGTTACGTACAATACAATAGGAAACACAGGTAACAATTTGGTCCCCTGCTGACGAAAAAAAAAAAAAAAATCCCAAAATTTTAAATTTGTTAGAAAAAATTTAAAAAAATTATAAAAATAATGAAAAAAAATTACTTTGATAGTCTAAAATAATAAACATTTTGATTTTTAATTTTTGACGGAAAAAAACTAAGTTTGCTACCTTTTTCTTCATAATATGCTGTTTTTAGCGAATTATTGGAGGTACCTATCAGATGTTAATAAAATAGTGCTCAATGTATGAACAGAGCTGTATTATATATATATTATTATTATTATTATCTGATGTCTATAGCACAATTCAGAGTTTCATGCATTATGTAATCATCAGGTGCATATTTCAAACTGATGGTTTAATAGATTTGAATGTAAGTTCACTTGATGTTCATGGAAATTAAATCTTATAAAATTATGTGACTACTTTTTTAATAACAAGATTAAAAGTTTAAATATTCTATGGTTACATGTGGATAAAAGTTATGTAACACTGGACTTTACTGAGATGATGGATTGATAACCCTCCACAAAAAATGAATAAACTTAGAAAGGATTTAATAAAATTTTTCAAAGACCATGATCTTAATATTACCACCTTAACTAACACTAAGGTCATAAATTTTTTAGATGTTACCTTCAACCTGAGCAATGGCCTGTACAAACCATACACTAAGGACACACACACCACACATACATCAACAGGGAATCAAATCACCGCGAAAGAATTACCAATAACCTATACAAATCTATCCAATTTTGTTTAAGTACCAACTCTAGCAATAAGTAAATTTTTGACAATTCTAAAATTAAATACATTAATGCTTTAGAAAAAAGTAAACTTAACACTAGTTTAGAGTACTCCATTAAAAACAAGGTAGGCAGAAATAAGCAGAAATCACGTAAGTGTAACACAATTTGATTTAACCCACCCTTCAGTCGTAATGTCCAAATTAACATTGGTAAACTATTCCTTAATTTAATTCATAAACATTCTATCATTCACCTACACTAAATAAAATCTTCAACAAAAACAATGTCAAAGTTAGTTATAGTTGCATTAAAAACATAGATATATTTCACAAGATAATGCTATGATATCAAATATATATTTGGCTCATATAAACAACATCCTACCCCCAACTAATAGCAAAAATGATTCTTCTAAAAATAATTTCAACTGCCAAAAAAATAAAACCTGCCCATGGAATGGCCATTGTATGTCTGAAAGTATTACTTATAGAGCTTGAATTCATTCGGATGATAATGATAAATTTTACTTTGGAAGTACTTCTAACAAGTGGAAGATAAGATTTAATAACCACATGTTGTTTAAACAACAGTACTCAAATAGATGCTATTGTGATGGGATCTTCTTTAGATCCCTTCTTTTTTAATTATTATATGGCATATTTAGAAAATAAAATGACAATAATAAACCCCCTATATATGCAAGATACATAGATGACATTTTCATTTTAGCTAAGAATATTGATCAAATTATACAACTTAAAAACAAATTTCAGTCACTCCATCTTCAAATTTATATTAGAACTTAATATTAATAATAAATAATTCCATTCCTTGATGCTAGCATACATAGATTTACTACTTCTCTATATAGGAAACCAACTAGCATAAACTCATGTCTTCTTAATTATAATAGTGACTGCTCCCAACGATATAAGTTAGCTGTTATAAAAAACTTAATTCAATGCACACAAATGATATCTTCTTCCAAATTCATATTCTATAAAGAATTACACAAAATTAAACAAACACTTGTAAACAATGGATTTCCTAACTGTCATTGATCAACAAATTAAAATGTATCTCAACAAACTTAATAATACCTCTAATAATATTGATAATATTAATAATAATAGTGTATGTCAAAATAAACATAACTCTATTAACTTATACTATTGCAACCAAATGCATAATAATTACAAACAAGATGAAACAATACTCAAAAATATAATACATAGAAATGTTAAACCAATAAATAATAATAATCAAATAAAGCTCATCATTTATTATAAAAAATTTAAAACAATTGACCTCATAGTCTCTAATAACCGTACAACCACACAACTAAATCCTCTACAGAAAACCAATGTAGTGTATCAATTTACATGCCGTTCAGAGATTGTATCTCTCATAATAATAATAAACCCACTATATATATTGGTTTTACTACAACCACACTCTCCTGTAGACTTAACTGCCACCTTTCTGATCATAGTTCTATTAAACATCATTTCTTAGAAAAACATAGCCATGTAGGTAATATTAGACAGATTTTAGTCAATAACACAATAATACTCACTCATACACACAGTAAAAGGAACCTTCAGGTGTACATGAAATCAAAACAACCCACATTTAATAAAATCACATTTCAATCTGGTCATAACACATTACATTGCATTTAGATATATGGTTCTGTCAACATTTTAGTCTCTTATGCGGGGGGGGGGGGGTCATAGAACCCCCCCCCCCCCCCACTCCCCCCCCGCATTACAAATTGGTGACTGTTATTGTTGCTTAGCAACATTTTATCTCAACACAAGATAAAATCATCTTTGTTGGTGGATGTCTTTATGTTAACATCCCAGTAACCTCTCTGAAGATGGCTCATGTGAGCTGAAAGGTTAGAACCAGCATAATAAAAAAATAGTCAAATGTTGGACAAATTTTGTCTTTATTTTCACCTGAAATTAAAGCCAAAATATGATGTTTAGAATGGCTCATGATTAAGCATAATAGACATTCATTGTTTCTTATATTTAACAGTATATGTTTAGAAAATTATCTGCTACCTAAATACATTATATATATATATATATATATATAAGAACATTATAGTATAAAGAAAGTAATTTTTTATGAATAATGAATTTCTACAAGAATTGTTTGGAATTAGGTCATTAAGCTATTAAGTGAAGACTATATTTACTATTCAAAAATTGAAAAGTTTTAGTACAAATATTTGTTTTGTTTAACCTCTGTGGGTTATTTAATGCCAAAAAAGTTGAGTTTTAAGGTATTTTTTTAAATGTTTGCTTATAGTGAGAAAGTTGATTTAGTCAGCTTTTGATGAAAAAGTTGTTTTTGTAGAAAACTGAAGATGTCATCTAGTTTAAATTTATCATGGTAATAATTTTTTTCCTTCAAAAATGTATATTTTTTCTATAAAAGTTTATTTTTATGTATATATTTTTATAAAAGTCTATTTTTATACCTTCATAGTGTTTTGACTCCAGTTTGGGGGTTAACTATTTACCCATAGCTGGGACTGTAACAGGTGCTACCACTCTGGGTCAGGGTGAACCTGGGAACAACAGCAATTAAAAGGTGGTTCCATGCTCCTCGCAACCTTCCAATCAGAGGCCTTGCTGCAGAATGCAGTTTACCATCATAACCAGGAACACAAATGTTTGAGCCAAATGATTTTTAAAATAATTTTAAATGTTTTTTTGTTTTTGTTTTATTAAGTATGGTATTTTCTGTGTTACATTAAAAATTCACTTGTTGTATGGTTTTTTTTCCCCCTTACAGAAAAAAATTTGAATAAATATGCCAATTCTAGTCAATCATACTTGGCTGTCATCATTCACTTAACACATCAATATCATCACCCCTCTATGTTTAAGAAATACTTTTATTCTAAATTCCATACTATAATAAAGTATTACTTGTGTAAATCAGATTAATTTAACTTTAAATTTGCTAATTTTCCAAAAATTATGTGTTATAAATGTATATTTTATTTTTGCAAACCTGAAAAAGTTGAAATTCCAATCATTATAATTTCTATTTAAAATATGCCAGAATATTTTGCTTACTGGAAATAGTAAATTCAGTCATTTAGCTTTCAATTAAAGCTAAAATGAAAACTTCAAGAAAACCTTTTTATTTTCAAAAATCCTGTTTAAAACTTAGGTATCAAAAATGAGTAGAATTACCTACTTTAATTGAAAACTAAATGATTAAATTTACTATTTTCAGTGTGCAAAATAGTCTGGGGTATTTCAAATAGAAATTATATTGATTGCAATCTCAACTTTTTAAAAGCTTTCCAAATATATTTTTTTTCACCCATTTTTGACAAATTAACAGATTTGTAAACAAAAGTTAATACTTGGTTTTAAAAATCTTGCAAAAATAAAATATGCATCTGTTACATGTTATTTTTGGAAAATTAGCAAATTTAAACTTAAATTAATCTGATTTTAAACAATTACTACTTGCTTATAGCATGAAATTTGGAATAAAAGTATTTCTTAATAATGGAGGTCATATTTTTCTGACAATAAGTGACTGATGACAGACAGATATGTTCACAAGCTAAGTATGGTTGACCAGAATTGACCTAATTGTCCATTTTTTTTTCTTTAAGGGGAAGAAACAGTGAAACATGTGACCTTTTGATGTCACACACAAAATACCATACTTAGAAAAAGCAACCTTTCTACACACAAAAAAACTTTAATTATTTAAAAAATGTTTTGGCTCTAAGATTTGTATTAAGCTTTTCAATTTTCAGTTAGTAAATATAGTCTTCACTTAATAACCTAACTACTACAAGGCCTTGAAGAATTTTAAAAGATTTTTGAAACTTTATAAATCATTATAATTAGAAAAAAACAAAACAAAATGAAAACAATTCTTGTAAAAATTCATTATTCAACAAAACAACTTTTTTTCTTCAGACTATAATGTCCTTAATATATATATATATATATATATATATATATATATATATTTTCACTAAGATTTTCTAAAAATAATAATTTACAAAATAATTTCATTCATTTGTATATAAATCCTGAAAGTTTCATTACATTCTGACAATTATTTGATTTTTGCAAGAATTTCTAAATTAGTTTGTTTTTTACTGGAAATAAAAGCATTTTTTGATGGTTACATTATGCATAGTAAAAATTTGGTCACCTGCTGATAAAAAAAAAAAAGAAGCAAAATTTTTTACCAAAATTTCAAATGTGCTAGAAAGGATTAAAAAATTTTAAAATAATTTAAAATACTTTGATCTTTCCTCTTAATAATAAGATAAACATGTTGATGGAAAACTTTGTTTTTATTAAGTTTAGGACCATTTTTTTCTTTATGCCATACTGTTTTTTCAGCAAATTAGTAGAGGTACATAAATTGTCTTGTTTTATAGTTGACGTAGTAGTTTCATATTTTCCACTGATATCTGTGTTCAACAAACCCAGATAAAAAGCAAAGATTTTGAATGGTGATTTTCAAGGCAGGCAGACCCTTCTAATTTGTCTGATAACATAGTTTCTCACAATATTTAGGAAAATTATTTTAATTAAAGGAAAGAATTAGAAATTTATTCTCCCTAGGTACCCTAAACTCACGTTTTTGTGCCCTGCAAAATTAAGCCAATTAGAGTTCTGGTATAAAGCATAATTTTATCTTTAATTGTTGGTTACAGGTACCTCCAAAAATTAAAAAAAAAATTGAGCATACATGATGAAAAAAATGTTCCAAACTTAATTAAAACAAGTTTTGTCATCAAAATCTTTGGTAAGAGGAAAGGCCAAAGAATTTTTTGATTTTGTTTTATACATCTTGAATATTCAAAATTTTGGTTAAAAATTTTGTTTTTCTTCTGTCTGGAGGATGAAAGATTAGTATTTTTAGGAAGTTTTAGCATCTTTTTTTGCAGTGAAAAACATTGATTTAGAAATTATTTAAAAAATCAGGTAGTACATCACTGAATAAGTCCTGGGCCTGACTTATAGATGGTGCCACTAATAAAAAATCCATATGATTTTTATGAAGTACTAACCTTTAAATGGCACATGACAAAATTTGAGCCCTATCAGATTATTAGTTCACAAATAACAGTTATTTAAATGAAGCTAATGTTACAAATTTTCAAAACAATGGAAAAATTTGAATTTCGTGTGTTGATAAAGCATTGCTTTCTGATGGGGGAGGGAAAATACTGTTCAAGCAAAGCAATAGCTTGATAAGTGTTATTTGAACTATACTTCATTGGAAACAATGATTAAGACATAGTATGCTGACTTTAAACGCGATCATACAGACACAAATGATGCTGGATGTGCAGGTCAAACAAAATCTGCAGTTGTCCCGAAAAACATAAAAAAAATCCAAACTCGTTTTGGCTGATTGTAAATTGATGTTGTGTGAGATAGCAGAGGAGTTGAACATATCAAGAAGGCAGTGCATTCACTATTTTGAATGAACATATGTCAATGAGAAAGCTGTGTCCAAAGTGGGTGCCACATTTGCTCACAGTGGATCAAAAACAACAGCATGTCGATAATTCTGAATGTTGTTTGCAACTGTTTCAATGTAATAAGGGGGTTTTGTGTAAATCTGTGACAGTAGATAAAACACGAATCCATAACTTCACTCCAGATTCAAATCGGCAGTTAGCTGGCAAGGTTTTGGTTTCCATATTTTTGGATGTGCAAGGTATTTTGTTCATTGACTACCTTGAGAAAGAACCATCAATAGTAAATATTATATAGCATTATTGGTGCATTTGAAGGAAGAAATCGCCACAAAACAGCCACAAATGAAGAAGAAAAAAGTGATTTTTCACCAAGTCAGTACATTGTGTAACAACTCAATTTTTTTTTAGCAATTTAAAAAGACAAAAATACTCCTTCCATTCAATTTAAGATATTATTCTGTGTTCTGTGACAAGGCCTCACTTGAGATTGACAATAGGTTTTGAATTCTCATTTTCATGATGAAAAATCCTGATGAAGCCAAATATTTAAGAACTTAGAGTAATTAGATATTGCTCAGAGTGGGAGAAAGTATTATTTGGAAATGAATTACAGAATAAAGATATTTCTAGTAGTATTTGTTATCAGTTCTGCTTATATTCTTACTATGATTTATAGTTCCCTTACAAATTCTTGAGTTAAGGCTTTGGAAGTCATTAAGCTGACTACAGATAAATCAAATACAATAATGATTCTTGAAAAGAGCTTAATTAAAACCAAACTTGAAACTGGACAGAAAAGGTTTTGGATCATAATTAAAATTAACTTAAAAAAAGAATTTATTTTAAGCACTAGGAAGAAGATCCAGTGTTTACTCCATCCAATTAAATTCTGTAATAATCAGTTTAAAATCAACTGTTGCTTTTGTTAATAAGTTTCAGATAGGCTATGAAATTTAAATTAATTTTGACACTTATTTCCATATGTTCTAAAATTAAACACTTTGGTAAGTGACTAATATTAAAGACACATTTTTTTGTGTTGACAATCTAGTTTTGAAAGGAAAAATATAAATTTATACTGAAAATTATTGTGCATGCATGCACAATGAACAGCTGCATCTGTTTGTGTGTATTTGTATATTAAAAAAAAGGCAAATAAAGATTTCCCCCTTCCACCAACTTGAAAAATATTGTCTGTGGAATCTTTCTTTCTTATATACATATCCATCTCTGACATTAGATCTCTGACAATAGATCTTGAGCACTCAAATTGTGTGTGTGTGTGTGTTTTACTTTTAATTCAATCTTAGATCACTCTGTTTTCTTTAGGTAATTAGCATTTTGAATTATTATTTTTTATGCTTTAGGGCATGAAAGATTTCCTGTTTTTTTTTCTTTTTTTTTTATAAATGCAAGATGATGCAATATTTTGATCCTAAGCAGAAGTGCATATCCATATACAAATAATAGTGCTGATTTCTATAAATACAATGCCAGAGAATGTTTATATAAAATCAACTGTGATAGAGAAAAACATATGTTAATCTTTATATCTGTCTGTTTGCCAGAGTATGTGTATATACTCTTCTATTTTTCTATGTGTAGATGTTTGTAGGTTTATTTATGTGTGTGTTCTTTCTCTTCTTTGTTTAATATATGAATAACTTTCTAAATCTAATAAATTGTTAAACTTAGAAAATTTTTAAAAAATTTCGCAATAATAATAATGTAGATTTAATAGTTGATTAATAATGCTGAACTCAATTTAATCAAATATTAATATTAATGCCCCCCAAAATTATTTTTAAGTCTGTTCACATATTCTTCAAATTAGAAGTTGCTTTATTTTGATTGGTCTACATTGTACTCACAACAATGCCTCCCTGATTAAAAGGGTTTTGCTTGTTTTTAACCTTTTAAAACCCTTCCAACTTGAAATAAACCTCATCACTTGACAAGATACAAGAAGTCTCAAAACAAAATAGCTACTTTTGTAGTGATATTATAACATATTCATGTTATAATTTCTGAATGAATATATATATATATTGGTTGTGTTTGGCCGGTATTATTTATTTATATAAGTCTGGTGAAATACAAATGAAAATTCTTGTTAATAATTTTTTTGTCTATATTTCTGAGATGAGGTATTGTAATTATTTACACTATTTACATTGTTTGGCATGTTGTCCCCATCTTTCTTACCATATTTATGATGATTAGATCATTATAAACTCTGGCCTCTTTCAGGTGATAGGAGTTTTGAATTGTACACTTTATTTTGTTCAACAAGTATAGATTGTTCTAGTTCCATCAGTCATACCTCTTCGAAATGTCTCAGTATAAGTTATCTCCCTTTAAATCAACTCTCAAGGTTTTTGTTCATCTCTGTTGTAGTTAGGTATTTGAGACATCTGAAAGAGGCATGGCTCACAAAACTAGAACAATCTACCTCAGTGAATGAAATAAATGGTTCAGTTCAAAATTCCAATCACCTGAAGAAGGATGGAGTGTACAACAACTGAAATGCTATGAATATGGCAACAATGTACTTAAGTGTAAATAAGAATATTTTTTATTGAATTTTTTTTCTACATGATCTGAAACATAGAAAAAAATATGTGAGTAGCATAATGGTTCAAGTCTCAGAGAAATCTGTGAGTCATATTTGAATTTTAACTAAATTCATTTCACACTTGTACTCTTGAGAAAGGTTTGTATCCAGTGGCAATTCTACAGTGGGGTGGGGGAAAGGAACCCCCCCAATTTTGGGTGGTCCCTTGGTTGGACTCCACCTCCCTTTTATAAGCTTCAAAAATTTATGAAGCTAATCAGTCTCTGATTTTGATAAGATTTGATCTTCAGCACTTTTTTCTTGTGCATTTTCTTTTTTATTGATCGTTTTAAAGACACTTACAACAACCAGCTTGAAAGAAAAACAAACAAAATAAAACAACCAGATAGATAGAAACAGACATATTGTTAAGGAGGAAAAGATACTTAATAGTCATGTTTTCATATCTGAAGGAAGGTATGAATTAGGGAAAATAATGTCCCCCAACTTGACATGTAAATACATTGTGTGTACAATAGTGGTGTAGTATGAAAATGAAGACGCTGCTTGTGTTTGCTCCCTCCGCCTCAGAAAAATCTTTGCCTCCTAAGTGCCCCTCCCCTACTTTCAAAGTTTCACAATCGCCACTGTATGTATCCATCCTTCTCCTTCCAATTATGGTTAAAATATCAGGGCAGACTGCGTGCTCTACTTTTAGTTAGCAACTAGTTTAGGAGGTGGACAAATCTAAATTAACAATCTGAGGATGGCACTATGAAGAGTTTGTGGCACACTGCACACTAGTTCTGTTATCAGTTCTTCAAAAAATGTGGTTAATTCTACATAAGTTTTCACCACTATGTAATCAATTCATGTGGTGGGTAGTTTGGCAGTTCAGTTCTGTGATGAATTAAATTGTTCAGCCCTCATGGCAGCAGAATGAAAGTAGTCTACATTCAAATATCCAACCCTAGTTCTTTTAAGTAGAATTTCAGAGTACAACAGAATCATATAACTGAATAATAAGATTTTGCATGGAAAATTGAGATTGATTGGTTGAATCCATTTGTGAAATATATTAATCAATTTTCATTTGTATTAATCCAAGGTATCATTACTTTCAATATGACATGACTTTTCTATATTTCTATGTGTTTATTCTGAATTTACCTTTTAGAATCAAAATTCAAATAATATTAAAGAGTAACAGAAGATTTTTATTAGTATATACTAGATACTATTTCATTGGATATATATATATGCAAAATGCTCTTATTACTAGACAGTACCGAAACTCAAAATCTGGTTACTTCTTTAAAGTGGATTTTCTACCACATTTTACACCATCTAGTCATTGAAATGAAATAAAGGAAAAGCTCCTTGAAATATCCCTTGTAAAAATATACATCAGTATGAATAATACAGATAGACAAACACAGCTTAATTTTTAATTTGCTCTACTCATGATATCTGGTGGCTTTCATGTGCTTAAACACGTGATTGTACCAGTCAGTCATCATGTTTTCTCTCTCTCTCACACACACACACACACCTTTCCCCACTCTCTGGACTAATCAGAATGCATATGAGCCAAAATAACTTGATGGATGCTTATGTTATTAAAACCAACAGATGTACTTAAATTAAATATGTATGACCATCTGTTTTATTTATCTCTTGCTCTCTCAATAAATATATTGTGTGCTTCTGTGCATAAAAGCTTTAAACATTTAATAATCTTGGTGAAATTGTTGAGAATTAAACTCACTCAATACATGAGCAAATTGGTTTGTGAAACTGGTGTGTTAACACATATGTACAGTTAGAGCTGGGGGTGTACACTTCATATCAGAGTTTTTTAGTGGACCTGTCTATCCACTCTTTAGGGGTTAACTAAAGCTTAAAATATAAAATAAACAGAGGGCTTAGCATCAAAATTATCAGAGCTTAATTATGGTATATTATAGTAATATTAATACAATAATATTAATAATAGAAATCTGCAACTCAAAGTTTTATGCTGTAACACAAACATCAGGCAAATAAAATATGTGTGTATCATTGTATTTGTTTAGTTTAATCTGGTAGAAATCTAGTGAAATTTGAAGATACAACAGTTGTAATTGCCTGCTAGACCAGGTCAATAACCAGAGTGCACTTGGATATTATCTAAGTTCAGCTTAATATAACCCAAAGCCACAGCTATGAAAAAACAAGTAAAGATCAGAATTGCTGGAGTTGTAATACTCAATGTGAGACACATTTTTTTAATCAATACCACAGAGTGAGGTGACACACACACACACACACATTATACCTACATGTACAGAGTACAATCGATGAATTGTCTAAATTACGCAAAAATGAAAACACCACTCACATCTCATTTAAACAGATACATTTACCGAAATGACACAAATATATCTTGAAATACTAAAAAAATAAATTTATTTAATAAAATTGCTATTGACTTCAACTATAGCCTCCAGACAACTTTGTCCAGAACAGTTGCAGTAGATTCTGGTCTCCTTGTTTAAGTTGGTGAATGCTGTCATAATTTTTGCCTTCAGTTCATCTTTGGTATTACAAGGAGTTTTGTTAGTCTCTCGCTCAACTGTACCCCACATATAATGAAAGGGGTTGCAGTCTGGGGAATTAGGTGGCTAGATGTAAGGGGTGATGTGGCTGCAGAAATTGCCTGACATCCATGACTGGGTTCTCCTGCTTGTGTGGCATGGTGCAGAGTTTTGTTACCAGACATAGGGTTTTCCAGCAGCCACTATGTTGACCTACGGCAACACTACCTTCTCAAGGTACTTGATGTAGGCTTCCATGTTGCATCTGAAACCCTGTGGGAAGATAAATGAAGGTATAATGTTCCCATCACTCCAAAAACCTTCATAATCACCATTAAACTCCTCCAACTCTTTCTGAATCCTCTGCACCATTCTCAGATTGACATCCAAACACTCTGAAATGTTTGTATTGGAGGTTCTGGCATGAATGCCAAGCAGTATACCACGCAGTTCTGAAATTTCTGGCTGGTTGAATTGCATCATGGTGCTCATTTTCTCACAGATGGTGCCCAGTTGACCCTACTATATTGTACCGTCAACAAAATAAAATAAAAAAAACAATGTCGATGCACAAAATTAAAAAAACAAATTTGACAATTTGTTCATTGTACCCTGTATATACATGCATACACATGCACACACAGTTGGTGGATGGTTTAAACTGGAAAGGAAAATAGGTTTAAAATCAAATTGTGATTGAGGCTGTTCATGTTTATATAGCACATATTACCTTGGATAAGGCATAAATTCACTTTTCCTTCTGCTCTGTCCTATCACCAGATACGACTCTGGCATATCACATTGTTTGAGAGACAAGTAGACAAGTGAGAACTTGTGCATACCATTCTTCTATAACTACAACCCAGACAGTAATTAATCTAGAAAGTTTACAAGGGCTAGATTAATTTTTTACAGCATCCACTTCCTGTAAAAAAAAAACCCAAAACAAACCTGATGTATGAATATTTTCATAAAATCAAAATTTTTGTTTAGTTGTAATTCTTTATGAATTTTGAAAGCCATTCATGGCATTTAGAATACTATTTCTACATGTTTGAAAGTGCTTCCTATTAATACCATTAAGTATAAATTCATTTAAAAATTGAATCCTCAGCTATCTTAAAATATTTTTGTTTCTACTACATTTGTACTGATTGAAGAGGGTGAAACCATTCTCCCATAAATATACAGCCTTCTCAAACTTATGTATTAAAAATCTGTTAATTTCATAGCCAGCTTTCACAAAGCCAATAATA
Organism: Ascarosepion bandense; assembly: GCA_037127315.1. Taxonomy (NCBI): domain Eukaryota; kingdom Metazoa; phylum Mollusca; class Cephalopoda; order Sepiida; family Sepiidae; genus Ascarosepion; species Ascarosepion bandense. Next base: position 4,513,388 of record JBBBDQ010001302.1, read on the forward strand.
AGATATCTATAATGGTCAATCAGTCAGTTAAGTGCTATACGTGATACATGCTTGGTTGATCATGTCTTGAAAGAGACATGACTGACTGGGGAGAATATTTTCCCACAGTAGGTTGCCATTACTTTCTGTGGTAGATTGGTTGCCAACCAAGGTTATAGAACCCAATCAATCCTGCTATTTAACCCATAAAGAGATGGATTAATACTTTTTTTTTCACCCCACACAAGGCGGTACCGCCACTAGTGTGCAGGGGACTACATAACAGAAGAGTGAAAGTTTAAGCAGGTGGAAAGCAAGCTACTTTTTCGGTTCTCTCATGCATGTGCTTGTGCACAGTCATTCCAGGCTTCACAGTCATGTTGCTTGCCTCATCTAGCACCTGTTCTACAGTTACAAAAGACATAGGCAACTCTAAGCCTCTTCTTTTGTCTAGGACTGTGTTCACCACAATTACATCTTGCTACACAGAGAGAGAGATTAAAGCAATCAATACTAAAAAATATTCACTGAACATTATCAAAAATGTATAAAGTGTCTTACCGATATGACCCCAAGATATTATGTGTGCGCAAATTTTTCCAGTAAAAAAGTTTTCCACTGAGTATTCAGTCTCTACTTTTTAAAAAAGTTGTGACCTTTTAGCATCAAGAGATTTACTTCTTCTGGATTTGTCTCTATATTCTTTATTTTCTCTTGTTACAAAGGACATAGTTATGAGGGGTTATGAGGGTTCTGATATGTCTTCCCATTAATGCTGATGGGATCAGTTTTTTTCCTGCATGTGGAATAGATCTGTAACTGAGAAGCATTTTTAGTAAATATCTTTCTATGTTTTCTATAAGTGGTGAGAATGCTTTTAATCTTATTTTCAGGGTTTGTGCCATTCTTTCCATAATGCCATTAGACTGTGGTTGATATGGTAGTGTCTTGTATAGGATGCATCCAATTTGTTTTAACCATGTACATAAATTCTCATCGCAAAATGTGGGTGCATTGTCAGTGACTAGTCTCTGGGGTACTCCATTTGTGGAGAATATGGTTCTTAGTATTTGTTTTATTGTGATGGCTTTTCTGTCTTTTACTCTGACAACTTCTGGCCTTCCTGAATATGAGTCCACTAATGCTAAGAAGAATACCCTATCTCTGATATGTGTGTGATTCATATGGACCCTAACCCATGTCTCTGCTTCCATGGGCCATGAGTGAATTTTTGCTTTCTTGAAGTACTTTATTTCCACACATTATGAGCATCTCTTAACGTATTCCTCTACATTTAGATAAGTTTAGCAGAAACAACGATCACCACTAAAACTATAAGACTACAGACGGAGCACTAGGGTACACGTCGAACAAGGATAGTGGTGCATGATGTGCTGTTGGAAATAACCTGTGATAATATGGAGCCTTTTTCTCTCAGTTTGAGCCTGTGGAGGACGTTTCACATGTAGTGAGCAAGACACGAGTCTCGACTGAAGATGTTGGACTACAAATGACTTTGGACTGATTCAATTTCAACAATGTTTCAGACATCTTGGAGTTTCAAGGGAAGAAGTTGTTTGTTGTGGTAGAAGGACGAAGACCACATTGTTGGACATGTGGTGCAGCGGCACACTTGTCAAAAATGTGCCCTGCAAGAAATTCAGTGGCTGCACCAGTACCACTATGACATCAGTTGTTTCATCGGTCAAACAAACTACACCAGAAATGGCTGAAAAATGTAGCCAGGAGGCAGGCAGAGGTGAATGGATGAAAGTTGTAAGGAGAGAAAAAAGCAGTTTCTCTTTCACAACAGCAGGTTGTCCATACAAAGAAGACACCCACGAAGCAACAACAACAACCAGGACCAGAAGAACACGAGATGGAGTGTGGTGAAATGCCCCTCCTCGTTCCTTGTCTTTAAAAAGAGGGAGAGAGGAAGAGGAAGACACTGTAGAAAAGATGAAAACATATGAAAGTAGATTGAGGCAGGGTGGAACAGATCATGATTGCTGGCAAGACCCAATCTGCCCCTGCATCGCCTGTAAAAGCTAAATCAAGGAGTCAGTCTTTTTCCCCCATTTGACTTCCTGCAACTCCCTCCCCCAAATCCTCTCCTAAACCAGATGAACCCTTCCCTAAAAAGTTTGCCAAGTGAACAAGCAAGAACTTGAGAGGGATCTCTGCCCAAAGAAAGGCTCTCTTGAGGCCATTGTTCAAATTGACTTCAGTAGATGGTAAATCCATAAAAAACTGAATAATTTTTCCAACTCTTTGGGGTACTTACCCTAATTCAGAATACTGGTGCAACCTGAGAGTATGGGATATGTTAGAGGGAGCTACAGAAGCTTTTCCTAAATTGTGGATGTCCCAAATGGGAAAACCCGATCTTAAAAAACTATCATTGCTATGTGCTGGAAGGGTCCCTGTTATTCATCATCCCTCCTTGTATAGGGCATTAAAACTCACGTTCCTGATGGATGTCAGCGTTATTGCCACAGACGGACAAATGGAATATTGATATTGGAACTGGCAGTCTGTGGCAATCCATTAGGGTCCTGACTCCAGCAGATTTCTGTCCAGTCTGAGCCTAAGGGGTTAAACTTAGAAAATGTCTTTCAAGCTAGCCATCTTGAATGCGAGAGACCTGAGAGATTGGGATAAGGTTGCCTGCCTGCTTCGTGATCTCTTGTTCTTCGGGATGAATGTGGCTGTGATCCAGGAGACTCACTTTGTTTGTGATATTGATGCTCGTGTGCTGTCTAGCAACTTTGTGGTCTACTTAGCATACAGAGTCCAGCTGGCCAGAAAGGTTTCCTTGTTGGTTAAACATACCCTGGTGTGACGGTGGACCTTGTCTATGTGTGTGCGAGGGAGGCTGGTTGATTGTGGCTGATATTGCCATGAATTAGGTCATTTCGGATCATTGTGGCTTATGTGCCCAATGACCATGATGAGCGTGTTTCGTTTTTCTATCAGTTGGGGCCGTTCCTGGTGGATTCTTTGCACCTAGTCTTAGTTGGGGACTGGGATGCTGTCCTGGACCCCGAGCTAGATAGGAGGTGGGGAACTAGCGGGAGGTCGAGTGATCATATCCTGGTTGATCTGATCAACTAGTTTGGTCTCGTTGATAGATACCAGGTCAATCACACAGGGGGAAGATGTGGACGTGGGCTCATAGTTGGCTGTATACCCAGATAGTTAGCTATTTGGATAGAATGTTAGTGTGAAGGGTTGATATAGAATTATTAGATTGTTCCAAATTCCACTGGTTAGGCTACTTGGACCACAAACTTGTTTGTGCCTGGGTGGCATTAGACAGTGGGCCTATTTTGGCTGGACATTGGAAGTTTGTCTTTAATGTACAAGCTGCACTTCTGGCAACAGCTAACTAGATTAGTGCAGCGGGAATTAGTGGGGGCAGTTATGAAGAATAGGTGGTGGGAGAGGCTTAAGGATAACATTCAGTCTTTCACTGTTGACTATAATTGTCGACTTGCCATAGCTAAGGCTAACAAGGTGAAGACACATAAAGATAGTCTGTCCCAGGCGGAGGCTGGTAGGGACCCCTAGAGATAGCGTTAGCTAGGCAGGCCTTGGACTGGTTGTCTAGCAAGTGGTACCATGGTCAGGTAATTAAACATGGGTTAAACAATATGTCGAACAAAGCCATTGAATTGCACAAAGAAGAGATACATTTGAGAGGTCAAGACCCTGGAGGGGCATACTCTGAGGTTGACCGACAACATGTGTGAGGTGTTTCGGCAGTATTTTGAGAGCCACTTTACCAAAGAGCCTGACTCTGCGATGAGGAGTTTTGCAGCTATTTAGCTGACTTTCCTCAGCTTGGGCTGTGAGGGATCACAGAGGGTAAAGTTCACTTGGCATTGAATAGGGTTGGCATGGGCAAGTCTTCCGGGACTTGATGGTCTACCCTATGAATTGTACTTGAGGCTGTTGCACATCTTTGTACCGATTTTGACAGTGGTGTTCAACAACTGGTTCCGCACGGGTTCCGTGCCTGACCAGATTTCCAGGAGTGTGATCACGCCGTTGAAAAAGATCATGGGTGTTGGGGAGGGCTTAGACAATTACAGGTCCATAACTCTGCTAAACACAGAGTTAAAGATTTTGGTCAAGATCCTGATGGAGCACTTGCAGACAGTTGCCAAGATTCTGTTGGGATCTGAGCAGACTTGTGCTGTGAAGGACCGAGCAATTAAGAGCAACCTGCACTTGATCCGCACAATCCTAGAGGGTGTAGAAGATGACAAGCAAGCCAGGCAGATCAATTTGGATCAGTTCAAGGCATTTGATAGGGTTGACCATCAGTATCTGGCAGCTGTCCTGCAGGCTGCCGGATTCAAAGGCGACTTCTGCAAGTGGATCAGCCTACTGTATTGCTCCCCCAAGTGTCGTGGTAAAGGTGAATGGAAAGCAGTCTGGCGCTTTTATGCTGTCTCGGTCGGTTTGTCAGGGTTGCCTGCTGTCACCCTTACTTTACGCCTCTCCTTCGCTGGCTGAAGGACTGGGCATGCAGTCTGGCCCTATGCAAAATTGCTGTCCCTGGTGGGGCTCAAGCCAATGATGTATCCATTTTCATGTCATCCTGGAACAACATTGAGGTGGTACAAAAGGTGCTTGAGCGGTACAAAAAGGTGACAGGGGCCAAAATTAACTGCATCTTCCGGCTTGCAGTTAGGTGCCTGAAAGTGCGTTGCTCTCCTGGTCTGCATTTTTGGAGTGTGGTTCGGGCTGGATCTCCAGCTGGAGAAGAATTGGTTGAAGGTACTGGCAAATGTCAGAGCGTCAATCCAGATTTGGCTTCGACGCCAGTTGTCCGTGAAGGGGAGGGCTGAGGCGTGTGTTACATACATCTTTCCCCTCATCCTTTATCAGTTGTCAGTACTTCCTCTTTGTGATGACCATATGAAGGTGATTGAGTGCTTGTTGGCCACCATCTTGTGGTGTGGATGCAAGCATCGGGTCAACAAAGAAGTCTGTGCCAACTGTAAATCTGGTGGGGGGGAATGCTACACATGCCTAAAGGTTGGCTTTCCTATGCTGTGTATTGACAGAGGATTCGATTTTGGAGAGGAGGGTCAGGGAAGCTTTCCCTTGCCTTACTATCACTCCTACCATTTCGCAGGCTGAGCATCAACATAATCCCTAAAATGAAGTGCCTTGTGGGCCATTCCTCAGTCCACTGACCTTTCTCAGAACTTGGAGGCACTTTATTAGTGGAGGGGGTATTTATATATAAAGCTTTTAAAATGGGCTATAAGATTGATTTGACTGATAGACATATATTTAATAAATTCAGAGATTGTACAAATTAAAGCAATATTAAAAATTGAACAAATGATCAGTAGTGAAATGTGAAAAAGTTTGTTGGGGATCCAGAATGTAAGTAGTGGAGTTTTGGTCTCATATTTATTTTTCATTTTAATTTCAGTTGCTCTTTATTACTGGGAGGCTGATGCTTTCTGATCCATACTGCTTACTAATGGTTAGGGAGTTGCAATAGAAAGTAAATTAAATTAAAAAAAAATATTAGTTCCAAATTAATAACTGACTATGCTTTATCTATGAAATTTAGATAATATGACTTCTAATTCTGTTTCTTCAATCAAATGACCATGAGAAAATAACAATGTAAATGTATATTTAAAATATATTTTTTATTGGTTTCATGATCCAAGAGAACATTGGAATGTTATGTTGCTTTATTTATGACATTTCTGAGGGGAAGTGAACAGTGCCCATCTCCTCTCTGTGTAACCGGCAATAGATCATACAAAAAAATATTAATGGCTTAAATATTAATCTTTTACTCAACCTTGAGGCTAGTATATGCTCTCAAATAGAAAATTGAATGCTGACTTTTCTTAACAGGTAAACTTTCTCACTTAGAAGATTTTTATAACATCATGTTCTTACTCCCGTTACTATTTGACTTTATCATTTACTAAGTTAGGCTTTGTAAATATTGAGACATATAACACTGACATATATGCTTGGTTGGTTCCATCAATGTGGAGTGTGATTGTTGTGACTTCATTCAGTAACTCTCCATTCTCTTACCAGTGTTTAGCACATCTCTGAATATGAGGCTGGTAGTAGTGGCTTACATAGTTCATTCTATGGTCTAAGAAACTGTATGTAATGATAGATTTTTTTCTTGTTGAAAGATTTTTTTATTTGTTTTTGTTTTGTGAATGTTTTATAACAAAACTCCCAAATGACTCATAAAAAAAATTTTTTTTACTCGCAGGAAATTGATCTCCCTCTTATCATCATGGAGTGGAATTTGATGAATGCTGATGGCATTCGTAACCTCCGATCCGGTCTGGGTTCCAAGCTGGGTGAAGACTACATAATTGCAGAGGAATGTGAAGGTAATAATTCATCATGATTAGGATCTTATCAATGTGATGAAGTATTCTCATTTTATTTTGATTCAATACTATGTTGCTTAACTTGAATAATGGTTTGACATATGTAATATATCAAAGAATGTGAGTAATAAACTTGTATTTTATATGCATTCCACATTTACTTAATTTTGTTTTGCTAAAAATATGGTTATAAAGTAGACAAAATATATGTAAAAGTATTTTGTGAAGAGTTTGGATATTAATAATTAAAATCCATAGAAAGATAGACATACTGTTGGTAGAATTAATTATGTCATGGTGCTCAACTGACACTACTATACTGTACAGTTGATAAAACCAAAAACAATGCACCTGCACAAAATTAAAAATACAAAATGATGACAATTTACCCATTGTACTCTGTATAGGAGGTTGCATATTTCATCAAATTCTATACAGCCACAAACAACCTATGCATAGCCACGATTATACAACTGCTTACATATATTAGATCAACAGCTGAACTACATTCTTTAGTTCCACCAATTATAACATTCACAGTTGAAACCCACCATGCCACATATATTGTAGTGAACAATTCTCATTCCCTTCATATTCCATTGATGAGATGTTCACTCCAGCAACTGACACCCAAGAGTATGCTACCCTAATCACTACAATCTTAATCTGTTTTGGTCTTGGGTCAACCATTATCTTCCTCACATAACACTATAAACTATTTTACTCTGTAACCTTCTACCTTGAAGGGCTCTTGGCAGAACATCACTGTAAAAAAAAAAAGAAGAAAAAAGTTAAATATATCCATGTAGGATCCAACCTTTAGTTCAACCATCAGGTTCATCCAATATGATGATGATGAAGATTGAGTCCAATTGATTACAGTTGCAGCTTATTCACATATAAGTCAGTTTGGAGCAAAAAGTGGAAGTTCATTTGTAGTCAATATTAAAAGTGTGCTATGAGTATTTATACAAGCAGTTGGTTGATACTTAACTAATAATTGTCAACAAAGGCCTTATCACCATTAAAAAGAAATTTAGATAATATAGTAATGGATAGGGGAGAAAAATTGTACATAAATTTTGCAAAATGTTCATTCATATTTATAAAAAAGAAAAAGATAAGCAATGCTAGTATTTCTGCTGCCTTTATATGTCTGCTATGACACGGTGCTGATAGCAGACAGCAGGAAATAGCAGGAAAATGCAAGAAAACTGAATGCATGGTCATCAGCAAAAAGAGGAGACCAATATGCCAACTGCAAGTTGGATAATCTAAAAAAAATAAAATAATTAAAAAAAAGTTCAAATACCTGAGAAGTGTTTTGACGGAGGATGGAAAATGCGACACAGAGATCCAAAAACACATTGGCATGGAAAAATATGCATTTCAAAAGATAGCCAGAGTACTGAAAGACTGGAAAATCTCATTAGAAACAAAGAAAAGAGTGCTAGATTGCTATGTGATATCTGTCCTTGTGTATGGAAGTGAATGCTGGATAATCTCATCAAAGATGAAGGAGAGGCTTGAGGCAGCAGAAATGTGGTTTTACAGAAGGATACTGAGAATACCATGGACAGAGCACTTGTGCAACGATGAGGTGTTGGAAAGGATGTAAATGAGAAGAAAACTGATAATAAATATCAGGAAGAGACAAATGAGGTTCCTGGGACACGTAATGAAGAAGATAGGCCTGGAAAATTTGATACTCACAGGTTGGATAAATGGAAGCAGAAACAAGGGAAAGCAGTATGAGTCGTACTTGCTGGGTCTGAGCAAATGGTTGACAGAGCGGGGCTTGGAAGAGATACCAAGAGAAAAATTACTTAGAGCAACAAGAGACAGAGCCAAGTGGAAGTCCATGATCGCCTATGTCCTGAAGGGACATGGCACATAAAGAAGAAGCTGTATAGCCCGGCGCTGCTCAGGGTTTTTTAGTGGTTATGTTGAAATGTTAATTCAAAAGGCTCCAGTATGAAATTGCTTTGATGTGTAAGTTAAAAAAAATGTGAAGTAAGTATTGGTTTTTGTTGTATTTATAAAATGGTATTCATGCTTGGTCAATTTTGTCAATAAACAGGAATGACATATTTACAACTGGAAGAATGGGGGCGGCTGTTATGGGAGCCTGTAATGTGATGCAATGACAATGTGACGCAGAAGAAGTGGATGCATTGTCCTTGCAATGTCAGGGGTTGGCACCTTGTAGAAAATATGAAATTGTTATGGCATATGATAAGGTAGAAATTACAAAGACAACCCAATTTTTATTACAGCTGTTTTGGAGAATTAAATAATCGCAAAAAGTAAAATTTTCTATTAATTTTTGCCACACCCCATGTGTCAATTGAAATTTTTGTTCTCATATCAAGGCATCAGACTTTGATCTACCAATGACATGAATTTGGTTGAGTTTGAGTGAAGCATCTTGGAGAAATGCATAAAAGTGTGCAAAAGTCACCCAAAATTGTTTGTCATTGATTTTTTATGACGCCCTGTACATTGATTTGAAAAGTTTTTGTGTACATCAAAGGTTTGGACCTTGATCTACAAGGAACCCAATTTTGGTTGATTTCATATAAGGCATTTTGGAGAAGAGTTTAAAAATTCTAAGCATTTTGTGGATTTCTGCCACACCTTGTAAATCAATGCAAAAATTTCTGTGTACATTAAAGGTTCATGCCATGATTGACAAGTGACCCAATTTTGGTTAAAATTGGACCAAGGGTTTTGGAAGAGTAGGATTTGTTAGAATGGAAACAGGCACACACACACACAGGCAGACATACCTATTTTTATATATATATAGATTACCAGATGTGACTTGGAGCAACATCTATAGCAAATAGACTAGATATTGTAACCTGTATTAAGTATACTGAGGTTGTAAAGGCTATTGATCTGGCTAATGACTGACTTCCTCAAAAGTGCATGAAAGAGTTGTTTTGTTAGCTTTCAGAGATTTGATATTGTAGCAAAGGAAGAGACTTACCTTATGGAGCAAAGTGGGAAAGTCTCGCATGTAGGTCCATGATTTAGGTGAGGTGTTGTCAAGGTGGCATGAAAAAAAAGGCTTGTCTCTCATGAAACCAAATATGACACAAAGAGATTCATGAAAGAATATTCTAATTATATGATTAGTTGGTTATGCTGATTGGTCTGACCAGCCAATCATGGTATTGCCTGAGACGGTTGGATTTTGTAACAAGACAATACTAGTGGAAAGATAAGTGAATACAATCAAGGAAATAAAAAATTGTGTTACTCCTACTAATTACAAGCTATTTTGGCATTTACAAGTTGCTACAATAGCACAAGTATGGACTAGCTGCAACATGGTAAAGCCCTTTAATGGTGAAGGTAATGTGGAAGTGTGGCTCAAGAAGGTGAAGCTACTTTCCTCTCTTAAGAAAGGACTCAACTGTCCATAATCATAGGCTGGGGCTTTACGTCAATGAACACCTCCCTCTAGCCAGAGTGACATCTCTTGCAGATTGTTCATAAATACAGAATAAAGGAAAGGACAGTGAAAGTTCTCACTGAGCTCACTACATATAGATCATTTATTGTAATTTTAACTACAATAATAAAATAGATAATCTATGTAATTTACTTAAATTTGAAACATTTACTTGTTGACTATTGGATTTATTATATTTCCTGTTTGATATATACACATATTTCTGTGAGTAAACTTGGATGAGAATTTAATGAAAAAATTAGTCTTCATATATTGTGTTGCTCTTTATATTTGAATATTTTTTCAAAGGAAACATAGTGATCAATCTCGCATGTTTTGCCACCTGAATTAAAACCTCAAGTTTCATGCTTTTTAACATTTAGTGGCTGTTGTACCTCGACTCATTTTTGATAACTCATTTTTAAATTGAATTTTTTAAAATAATAAGTTTTCTTGAAACTTTGATTTTAGTTTTAATTGAAAACTAAATGATGAAATTTACTATTTCCAGTAAACAAAATAGTCTGGTGTATTTCAAACATTATATTGTTTAGAATCTAAAATTTTCAACTTTTTAAAAAATTTTTCAATTGTTTGGCCATTTTTGAGTGATCAAAACTTTTGTAAACAAAAGTTAATTCTCGATTTTAAAAATCTTGCAAAAATAAATTATACATTTATGACACATTATTTTTGGAAAATTAACAAATTTAATGTTAAATTAATCTGATTTATACAAGTACTACTTATTTATAGCATGAAATTTAGAATGAAACTATTTCTTAAACACTTTGAACATTTTTTAATGTAATTAAAATGTATTGATAGATCAGATAAGTGTATGGCAATCACAAATGACATAATTGTACAAAATTTTTTTTACTGAAAGGAGACAAAAACCCTGAAATACATGACCTTTTAATGTACACATAGGAATTACCATACAAAAAAATAATTCAAATACACAAAAAAAAAAAATTTAAAATTATTTTAAAATTATGATGGTATGAGGATTTGTATTAAACTTTTTAATTTTTGATTAGTAAATGTAATCTTTACTTAATAAATTTATAAAAACTAACTGCAACAAATCTTTGAAGTATTTTTAAAATATTTTAGAAACTTTATAAATTATTATAATTAAAAAGAAAAAATGAAAACAATTCTTTTAAAATTTCATTAGTAATTGAAAAAATTTTTTCTTCAGATTATAATGTCCTTAATTTTTATTATTTAGTCAAGCAATTAAATGCTTTTCACATTAAATAATATCAGAGTTTTATTGCATTTTTTATTTTATTCTTTGGAGCAGACTTTCGAATACAGAGGCAAAATTTAAAAAAAGAATATATGATTTATATTCTCCAATGAGTCCTGTGTTTAACTAATACAATTATAAACCGCAGCACTTTAAAATTTATTAAAATTTCATGAGTTTTACGTGGAGGGGGATAACAGAGGTAAAAAAAATATTTTTACCAAGATTTTAAAAAAATAATGATTTCAAAAATAATTTAATTCAATTTGTGAATGAGTACTGAAAGTTTCATTAAAATCCAACAATTATTTAATTTTTGCGAGAATTTCCAAATTGATGTGTTTTTCACTGGTAGCGGCGGGGGTGGGGTAAGTCATCATTACGTTTTCCATTGTAAACAGTAGTAACGTTTTGGTTACCCGTTAACTCAAATCAAAACAAGGCTTTCTGCCAAAATTTCAAACATGTTAGAAGGGATTAAAATTTTTTTTTAAATAATTAAAAATTACTTTGATCTTTCCTCTTAATAATAATATAACCATTTTGATGGAAAAAGTTTGTTTTTATTATGTTTGGGTCCTTTTTTATTCATACTATGCTGTTTTTTTTTTGTTTTTTTTAGCAATTTAGTGGAGGTACCTATCACTCTCTTTATTGATCTAAATTCTTAAATTCTTTTAATCTTTCATTTTAGTGGGACTGAACAGATGTCATCTTTTTCTTAGAATTTTATCAATTTTATTATTTCTTTTTCAGATACTCTTAAAGAAATTATATTCAAACTGCAGGTTGAAGATTCCCTCAAAAGAGACTTCCGTCGTCAGAAAACTATTCTGTATATGATCCATTCGGTAAGATTTTAATAAAGATGAACCTATTCCTGATTGTTGTATTTTCTGGGCTTGAGATGACAAAATTATTTTCTTAAACATCTGATAACATTGTTGTCATGACATTGTGGAAAACAAAAAAAAAATGATTTGACAAACACAAAATTAATTATTTTTTTAAAGTCTTTTTCTTAATAACATGGACATACCATCTCTTCCTATAGATAAATGTAAAAGGATGAAATGAATTTTTCAAAGTCACTCACCTTTGATCAGCACTTTTTAAAGGAATTGACCCCCATTCAGCAAGCAATGAAATTGATTAGCATGTTTTCCACAGCAATCCACTCACTCTGTTTGTACTGTGATTGGCTAGGTGTGAATCTGATTTACAACTTCAGTGACCTCATACAGTGATGAGGCATATATTTTTTCTACTAAACAGGAAAGGCTTTGGTCTTGGAGGTGGGTCTCTATTTTCTTTAGTACAATAAGATAAAATGCATTATAGTTTGTCATAACATCAAACATGATGCTGGATGAATGAAACAAAAGTTTACTTATTATTTTACCATTTTGAAAAGATTGCAGATTCTAATGTTCTTTTAAGTGCTTAGATAAATAATACAAAAATGTCTAATGAAATAATATTGAATATTTTGTTCAGACAAAATTCTTTCCCCAGGTGATAATGATTACATATGTAACAGTAACACTATACAGGTAGAAATGGTGAAGCTAATGTCACACCTGAGCTGGAAGTAATGGGTAACTTGGTTTGCCTTATAAAAGAAATTTCTAGGCAGTACCATTCATTGTATGCCAATCATTTTTATATTATCATGAAATTAGCACAGTATATACTTGAAAATCTTCTACCCAGTCAGTCATGTCTTTTTTGAGACATGATCACCCAAGTGTGTATCATGTATGGCACTTAACTGAATGTTATGCTTGAAAAGCCTGTATATAAGAATATATCAACTAAAAGCAGCATTTTTCATGAGAAAACAGTTTTCTTGCATTATATGGAATATGAATTGAAGTCTTTTCTAAAATTTAGTTTATTGACTGAAGAATGGATTGGTTAAAAGAAAATGTTGCAGGCTGTTCAGAATATGCCAATATTTAGACTGATTTTAACTGCATATCTTTGGAAAAATGATTAATATTCCTCTGTGTGTGTATGCTGTTTCTTACCTGTACTATGTTTAGTATTAACTGAAAGAAATGAATAACCATTTTTAAATGTACCTACAAATGATTTTCTTTTGGCCATTCTTATACATCTCATTGGATGTGCGTTGTGGTGCAGTGGATATCAGCTCGGAAAGAGAAATTGAGGCACCGAGTTTGAATTCCAGTTGAATACCTGCATTCACTTACGTGCTAATACACTTAGGAAAGGTATTAATCTATCCCTTCCCTCCAGTTATGGGTTAAATAACAGGACAGATTGGGTTCTATAGCCTTGGCTGGCAACCAGTCTACCGCAGCAGGTATTGGCAGCCTGTTGTAGGATAACTAAAAATGCCTGAGGTCTATACAGGGTAGGACTTGGGAACGCTGCCCTTAAACAAAATCCCAATGAATTTTTCTCCATTGCTTGGGAGGAAGCCGGCTCAGCCCGATCAAGGTGAATGCTGAAACAGGTACAGGTATACAATCTCGTATAAACATTTGATTTTTCTGTCTCTTCTCATCTCATACATTTACATTTGTATATTCAAATAAATTGGAAATCAGTTCACCATGAGAAAAAACTAAAACAGTCAACAAAAATGCAAACCTATTTTTTTTGCATTCCTTAATCAGAAATTCCTGAAAAAACAAAAGATGTTTTGATGATATTAATATTTATGCATAACAAATAATCCTTGTCCAAAACAAGATCTTGTGAGAGTGAAAGAAAAAATGTTTAATTTTTATGCTTTGCGGCTTAAAAAAATGTTGATTAAAATAATACATGAACACATTATATAAAACTAGCAGAACTTGCCTGATTTTTTTTTTAAATATATAAAATAAATCCAAACAAATGCCATCATTATACTTTGTCAACATCAAATGTCTTCACTATAGATTGTCAACATTACTTTAACTGATAAAACCTTTTCTAGGTCCAGATATGGTTAGGCAGAATGTTGCAGCCAATTAATTCAGAATTTAGTTCTATTTTATCTCAGTAAAAGTTTGCAAAATAAAATATATATAGGATAAAAAAATAAATATTAGAATCAAAATATTATGTAAAAATTAACTTCATTTTGATTTTATTTCAGATATGAATAATTGTTAATATAATATCTTGGTTGTTATAGATACGTTTTGACTAAGTAACCTTGCTATCATCAGATATCCATTGATTGGTTGATATGGGATATGTATTGATTACGATATTTTATTGTACATGCAAACATGCAGAATAATATAGATCATTTAAAAATCTTTTAAAAACAACAAAATCTTCTAAAAATACTAAACATATGAGTCATTGTAACAGAAATAAATTTTGTCTCTAATCATTATTAAATTCCTTTTGTTAATTGCTTTCCTGTAATGAAAGAGATTTTGTGTTTTTTCTTTCAGGATATCATTCCCATCTTGAACAGCACAGAACTGACAGAGGAAATTTTTGCTTTAATCCTCAAGTAAGTCTAATTTGCTTCCTGCATATCTCACAAAGTAGAAGTCAAATAAAATTATGATTGATTCTTTGATGGCATTATATATGTGTAATAGATGTAAACATCTGTTTACTTCCTAGAAAAAAGAAATCTTAATACCTAAAAAACGTTTTGTATACAGACTCACTGTTAGACTTCACTAGCAATTTGCTTATTCTATTACAGTTGATTTTTTAAAAAAATCATTATCCCCCAAGCAAGGCGGTGCTACCACTGGTTTTGCATGTGGCTACATAAGAGAATAGTGAAAGTTTAAGCAGGAGGAGAGCAAAGAGAAAGGGAAGAATGGGAATACCAGTGGCTGGAGTTGAGCCACCAGGTCAGGCCTGATCCCATTACAGAATCTCTTTTGGAGCCTGTTGAGAACCCTGAGATAAATAGCAGGGGAACCAGACCAGATATGACAACAGTATTCAATGTACAGTCAGATCCAGAGTGACTTTTGGGCCTGCTGATCTGGGGTAGAACGACATCCTCTGATGGAAATGTGATGGTAAAGTCCCAAACATGCCACAGGTCTTCACCCATCAGAGCATTTTTTCTTTGTGTGGAAAACTGGTGGGTCATTTCCCTGTATGTGGATGGCTCAGTGGCAACTGCATTCATGAAGTGGCATGCAAGTGAAGTGACCAATGGACAGGGTGATGAGGTCAAGAATGTCTCTCTCCATTGCATGCTAACAGAAACAGTGGCCAAAGTATGTGAGATGGATCATGTGAGAGGAGACTGGTGCATGGATGATGGTGAGACACAAGTTATGTGGCTACAGGATTGGCACTAGAAGTGGAGAATGCTTGTTGGTTGTGTCCAATTGAACATGTCAAGCCCATTAATCTGGCTGAGCACAATGCAGCAATAAAAGGCATAAATCTGGCCCTTCAGTGGTAGGCGTCAGTGTTACATTTGATTATGGATTCAACATGTGTGCATCGATGGATATCTGACACCATGATTAGAAAGGCTCGGGTGAACACAAAGGCGGCCAAGTGAGATGTTGGTATAGCGGTGTTAAGAAACATTGCGTGCATTGGCAGAGGAATATGCCTTGATGATAGATGTGACACTGGTAAAATCCTCTCTAAACTGCGCTGACTGCCTTACTGCGTGCCACAGAGGTGGTTGGATTTACATAAGCAAGGAGAGCAGCCAGTGCCAGAAGGCTGCGCCACTGTAGGGAACAGATTAAAGCGAGAAGCAGGTGACCAACATCCACTACCAAAGTGGTCATCTGGGGGTGAAAAGAACCTTATACTTTACCAGGTCTGTTGACCCATTAGTATCCAAAATGATTATTGAATTTGTTGTTAAAGCCTGTGAAGCTTGCTAGTCAATTGATCTAGCACCAGTGCATTGAAAGAAAGGAACACTGAGTGTAAAGCTATCTTGGAGCAGGTTAGTGATGGACATAACCCATTACAAATGTGTTCATTTTTTAACGCTCATTGATTGTGGTCCCTCTCAGTCTACAATATGGCGGCCACTGTGTCACCTAGACTCTGCAAGTGTCATTCATCAGCTGGGATTAATTTTCTATGAGCTGGGCCTGCCGAATTAAATATTGACTAATAACAACACCGCATTCATGTGTTAGAACTTTAAGAGCTTTTTAAGTAGTTGGGAGGTGCATTTCAGATTCTGATGCACCCATGTACTAGCTGGGAATGGGATCGTTGAATGCAGCCATAGAAGCATCAAGACCATTGTTGCCAAAAAGCAATGTTCAGTTCCAGAGGCAGTCTACTGGCACCAATGTCACTCCCAAGGATAGCCTTTTATCTTCAACAGCAGTGGCCAGTATGCTACATAGGTACCATGTTTGGGTGCAAAACATCAATGCCATACCCTCACTTGAACCACAAAACATTCAAGGCATATACAAAGAAGGGAATGTTGCTTGGGCCAAGTCTCCACATGGTAGATGCACAACTAAATTAAAAAAGGGCTGTGTAACTCGAGTAATTAGTACATAGTCAGTATGGATAGATGAAGCACCATGGTATGTGAAGAATTTACACCCTTTTCTAGGGTCATATCCATCATCAGACCTTAATAGTGACACTAAAGAAAGTGAATGATCTGTGTTCTTAGAATTGAGTTTGCCAGTATATTCTTCTGATACCAACAGTTCAGAAACTGATACTGGAGTCCCCATTGACCCTACAGGCAGCAGTTCATCTGAGAATGAGATTCATGTTCCTTTTCAAAAGAGTACCTGAAAGAAAAGACCTGCCCTGGGATGCATCAGCTGAGATCAGTGGGGACTGTAGCATAGACTTACCTCAGCAACCAAAAAATGTCTAGAGTTGTGTTTATGTTTGCAATGGAGATGGCAAATTGGCAAGATTCAGACTGAAAGTGAATTGGACAGCACTTCGTGTGGGCAAAAATGACAGTGTTGATTTAAGCCATTGTTATTGGCTGGTTCTGGGCACTCATTGGTTAAGCAATGGCTGGTTGGGTGCATAAAAACATGGTATGCTTGTTCAGAGGCGTTTTTGGTTTTGGTGAGGAAAGTGGATTACCTGTGTTTGAGAACTTGTGATTTGTGTAATTGATTAGTCTTACTTTTTATTCAGGGTGCTTACAATTTCGGCACAAAATCTACAAGAAGCTTTATAAAAGTTTACAGAATGATTACATAAAGATAATTTAAAATAGTTGTAAAATGTGTGTTAAACTGAAATTTCTTGTGATTTCTGTGTAATAATTGACATTCATTTCTTAGGCACTGGCAATTTATTTATAATATCTCTGTTTTGCCTTTCTTGTATTGACAGACTTGTACTTACCTTTTTAATATCTATTTCCACAGGACCTAAAATCATTCTAAACAATGATACATTTTATGGCTTTTAGTGTAAAAAAAATTTGATTTAATAAGTCTTGATTGAACTTCTGTAGACAGCTATTGAGGACTACCTGTTTAATGTAGACTAACATCTAATTTTGTTACAGAGCTTCATCCATAAAGCTTACCTTATTTTTTAAAATTTCAGATTGCTTTCCAACTTAACACAGTCTCTAGACTGCCTGTTCCCTTCCAGTTTCCTGCATAATTCCATGAACTCTGAAATCATGGACAGCATTGTCAAACTTTTACAAACAATCAAACACCTTTTTTGTCAGCAAGAAAACTTGGACAGGTTATTCTACCTTGTCAAACCCATTATTCGCAAGGTACGTCAACTATTTTGGTATATGCTTTTGTTGAAGAAAGACCAGGCAGAATGAATATTGGAATGATAAAAAGTTGGAAGGTGGATTCAGTGGTGAAGTTTTGTTTTCTGGCATTCACAGAAAATTATTATAAGCAAGCAGCTGTTTTTTGATAAAGAATAGTTTTGATGATTTTGACTAACATTCTCATTTTTGTTTTCAATCATCTCTTCTAATATGAAACACCATCTTGAGTTTGTAATTTATTCAAACTTGTATCCTAATTTTGGTTGCCTTCAACACAAGATTTTAGCTGGTCATTTCTGTTGCTTTCAGCCAGTGATTATCATTCCCAGTAACCTTCATGGGATTTTGAAGCAAGACTCCATTGAAGAACATTTTTTAAAAAGGATCTTGTCATAAATGTTTATCTTTTTTATGCGCACCGGTCTACTTTTTATTTAACTGTATATAGCAAATATTTAGAAATTGATAGTAAAACCAACACGTTTTCAATATTCAATAATTTTTATTGAGTCTTTTAGTTTCCATACTTAATTAAGATGAATTTATAATGTGCTTTAAAAAATTAAGGAATATTTCGTAAGTGAATTTTAAAAGTACCACCTTTTGTCTTGTTAAACAAATGGAACAAAGTAATTTATAACTTTGTTGTATTTATAGTGTTTTATACTCATGTACTTTGGTATTCTAGCAGGTACAGAAATTTAAATACCTGGGAAGAGTCCTAACAGAGGATGGAAAGTGCGACACTGAGATCTAAAGGTGTATTGCTATGGACAAGAAGCTGAATAGAGGATTGAGAGACAGGAATATTTTGCTGGAACCAAAGAAGAGAGTGCTAGACTGTTATGTGATGTCAGTCCTTCAAAATGGCAGTGAATGCTGGACAATCTTATCAAAGATTAAGAAAAGACTTGAAGCAACCAAAATGTGCTTCTACAAAATGATGCTATGAATACTGTGAACAGAACATGTGAGCAATGACAAGGTTTTGTAAAAGATGGACACAAAAAGGAAACTGATACTTAACATCAGGAAAAGACAGCTGATGTTTCTGGGACATTTAGTGAGGAAGAACAGCTTGGAGAATCTGATTCTCATGGACAGATAGAGGAAAAGAGAAACAAGGAAAAGCAACACATGAGATTCTTCATAGACTTGAGCAGATAGATAGCAGAGCTGGGTTTGAGCATTATAATAGGAGAAGTGCTGTTAAGAGCTACAAAGGGCAGGAAGATGTGGAGGGCCACGATCGCCTATGTCTTGAAAGGACATAGCACAAAGAAGAAAACTTTGGTATTATAATATATTTACAGCAGTTGCACTGTGTACCTTCTTACAATTGTATTTATAGTAATGTGAACTAGTTTCCCTTAGCATTGGTACCATTGTATTACACTGGTCTGCTGCTGTACCTCGAAGGTACAGTCCCATTATAGCCTTTTAAAACTAAGTATGTGTATGTATTACTAAGACAAGAAAGCATGTGAAATTACATTCTATATGTAAAAGTATACTAAATGAAACTTTGTTGGATAACAAAAAAATTTCTATTTGATGTCCAGAAACAGTTGTTCTTTGTTTGATGTAATCAGTGTATTAAATCTCTGTCAAAATTAGGGCCTTGAGCATTATAGTTATTGCATGTCATAGTATTTTCATGATAATAAAATGATTAATGTGTTTGTTAAAAGTAAGATGAAACAAGTCATTTTTTGTGGAGTGTTAGAAAACTGAAAGTCAGATATCCATCATAGTTAAGTTAACAAATATAATATAGAGATATAAAATGACAGTAATATTAATAACAAGAATGAGAATCATGGCTACTAATGGGATTTTTAAGCTATTGCCTTTTGAAAAGATATTAAATCTAACAAGAAAAAAGGTGGTACTGTGATATTATAACTAGTCTTACTAAAAATTAAAATTTAAGAAAATTGATGAATAAATATCTTGATAATTTTTTGACATGTATTACAGATTTTTGCTGATATATCTATTTTCAATTATGACAAAGGTGCAATAAGTATGATTGAAAATTTTTGATTTTTCAGGGAGAAGACAAAGAAATAGTCAATCAGTTTCTGTTACTTGTTCGAAACCTTCTGTATATTCAAGTGTGGGACAGATTGATGGGCCCTGCAGAAATTCAATGCAAATTTATCAAGTAAATAATCAAATTAATTTTTTGGTTTGTCTTTACTGCATCTTATTGTTACTTTTTGTTTCTGATTCCAAAACAACAGACTTAGTATTAAAAAAAAATTACTAAGTCTCATTATTTTACTATTGAAAAAAATAGCTAGATATAACTTTAAGTTCTAACATATCATATCCTGGGCCTGACATATAGATGGCACCATTAATAAAAACTCCATATGATTTTTATTAAGTACTAACCTTCAAATGGCATGTGATAAAATATGGGCGCAATTAGATTATTAATTTACAAATTACAGTTATTTAAGTGAAGCTACTGTTGCAAATTTTTAAACCATGGAAAAATTTGAATTTTGTGTGTTGATAAAGCATTGCTTTCTGATGTGAAAAAATATTGTTTAAGCAAAGCAGTGACTTGATAAGTGTTGTTTGGACTCTGTTTCATCAGAAACTATAGTTAAGAGGTTGTATGCTGACTTTAAATGTGGTCTTGCAGACACAAATGATGCTGAATGCACAGGTCACCCAAAATAAGCAGTTGTCCCAGAAAACAAGAAAAAAATCCACTAACTCATTTTGCCAATCTTAAATTGAAGTTGTGTGAAATAGCAGAGGAGTTGAACATATTGGAAGGTACTGTATTCACCATTTTGCATGAACATTTGTCAATGAGAAAACTGTGTTCAAAGTGGGTGCCATGTTTGGTCACAGTCGATCGAAAACAACAATGCGTTGACAGTTCAGTGTGTTGTTTGTAACTGTTCCAATACAGCAAGAAGGAATTTTTGCATAAATATGTGACAGTGGATGAAACATGGATCCACCACTTCTGGAATCAAATTGGCAGTCAGCTGAGTGGACAGCAACAGGTGAAAGCCATCCAAAGCAATCAAAGATGCAAACATCAGCAGGGAAGGTTTTGGCCTCAGAATTTTGGGATACGCACATTATTGCGTTCACCAGTTACCTTGAGAAATGAGAAACCATCAATAGCAAATATTATATAGCATTATTGGTGCATTTGAAGGAAGAAATCACCACCAAATGACCACAAATGAAGAATAAAAAAAGTGATCTTTCAGCAAGACAACACATCGTGTCACAAGTCAATCGCAGCAATGGCAAAATTACATGAATTTCACTCCAAATTGCTTCCGCATCCAACCTATTCTCCAGATCTGGCTCCCATCAACTACTGGCTGTTTGCAGACATCAAAAGAATGCTCCAAGGAAAGAGATTTGGAGTCAGTTTATCACTCTAGCAGGAGACTATGTTGATGAATAAAGTTGAATTTTGCCTAAAAATTGTTTTATTAGTTAGGCCTGGGATTTATTGCGTAATTTCTTATTATAATAGTTTCCTTTTTCACACTCGTCACCTGTGGAACTCTCTTTCAGTTTCTTGTTTCCCTGCCACCTATATTCTTGAAAAATTTAACATCAATCACTGGCTTCTGTTTTCCTGTACTCTGTTCTTTTATTGTTCTTTCTCCCCACTCCAAGTCTTCTCACTCTCTTTTACTCCTAGTAAACATTGCCACCTTAATAACATTATTGCTTTGCTTGGAATTAAATGATTTTTAAAAACTGGGGGACAAAGACTTCAAGAAATTTTTGCGACAAATTCAAAGTAAACAAAATATCTTTTGATTCTGAAGTGTTCTACTTTAAAAGTCTGTCATGAGAAAATTTTTTTGGAATTAAGTTTAAGAATTTTATGATTCTTTTTATCACTCCTTTGTTACCAGGAAATGTAATAGATCAAATTTGTACAAATTATTGATTTTCTGAATGTCTTGTACAATTAAATGTGGAAACACAATTATAGATATTTACTAAACTTTGCTTAGTTTTTGCACAAGGCCACACTTTGAGAACTCCTAGTCAAAACTGAGCTCATGATGGTAGTTAGAAAATGCTGTATTTTAACACAGTACTTATTAATTTTATATTGTCACTTTTTAAAAATTTGGATTTTACAATCTTGTCAAATACTTTTATCATTTTGCTCATTTTTTTTTTACAGAAATATGTTTGAGTGTGAATTGGATGAAATTTTATTGTCATTACTTACTCATCCATCAAGGGTAAGTATATAAATATAAATTTGTATACAGGGTATTTAGTACTGCTTTGTATAATCTTAAATATCTAATAAAAAGGTATGATAAATTGATAAAAAATTATTTTAAATTTGTATTTGTAATTATGATGGCATATATATGTTTATAAATTACAAATGTATCAATTAGAATTGAGCTCAATATATCATTATCAAACTTATTAGCACTAAGTTGTTTATGTTTCTTAAAATATATAAAATTTTGATTTCTACTTTATCAGGAGTAAAGTGGTTTGTGTTTATTAATATGACTATGTTAATTGTTTATAGCATATTCCCCTAAGGATATCATTAAATTCAGTGTCAATTCATTTTGTGTTTATGGAATTTATATTATAAATACTTCCAAATAAATAAAGGGAACTATTCTGTAATTAATCAAATGCATCTCGGACTCAAAATTTCAAGTTAGCATTATAGGTATTCTTTCTAATCCCTAAACAGCAAGAGTATTGTATTAAGTAATTTTTGAACATACATGCTCATCATTTAAAAAAAAAATGTTTTTTCGTATAAAGTGTGGAAATGTTTGATAGAAATGAAGAAGAAATTAAAAGATTAATAAATAATTTTACATAAATAATAATACCAATGTAATAACATTATTTTGTAAAAAAAAAAAAATCATTTCTATAAAAATAGGTAGAAATCTTTTTCACAAAATAAAGGTATCCTTATTTTACAAGTGTCATTATTTTATGCAGCAATTAATAATCTTTATTTTTTTCCACTTTTAAGCTTTCTTAATAAATACAAATTGTAATATAGCAACAACTCTAAGTAGAAGCTTATGAAGCTTTATTTGACTAATTCAGCTTTAGTGCTGAAAATGTTCATTTTATTTGGATGGTTACAAGCAAGATGGGATGCACTTATTTTATTACCACCCTAATATAAAAATGGTATTACTATTATTGGTGTGAACACTAATGAAGGATCACATTATTAAATTTCAAAGTGGAATGAAAATTACTTTATTCTTCAAGTTAGAGCATTATAGCAGGATTACTCCATCAAAAATCTACCTACAATGTATTGCTTTTACTATATTATGGTAACAGAAAATTATGAAACGGTATTCAGATAAAAGTCAGCTTTAAACAATAAGAGGCAAGAAAAACTGAAATATTTTGGATCAGTTTTTTAAAAAATTGCATTAATCTCCTTCATTTTCTTTTTTAGATTTGTTGGGGAGTAATCATTGTCCAGACTTTGTCATTGCTGTACACTGATCGGGTATGGAATTTATTTTTTATTTATGTGATGATAAAAAAAAATTTTGCTTTAACACAGAATTCTAATAAAACCTAGGAATTGCACTCTATAATTTAAAGACATGAAAATTATATTTTTTGTGCATAAGTGGAACTTTTTTCTCAATAAATTACAGAAATGATGTTGCTACAGGTAAAATGTATTGAAATAAATTACTGTATTGAATGATATGTAACACACTTTTTTAAAAACTGCTAAAAATATCTGTCAGGTCCTCTCCACAAAGTTAACCTATTAAATAGACTAATATTTTCCTCAACGGTGTAAACTACTATTATTTGTACTTAATCTTAACTGTATAATACTGTCATATTAAATGTAAATCGAGAAGTTGGTTGCCATCAAATACAATCAATCTGAAAACTGTTCTTATAAGAAAAGCAAATTTTTCTCAGGAAAGAAAGAATTGGTGGTTACGGTAGTCACTATTTTATTTATACATGTATAAGAACCTAAATGCTATATTTTAGCAGATATCCAGTACATATCTAAACTTTAATTTATTATTGCATAAGACCAAATATTGCAAGTGTTACTGACACAATAACTTCATGCTGAAAATGAACTTATAGAGAGAGCTATCAGCAGGTTTATATATATACATATCCTTAGATTAATGCACATTCAATTAGTACTCTAAACTTTTATATGCCAAAATTGAATTAGTGTATGCATAATACTCAGTGCAGTAAAATATTCTTTAGTTTAACCATAGTAATTGAAAATTGATTGAGGTCAATTCAGTTTCAGAGAATAACTCAGATTTACTGCTTAGAGAATTTGCATGTGTGTGTTCAAACTGGCATATAGCCAGCAGTTTTGAGTCAATCATACAAGGGGTAAAGCAGCAAAGTTAAAACTGCAAACTGCTTGTTTTTGTTCTGGAAGAACCTTCATGTACAATTGAGATCACCCCCTTTTGCAGACAAAATTTGTTTTGTCTTGTTTAAGTTGACTTACTGTATTTTATTTTTAAATGTATTCAAAAAGATAACTTTTGATTTTACCAAAATAGCTATTAGATGGAATTTTTTCAGATTTTGCCTATTTTTAAAAATATTTTTGGATAATGATTCTAAAAAAGAAAATAGAAGAACATAAGCAACATTTTTGGCATATTATGATATTTAATTTTAAGTACAAATGCAGTTGAAACATCAAAAAGATTTCTGTATTATAACACATCACTCAATAAATCCTAGGCCTAACTAATAAAACAATAACTTTTAAGCAAAATTCAACTTTACTCATTAACATAGTCTCCTTCTAGGGTGATACATTGATTCCAAGGCTTCTCTAACAATTTGATGCATTTTTTATAAAACAATTTGTCTTTGGCCTCAAAATATGCCTCAGTTTCTGATATCACTTCTTCATTGGAGCCACATCTCTTTCCCTGGATCATTCTTTTGAGGTCTGCAAACAGCCAGTAGTTGCTGGCGGCCTGATTTGGAGAATAGGGTGGATGCAAGAGCAATTCCTGTAGTTTTGCCAACTTTGCGATCGTCTTGTAACATGGTGTGTTGTCTTGGTGAAAGATCACTTTTTCTTCTTCATTTGTGACCATTTTTTGGCGATTTCTTCCTTTAAATGCACCAATAATGCTATATAATATTCCCTATTGATGGCGTTTTCTTTCTCAAGGTAATTGATGAACAAAATACCTTGCACATCACAAAAACTTACATGCTGATGTTTGTGTCTTTATTCACTTTGGACAGGTTTCACCTGTTGCTGTCCACTCAGCTGACTGCCGATTTGACTCTGGAGTGAAGTGGTGGATCCATGTTTCATATATCGTCACATATTTATGCAAAAACTCTTTCTTGTTGCATTGAAACAGTTGCAAACAATGCTATGAATTGTTGATTTGTTGTTTTTTATCTACTGTGAGCAAACATAGCACCCACTTTGGACACAGCTTTCTTATTGACAAATGTTCATGCAAAATTGTGAATACATTGCCTTCTGATATGTTCAACGCCTCTGCTATCTCACACAACTTTAATTCATGATCGAATAAAATAATTTTTCTGCAATTTTTTTTGTGTTTTCTGGGACAACTGCCTATTTTAGGCGACCTGAGCATTCAGCATCATTTGTGTCTGTACGGCCATGTTTAAAGTCAGCATACCACCTCTTAAGTGTTGTTTCCAATGAAGCAGGGTTCAAATTACAGTTATGAAGCCATTACTTTGCTTGAACAGTATTTTTTCCCATCAGAAAGCAAAGCTGAACCAACATATGAAATTCAGATTTTTCCATTGTTTTGAAAATTTGCAACAATAGCTTCACTTAAATAACTGTAATTTGTAAATTAATAATTCGATTGGGCCCAAATTTTGTCATGTGCCATTTGAAGGTTATGACTTCATAAAAGTCATATGGACTTTTATTAGTGGCACTATCTATATGTCAGGCCTGGGACATATTGAGTGATGTTTTAATTAATTTTTGATTAGTACTTTCTCATCATATCTCATCATATCATAATTTTCAGAAGGATTTTGTGACAAGTATTTATATACAAGAGCAGAAATGTTCTCAGCTTTTTAAACTTTTTTTTAGTATAGGAGTGCTCATGAATGTTCATCAGGTTAGTGAAAATTCAGACAAGTTCATGGACTTGAGTGGGTACATGAACATTCCCATACCAAATAAGTTTGAAAAACCAAATAGTTTTTCTGCTCTAGTATTATAAACACTGTCACAAAACAATATCCTTACATTTGCCTTGAAAAAAATCACTCAGTGAACAAAATGAAAATTATCTTTTTGTCTTTATTCATATTATTCTTTTACAGATATACTCTATCTGAAATTTTTACAAATATGTGTGTGTGTGTGTATATATATATATATATATATATATATCCAAGTGAATAAGGAACAAAGAAAAATTTACAACGTCCAAAACATTAATTTAAAACAGTGCTCGATATATAATATAGAGCTGTGAATATTTATTATAAATTATATTTTAGAATATGTACAAATTTTTTTATATCCACAACAAATTGTACATTTTGTTTCGACATTGAAATTACAATTTCTCATTAGGTGATGTGGAAAGAAATGGAAAGCCTCTTTGCTTATATTTGGTGAGTTGTGTGTGGGATGTTTGTGGAGGTTAGTGATAAGGAAATAAATCTTGTAAATTGTCTGTTAGAATCATGAAAGAAGTGGGGTGGGAAGGGAATATAGTTGATTAATGAAAGTGTCGGGAATTTTGTAGACAGATTTAACATTAGAGGGTTCGGTATAGGTTTATGGCCTCATGGCTAGGCTTTATATTTTGGGGTTTATTAAAGGGAGAGAGAAAGGAAGTGTAAAGGGTGGGGAGGGATGGGATTGGACCTATCTTTAATGTTTATTTGCACAACTATAGAATATTTTAGTATTTAAACCCAGTTTTTATAATTAATCCAATTTTGCATATTTAATCTTAATTTTGAATTTAGGAAATCACTTTTTTCTATAAAACTTTAAATTAGATCACAGTTTGTGGTGTGTAATAGGTAGAATTTGATGTGAGAGTGTTGTTAATACTATAAAGGTTTATCGTCTCTAAGGGGTCCTAGCTTTGACTTTTGTAGCATTTTTTAGCATGATTGTAAGGTTAGTTCTTTAATGTGTTTGCAGTTTACTGTGGTTTCATGCCTCTGCTTTAAAAGTTTGTTGCTATTCATGTATTTAATGATTTCAATTTTTTTTCTTGAAGACAGAAAACATGGTTCCTTTATTGATTTAGATGTTCTTGCTTGTTTGAGGATTTTCCATTTAACTTTAGGTGTTGTATTTTTGTTTTTTAACTTCCAAAAGTATTTGGAAAGAGATGTCATGTTTTGTTTTTCTTTGTTATTGAAGGATGAGAAGTGATTGTAAAAGCGCTTTTTAAATACGTTCATGGTGTTTCCGATATACATTTTTCATCTTTGGGATTCTTTGTGGATGAAATTGAACACATATGTATCAGATATTTCGTTAAACATTTATTAGGAATGGGGCATTGGTTTGGGTTTCTACAGTTACAAAGATTGTTATTATGGGGCAGACTGGTATTAGTGTTGGAGTTATTTTTGTTGTGTGTTTTTAATATTTTACTGTTATGTACTTTATTTTTTTCTGGATTGTTGGAGCAGCTATAGCTTAGTTTTATTGTATTCCTATTAAAGATTTTGCTTAGAATTTTATTTTTGGGAAAATGCTTATCTATTAGTTTAAGAAATTTATGTCCCAGTTTAAAGTTAACTGATTAAAAAGAGAGTTATACCATATCATTTTTCTGTTTCTGTTCTTTCTTCTTGAGCTCCTGAATTTTTCTACAAAGTTAATTTTGGATGATTGATATCCGCTGTCTTTAAGAATCTTATCGTAAATTACTTTGTGTTTATCGAATATTTCTTTATTTGAGGAGTGTGTGTTAATGCGGCATTCCACTGATGATGGGATATGCTTGATAATGGGTGGTGGGTGATTAGAATTGGGTTTTCCTATTTTGTCATGAATATTCTTTATATATATATATATATATATATATATATATATATATATATATAATATTCATGACAAAATAGGAAAAATATTTTGTGATGCGTATAGTTTTTTAGGACTACATTCTACTAAAGGGATGCTACCTCCTCAGTAATTTGCAGATACTAATATCAAAGCATATAATTGGTAACAGAATGTCTATAAAAAATATTTTGTAAACTAACATTTAGAATTAATTCATATTTTATCTCACAAGATATTATTACTGTAGTGAGTTCAGTTTTTATTGAATTTAATGAATTCTCCATTCTTGCAGCCTTGTGTAAAATTAATCTTTGCTTAGAAAAAGTTGATCATTACTACTATAGTGAGCTTAATTCTTATTGGGTACTGCTCACCTGTATGCTATTTCAATTTAAGCAAATTTTGATAAATACATATACCAAATTTTTTTTTAAATCTGGTTATCTAATTATCATTAAAGTAGGTCTTACTTTTTCATTCATTTTAAAGACTAATTTTTTGTTTCTTTCATTAAAATCTTTGGCTGAATTTCTTTACTTTGTAGTCTGTTTTGGCTGGCCTGAACCTTCCAGAAAGTAAATTGTCAGAAGACATAATCTTCAATGCTGAGAACTGTGAAGTAATCTCTGTAATGATGGAAGCTGACAGAAACATTGCCAGCCGTGCACCAGTCCAGGACAAAATTCGATCACAGTTAGTGTAAGTAAAACTGAAGAAAGCTTATTTCTTGCTTTGGTTTGAAATACATCAAGACACAATTATAGATATATAGAAATATTAGATTGTTCAAAAAGTAATGTTGCATTTCTGAAGGTGAAATAAAATATTCAAATGTTGTCAAAATCATCATATGTAGCAATATTTTAAAAATCCCATGTGAGATTAATTCTTTTATTCTTTGTTGGAAAGATTTGTACAAAAAGTATTCAGTTAATGTTAAATTAATCTTTTATTTTCAAAGATTTTGCCATTAAGAAAACATCTGATTCAACTGAATAATTGAAAATTTAACATAAATAGGAATGCTTAGATAGAGCCTCACTACTAACAGTTGGATCTTTTAAGTTTATTTTAATGCCTGTGAGTTGTATTGTCCAGAAAAATTTTTGGTAACTAACTCAGAATATATTTTTCAACAAATTTAATCATATTCTGCATAAATAATGATCTGTTTTGGTTGTTTTTACATTATTTTAAAAGCTTAGAATAAATGAAACCTACCAAATTCCATAGACTGCTTATTAAAACCTGATGTGGCTGGAACTTAGATTTTAACACTGATATACATTTAGTATATTGTAATGTCTTCATTTTACATGTTTTTGTTTTTTTTAGCAGAAAAAGCCAAAAATCCTCTAAAACAAACTTTTTACATTAATTCTATTAATGCTTATTCTCTATCTTGATATTGAGCACATTGTGACAAAAAATTTGCTTCTTAAAATGCTTTTCTACCAGTAAACTACTGAAAAAAACCCAGCAATTTTGGCACTAAGTATCATTACAATTTAACACACACACATATAAATAATGATAATAGTACAACAATAACTACATAAAGATTAGAAAAGAAGTGAAAAAATGGGATAGGATTTCATCAAAATTATTTGCATTATGCTTTGAAATCATCTTCTAGAAAATAAGCTGAGAAATAATGGTGGTAACCATAATTAAAGAATAATTGAACTATTGATGATTTACTGAGGTTTTACTAATATCATAAGTATTAGATCAGTTACAAGAAATATTGACCCCATTGAATAAAGGATATTCTAAAGTAATGTTAGAAATGAACAGAAATAAAACAAATGTTCAGTTGTAATTTCATCAAAACAATCAGAAAAATGTTCATATTGTATTCCATTTGTACATGATATTCACTTCAAACTTTTATGTTGCCCCTCATATTGTTTTTTATATTCTCTAATTTTTTTTATTTCTGTTTTCTTTAAGGGTCATTTTGAAGTCTTTTAACTCTAGATTCTTGATGACAGGATTCAGTGGACTAGTGTCCGACTTGAAGGTAAATTGTTCACTTTTCCATTCTTATATGCAAATGATTTTCTCAAGAAAAATCAATCAATAATCTATAATCACTTCAAAGAAATATATGTACTGGAGTCCAATTATTATTATTGGTTTCAGTGAATTTTAAAAAACATTCATTTGTGTGTTATTGGACATCTATTTCAAAATAAAATCAAAATATATTGATGGAATATACATAGAATCAAATAAAAGATTTAAAATGAAAGTTTCGGTTTCTTTTGCCATGGAATCCTACTTGTATAATAGTGGTTATATTCATTCAGTAATAAAACATCACTCAATAAGTCCTGGGCCTGACATATAGATGG
Organism: Ascarosepion bandense; assembly: GCA_037127315.1. Lineage (NCBI taxonomy): Eukaryota > Metazoa > Mollusca > Cephalopoda > Sepiida > Sepiidae > Ascarosepion > Ascarosepion bandense. The sequence continues at coordinate 4,543,612 of JBBBDQ010001302.1, forward strand.
CACCACTAATAAAAAGCCATATGATTTTTATGAAGTACTAACCTTCAAATGACATGTGACAAAATTTGGGCTCAAATGGATTATTAATTTACAAATCACAGCTACTGTTGTAAATTTTCAAAACAACAGAAAAATCTGAATTTCGTGTACTTATAAAGCATTGCTTCCTGATGGGAAAAAATACTGTTCAAGCAAAGCAATGGCTTGATACGCGTTATTCAGACTATGCTCCATCAGAAACAACAGTTAAGAGGTGGTATACTGAATTTAAACACTGTCATACAGACACAAATGATGCTGAATGCTCAGGTTGCTCAAAATTGTCAGTTATCCCAGAAAAAAAATCCACATACTTGTTTTATTAAAGTTGTGTGAGATAGCAGAGGAGTTGAGCATATCAGAAGGCAATGTATTCACAATTTTGCATGAACATTTGTCAGTAAGAAAGCTGTGTCCAAAGTGGGTGCTATGTTTGCTCACAGTAGATAAAAAACAACAACAAATTGACAGTTCAGAGTGTTGTTTGCAACTGTTTTAATGCAACAAGAAAGAGTTTTTGCATAAATATGTGACGATATATGAAACATGGATCCACCACTTCACTCCAGAGTCAAATTGGCAGTCAGCTGAGTGGACAGCTGCAGGTGAAATTTATCCAATGTGAATAAAGACACAAACATCAGCATGCAAGTTTTTGGCCTCCTTATTTTGGGATGTGCAATATATTTTGTTCAATGATTGTCTTGAGAAAGGATGAACCATCAATAGGGAATATTATATAGCATTATTGGTGTGTTTGAAGGAAGAAATTACCAGAAAACAACCACAAATGAAGAAGAAGAAAAAGGTGATCTTTCACCAAGACAATGCACCCTGTCACAAGTCGATCACAATGGTGGCAAAACTACATGATTTGCACTTTGAATTGCTTTTGCATTTTTTTTTTTTTTTTTTTTAATCGTATCACCCTGAGCAAGGCGGTAATGCCACTGATGTGCAGGGGGCTACGTAATAGTGAAAAGATTGGAAAAAAGAAAGCCGGAAACCACATCCTAAACAGGGAACAAGGGAGGAGCCTCTTAACCTGTTCAATAGATGTGGGTGGAGTGTGAACCGGGAGATAGATAGTCTAGATCTGGCCCCAGCTACTTCTGGCTGTTTGCAGACTTTAAAAGAATGCTCCAGGGAAAGAGATTTGGTGCGTGTTTTGAGGTCAAAGAAAAAAAACGTTCTACAAAAAAGGCATCGAAATATTAGAGAAGTGTTGGAATCAGTGTATCACCCTAGAAGGAGACTATGTTGATGAACAAAATCAAATTTTGCCTTAAAATTGTTGTTTTATTAGTTTGGCCTAGAACTTTTTGAGCGATGTGTTAATTTAAGTTTTATATATTAATTCTAATGCTGTATACATTTTTTATGTAGGATAGTAACTAATTTTGTGGTGGTAGCTGTTGGTATTGTTTTGTTTGTATCAATATAAAAATCAGTATTGTACTTTTAATGAATGACAGGATTACTAATTAATTGGAACTTCTGAGAATCAGAGTATTTGTGCAATCTGCTGCAGATAAAAATTTACCCCTGCAACACTCCTTTTAAATATCACTGCTAGTAGTAGTAGAACTCTGTTGGTCAGGGTTGACCATGGGTAGCATCTTAGTTGTATGCTTGGCTGAAGCATTGGCATCTGTGACTGTAGAAGTCGATGCAGGAGTGACAGGCTCTGTTGCAGAGGTTGCATTTATGTTTTATTTCTGGTCTGTCGGAGCTGTCACTTTGGTTTTTGCGAACTTGCCTCTCCATGGCGACTTGTGTCAGCTGCTTCTCCCTTGATTTGAGTTGTTTGGCCAGGTTTCCTCTCCATTTGGACCAGTTGACTGCTATGTTCTCCCATGATTCTATGTTGATGCTTACAGCATTCATATCGTGTTTTATGATGTCATGATACTGCAGCTCTGGTCACCCAGTGGGTCCTCTTCCAGAGGCCAGCTCTCCATACAGAAGGTCTTTGGAATGCGACTGTTTGTCATGCCCAGCTCGGCGGAGCTGTGCTCTTTAAGGAGTGTGAACATGGTGGGCAGACCTGTGCAAAACAGGATCTCAATGTTGGGCACCCTGTCTTGCCATGAGATTTCCAATATGTGTCGGATACTTCTCACGTGGAAGGTGTTTAGACGCCTCTCTTGCCTAGCATACATGGTCCATGTCTTGCTGCCCTATAACAGTGTGTTGATGATGTACACTGCCATCTTTGTCTTCACTATTTCTTGTACTTTTCTTATTTCCTTTTAGTGTTAAATTCTCGAAGCCTTCTTTCCTCATTATGTATTCAAAACTTCCAGCTGTTTCTTTCTGATTCTTACCATCAGTTATACTGTAATCCCTATTTGTTTTAAAACTTTCTCATTTGTCTTGTGCATGATATTTTCAACATTTGTTGGTGAACATCTGTGATGAGCAGGTATCTACAAATGATTTTGTACTTGAATAGAAATTCTCGTTTTTCAAAACAATTTACATTCTAACAAGTTCTTTATTAAAGTAATGAAGTGATCTAGCGTTTATGAATACAAATTTTCTTTTTAGTCACTTTTTTTTTCTGGGTTTAAACTAGATTTTAACTTAAGAGTTTTGCCTATTTTTGAAAACGAGATATTTTTCCTCTAAATGTTTCTTTTCCATTTTTGTAGGACATTCTTCTTTCTAAGGATTGCAACCTTGATGGATCCTACTTTATGTGGCTGATCATGTTTTTCTTGAGAATTTCTCGAGTTTTGGAAACGGATTTTGCTTATATCAAGTAAGTTATAGTTTTAAAATTTGTTTTCTTATATTAAAATTTCGAAGCCTACCTGATGTTTGCACTTTAGTAAATATTGCAATAATATGATGTCTATAATACATATCAAAACATAGTTACCAAATAAAGCAGTTGTGTCATTAGTAAATTGCAAAATTCACTTGTCAGCTTTTAACAAAGAGAGAACATCTTTAAAATTCTTATTTGGAAAATTAGTCAATCACAATATTCCTAATACTCATTTAATCTCAATTGGTTAGAGTTTGCTATGTTGGATAAATATATGAGCTCAGGTTAAAGGTCAGGATTTGCAAGTTTTCAAGGCAATCAGGCTGGAAAAGTGGTGCAACATATTTTCTCTTTCACTTATTCCAACTCAGTTGAATAAATATGCATATATTTTGTGTATGAATGTAGATTATTTTCATATTATTTGAGAATTTTTATATTTTAATATCTTTTCAGAGATGTCATATCTGTTGATGTTATTGGTTTCTTAGTGTACATTGGTGTCAGCACTTATGAAGAAATTACAATTGAAGAACAGAAGAAACTTGATGTTACTTCCAAAAAAATGAGGTACGTTTCCTTAGGTATATTATAATTAGAATCTGACATGGCTACACTTAAATAGAATTACTGTATTTACAGCTTCTTCCCAAGAGCCACTATATTATGCAGCAAACTTCAAAAAGGATACTTTTCCAAACACTACAATTCTAACCTCTTCAAGTTTAGGGTCAGCTATAAGTTATTGCATATAACTAAATAATCTGTACTTCCCCTACAACATCTATATAACAAACTCATTTAGTAAACCTCTATCTTGAGTGGCTCCTGGGTTTTGTATTGGGTAAACATTTACTTAAAAGCAAAACAAAAAAAAAACCTCTGCATGTATCTGGCAATCTGATAGCTAATCCACAAAGCTTTGTGGTATTATGAAGTAATGCTGGGTTACCGTTGTTTAGCAGTGATGATGTTTCAATCCTAAAGCCATATCTGATTTATTGTAATCACAGATAATGTTATCTAACATTTGTACCAAAATTATTGGTTATCAAACACTTTAAATGAATAAAAAAACAATTATTTAAAGTCAATAAACTCTGTATTAACTTTTCATAAAGTTATTTATAGTAACACATTTATAACAATGAATGTAAATTGTTCAGATTTTATGTCCTTTACTTAATCTTATCAATGGGTTACCATTAACTGAAAACCCAGTCATGAAATGATCTCAATAAGCAGCTTCCTTTGAAATTTGCACTCATTTTGTAATTCTTTTATTTTTTTAATTATTTTTTACAGTGTAGAAGGATATCTTAAGCAAGACTTGCTTCACAGACTGTACATTAGAATGCTTTCATAGTCAGCTGCCACATAATAGATTTAATATTGAATAAGCACAACTTTAATCTGTAGGTGTGATGATGACTTACATATATTAGCTATGATTAACTTTGATTTTGTCTGCAGATTATCTTGACTAATCTTTTAGTATATCAATATATAGGTGTGAGTCTTTGTCACATTTGAGATTTGCATATTCTTTACTTCCATTCTCTCTTTTTATTTATCTACTGTTGTGATAAATCTAATATTTTTCCTATATATGCTATTTTTGGTTCAGTTTTTCTGCAGGTCAAAATCAAACCTGTTTTTTTTTTCTAATCTTTCTGTTATCTGGTTGTGCATTTGTTTGTTATTTTTTCTGTTAGTACTTTTGCACTCAAGGAAAATCTCTGTTACTTGAAACAAAATTGACATCAATTTAAATAATTTCTTCTTTGCATATATATAGTAATAAAACTAGACATGTTGCATTGAAAAAAAACTAGGTTCTAAAAAAGTATTATGAGAAATCATATTAATTTAAATATATGAAGATTGTTGTATTTCTATTCAGCAAATCTGTCAACAGTTAAGATGACTGAAAGAAGAAATATTAACAGATAAATTGAAGTTTAGTTTAAGAAAAAACATCATGAGAAATAAAGAATGATAATACAAAATGTGAAGGGCAGGGTCAGAATGATTTGTTATGACAAATTGTATTCTGGACATTTCTTGTACTGGAGAAAAAGGGATACTAGACTAAAAAAATTTGTTGGTTGTGAAATTTGTTAAGCATTTCTTCCTGGCTAATAATAAATTGGAAGAAATTAACAACACCAGTTAACGAAATAACTTACTTCTGCTCATATAAACCATAAAAGACACCTAGGTGCAATCTCCAAGCCATTAAAAAGAAAAGAGTAAGATTAGAATTCTGTAATAAAGTAGTTCAAATTGATGTCTCTAAATCTTTACCAAAACAACATAGAAGAATCAAATAATATTATATTTTCATTGGCCAAAGCATGTAAAACTACTCCAAGAATAGCTAAATGGAAAAAGATATTCCTGTAGAAGGAAAATCATAAAGCAAAAAGATTGATACAAGAAGAAATAAACAGATGAAAAAGATTAATGGAAAGGGAGAATATTAAATAATTATCAAAGCAAATTTTAAAAAAATTATTTAATGCTCTGAGAAACAAATATCTCTGGAAAATTGGGAACAAAATGAATGAAGGTAAGCAGCATTAGCAAGGTGCTGAAATGTGAAGAAAATAAAAAAAATCACAATAATAAAATACAGCCAAAACAATACAGAAGAAATGTTCTAGTTTCAAAAAACATTTTGAGTCACATTTCAACCCTAACTACACTAAACTAAAAATGCCTACAGAAATAGAACATATATACATGCTAAAATTAAAAATCTGTCCCCAAACATAAACAATAATGAACCTATTGATGAAGAAGTTAAGAAAGTTATAAAAAAGACTAAGGAATAATAAAGTATTATTTGATATTGAGGCTGAACTTTTGGACAAAAGCAAATACGTACAGAGTTACCTCAACTGGATTTATTATAGGTGAAAGCATAAATGAACATTGTTATAGCGAGGCTCTCCCTGTTTTAAGAAAGGTAATGCCTCAAATGAAATTTATAGCAGCGGAATAATACCAGATGACCTATGCAAGTTGATATTTATAGCACTGCCGAAGAAACCAGGTGCAAACGAGTGTGAACTACACAGAACTATCAGCTTAATGAGCCACATTACAAAACTGATTATCAGAATCCTGATGAATAGAGTGAGAAGCAGAATCAGGCCAGAGATAGGACAGTAACAGTGCGTGTTCGTCAAAGACACTGGAACAAGGAACACCATATTCATGATTAGGATGCTCTCCAAAAGGGCAATACAAATAAAGAAAGACTTGTACCTATGTTTCATTGAGTATGGGAAGGCATCCGACAAGAGACGACACAAAGAATTGATGGAGATGCTCGGCAGCCTCGACATTTTTGGGAAAGATATAAGAGTAATCAAGAATCTCTACTGGCAACAAACGGCATGCATACAGACAGGTAACGATCTCAGTAGATTTACAAAGATAGAAAGAGGCGTAAGACAGGGATGTGTTTTTTCACTGGATTTGTTCAACCTGTACAGCGAGAATATTTTGAGGACCCTAGATGACACACCAGGATTTGTTATGGGAGGCCACAGCCTGAACAACATAAGGTATGCAGATGATACAGTGCTGATTGCAGACACGGAAATGAAACTACAAGACCTCCTACAGAAGGTAGTGGGGGAGAGTGACAAAAAGGTCTACAAATAAACTTTAAGAAAACTGAATGCATGGTCATCAGCAAAAGGTGCAACCCAAAATGCTAAATACAGGTGGGGGATACCAGAATCAAGCAGGTGCAAAAAATTTAAATACCTAGGAAGTTTTCTAACAGGAGATGGAAAGTGTGACACAGAGATCCGAAGACGAATTGGCATGGCAAAGGATGCGTTCAGAAGCTGAGTAAAGTACTAACACACAGGAAAATTTCACTAGAAACAAAGAAAAGAGTGCTGGATTGCTATGTGATGTCAGTTCTTCAATACGGCAGTGAATGCTGGACAATATCATCGAAAATGAGGACAAAACTGGAAGCAGCAGAAATGTGGTTCTACAGAAGGATGCTGCAGATATTGTGGACCAAACATGCAAGCAACGATGAGGTGTTGGAAAGAATGGCAACGAAAAGGAAATTAATACTGAGCATCAGGAAGAGACAACTGAAGTTCCTGGGACACGCAATGAGGAAGGAAAGCCTGGAGAACCTGATACTGACTGGCCAGATAGAAGGCAAGAGAGACAGAGGAAGGCAGCGGATAACATATTTGCAGGACCTGATCAGGTGGATGACGGAACGGGGGTTGCCAGTAGTAACAGGAGCAAGCATACTGGGAGCCACTAGGGATAGGGAGACGTAGAGAACCATGATCGCCTATGTCCTGAAAGGACAGGGCATATAGAAGAAGAAGAAGAAGAATGCCTCAAAACTCAATTTGGTTTTCATTCTGATAAGTGATGCAATTATGGTATATATATATATATATATATATATATATATCATCAAACCGCTCTAGGAAATACCTTTTTAGAAAACTGTATACCTGCTATATCGACCTCACAGAAGTATACAACCACAACAATAAAAACTTCTTTATATCCATTAAAAAATACCTTCCAAACTCTGATACAAGTGAATGTCTAAATCTGATAGAGGAACTATATCAGTTCGCAAAATCATACGTGTCTGGTGAGGACCCCAATATAGAAATATTTTAAAACTCATGAGGAGTACAGCAAGTAGGAGATGATTTGTCCCGCACAGGTGTGAAGGGTTGTATATAACTGCTTTCTGAGATGAAAACTTTGTAGATTTGAGAGAGAATGAAACCTATAGATCTTAGATAGAACTATTCTTCTTCGGACTTTGTTGACTGACATTTCAGAATCACAAAGAAAGAATTATACCAAATAATAAAAAACAAATGCATTTATTTTTAATTTTTGTGATAATTACATTTTTTTTATTAAGGTACTAGTGTTAGTAGTAGGAGTAGTAGTTATAGTAATATTTAAATAACTAATATGAAAATATAAAATTAGACTAGGTACTATTAATGATAGTCTAAGACATCTGGGAAAAGATGAGCTTACTAAATACCTCAACTTTACATGAGAACACGGAGATATCTGTTAATCATTTTTGGAAAAAGAAGGAAGTTCTTATATGCTATCAGATATGATCCATAAATATCTTTAAACATCATTTTACATTTTAAAGAATATTGTAGATAGATCATAACTAAAACCAGTCTGAAAAGGTGATAAATGTTATGCAAAGCTGCTATAAATTTATTAGTAGTTATTTTTTTCTTTTGCAGGCTGCATTTTACTATTGCTTCTATTAAGGAACTCTTGAAAACTCTGGAGACATATGACAACCACCTATACCATGCTGTTACATCTGAAGATCGGCAGGCAATCAAAGAACTGAAAAGTAATGGACATTTTTCTTTCTGCCTCATTGTTCTTTCTCATTTAGTCTCATGTCTAAGGATTGGGAGACAAGCTTTATTGTCACAAGAAATAGAATTCTAATTCTTTTTGAAGCTGCTTGTCTTCACTACACTACCTTGAGAAAGACTTAAATCTACCTTTCCCTGCACTCTGTTCCAGTAATTGATATCGTGGCAAAAATCCTGACAGTGTATGCTGCACTGGTTAACAGAGGAGAGAACTTAGACAAGTCATGGTTTCTTCTCTTCTGATTCTATAGTTCCTTCTAAACTGTGCATGTAAACCTATGCATATATATTTTACAACCAGTACACAGAATGTTTTCATGTAGTCAGGAATTAGGACTGCCAATTAAGCATCTTTGCTTAAAAGATACTAGGAACAACATCTGTCAGATCAACATGACAAACCAACCAACAATGTAATCTAGTACTTTCTTGTATTATTTGGAGAGAAGATGACTGTTGCCCAGTAACTGACTCCCTTTAATATTTGAAAGATAGATTATAAATAATACATTTGATAAGAAAGTTTTTTCTGATGTCACTAAAGTGAAAATTATTTTGCTAACCAAAGATGAATACTTGTACTCAAAGAAAGTTGCAAGAAAGAAAAATGTCAAAATGCATTTTTTAAATAGAATCCACTTTCTTTCTATTAGCTGTTCAGAATAATATCCTTGTTATTGTTACTTTTATTGCTTTTTTCAACTGGAACATTCTTCAGCATTCTGAGGATTCTTAATATTGATAGTTCTGGATTTACATGTCTCAAATTTTTGTAGATAGTGTCAGATTCTTTTTTCAAATTAGAAACCTCTTCCTACAGGTCCAATTTGCTGAATTGTACAAATGTAACCAACAAAGATGAATGACTAATTGAATAAAAGACACAAATGAATATAAATTTTCTTGTAACTATAATTTGTAATTTTTGGAACTACTTTACTGCCATTTTGTGAATGGAATCTGGACTGTGCTGCAGTTTCTAGTGGGACCTCTTGAAATCATGATGAATTGTACAGCTATGGCTGTGTTTTGTTTTCTAGATATCTCACTTGAGGTTTTGCTGTCTCATTATTCTCAACTCCTTGCTCCTCATACAATAAATGAAATGTACTGAAGAACCAGATTCAGACCCAGACCAACCATACATAAAGTAGACCCTAATTTCTTCATCTTCTCCATTAATATAGTCAGTCAAGTGCCATACATGATATACGCTTTGAGCGATCATGTCTCGAAAGAGACATGACTGACTGGGCAGGATATTATCCCACAGTAGGTTGCCATTGCTTTCTGTAGTAGACTGATTGCCAGCCAAGGCGATAGAACCCAATCTGTCCTATTATTTAACACATAGCTAGAGGGAAGAGATGGATTAATACCTTTCCCAAGTATATTTCTGCGTAAGTGAATGCAAGGAATTCAAACTCAGCACCCTGATTTGTCGTTTCGAGTCGATATCCACTGCATCACAATGCACATCCTCTCATTAATATAAGGGGTCTATATTCTAACTATCCAGAGGTTGAACTACATCTATGATAGTAGCTTCATCTCCTTCTGGTAGGAAAACAGATGAATGAAGAGAGGCTGCTGTAGGTTTTCTTGTATGAACAAACCTAGTTTCTTGCTTGAGCAAGCTACCACCTGATATAGGTGATAGGCTTATGACACTTCAGTTACACCTTGCAGATAGTCAATATGTTACGTTAATCAGTACTTATGCATCTACACTTGTCTCGGTTGAAGCTGTAAAAACCTCATTCTACCAGGTATTGCAATATCTCCTTCAATCTATTTCCAGGACTGTTAAAATCATCTTGTTAGGGGATTTTAGAGTTAGAAGTGACTGAAAGACCTGGAGTTGCTTGGGGAAGAATGTAACAGATAAAATGTATAACAATAGTCAACTGCTTTCTGGAATGTGCCCAGTTTCAGCTTCACATTGTGAGTACACAATTCCAACACAAAGGTGTTCACATAATAATATGGATGAACCCAGGACCTATGAATAGTACTTACTGGATTGTTAGAATTCACAAAACTGACATGTGGGTTATCTTCAATGTATGATCTCTACAAAGTGCAGACTGTTGGATTGACCGTGCACTTATATATGCTAAAATGCATTTGGTCATTATTAAGCCAACTAATGCTGTTTAAGTTTGATTCTTGGTATCCACTAGATAACCAACATGCAAGACTGATTTTTTATAAGGCATAAAAGTGCACATTCATCGCCACAGGTATTGTTAAGCATACTATTTATAAATAACATGTTTGTTACGCATGTTATTTACTGTGAAGACAGCAGAATTTATATACTGATTTCTCATTTATTTTAGCACACAGTAGAGTTGCCAGAATTGGTTGGGGAAAATCAACTAATTTCCACCTTAAAATTGAAACCCTTTTTTTTCCTTCCAGGAACACTGATCAACATGACAGACATGCGTCAGCTGTTTTTATTTTTAATCCGAAATAGCCAGAACCAGAGACTTTCATTTGTACGTGATGTTATTGTTACAAATCATACATTTCTCTTGTTGCTTGACCGATGGATTCGTGAAGACAAAGAGGCATCAGTGAACTTTGAAATGATCCAGCATATAAACCAGTAAGTAAACTTATTTTTCCATCTGTGGCTTTGACTTTCTGTTTCCTCTTTCAATTGAGTAATGTTAGCCTGTCATTAAGAGTTTACAGGGAAAATCTCAATTCAAACATTAGGATCAAAACTGACACTGATACTAGTCCAAATAATTTGTGGAATAATAGTAATACTTCCTGCTACAAGTTCAGGTAGTGCTTGGAAGTCTAGAGAATGCACCAACTAAAATATAGAGATCAAAACAATTAAGATGAAGATGATAATCTAGAGGAGTTGTGAATTACTGAAAATGCTTTATCTTAGTATTTCAGCAGTATTAGGAAAGCCAGAGAATGAATTGACTTTTAGAAAAAGATAAAAATGCTAGTTTATTCAATTTTTAGATAAAGTGATTTTAGTATGATTATTTTATTAATTTTACTCTATCAAATTTTTTGTCTTCTTCATCCCAGTACTGTGTCAGCCATCTTATTATAATCATTATATTACTACTTTTAATTTTTCTTTAAACCCTAACCCTAACTCTATTTCAATGAACTTTTTTTTAAAACAAATAGTTACTTCTTTATTTCTGATTTTGTGTTCTTTCTTCTATAAAGAGTTTATTAGAATTATGTAACATGTCCCTTTCAATCATGGCTCTCCATAACTTCCTTTTGCAATGTTTGTCTTTATTCTGCCATCAGAAGCTCATTAGACATCAATTTCCTCAAGTATCCTCTTTATTTGTGAGGAATTTCTTTCGTATGGAATAAAATTAGAAATAAAATAAACCCAGTGTGATCAGATAAAAACAAGATTTGAATTTGTATGAAATTACAAATATAACTTAATTTCAAATTGCAATTATGCACATTATCAAATGTTTTCTAAAAGATTTGAGAGTTATGTTTTGAAATAGATGCATTTAATTTGTATTTATGTTTTTTGCTTTTTCTACAGATTTGCTAGTATTTCTGTTATGCAGCAGTATGCACGTCTCTTAGAAAATTTTGATAATAACAGTACTGCAGTAAATGACAGCATCTTCACAATGATGCATCATGTTGCAGGTGACTGCAATAAACCTGAAGTTCTAATGCAAATGACTATCTTAAAAATATTCACAGATCTTTGTGATGAGAGCAAGTTCATCTCAAATGTACGTAAGACATACTCTTTTTTATTTTCTTGTTAAAGTTATTTTTGCCTCTTAATTTCTTTGCTTGCTTGTTATAATTGCTTGTATTTTTTAACTGGATTAACCATAATTAACAAAGATATATTTTTATTTTTGATTTTTGTGTAAATATTTGGCTAAAACAAAAGTTTGCAGCATTTTTAAGTGGATTTCAGAGACAATACTTAGATATTTGTACATAGATTTATTCAATCACATATATGTTATTTTATTCCACTAACTTTGGCCATCTTTGAGGCAGCTTCATGATTGCATACTCACAAACTTAGCATCTTTTTGGCTGATGAACTAGCTTAAGTAGTTTTTACTGACTGCCAGAGAATTGAAAGTTTTTCCATGAAGAAACTTTTAAAGATAGAGATAAGTGTTAATCTAGAAGTGCAATATCAGGCGAATATGGTGGCTATAATAGGATATACCAGGTAAACTATCAATTTCTGCTGAGTCTGTTAGGAGATATGAGATATAATATTGTCTTGATGGAAGACTAAACTCTTACAATTGGCTAATTCTGTTTTTTTTTTAAAATTAATTTCTGCCTTTTAATCAGTCCAACAGGAACAATACTTGTGTGAATACAAAGAGAGGAGTTTGTAGTTCCATCAGATAAACAGGAACAATTTCTTAATATGAAAACTTTTTTAGAGTGATTAATGGTGACTCATTTCCTTTTCCCAAGAATTTCTTTTCTATTCACATTGTTGTAAATAATCTAATTTTCATCACTTGTGATCAGTCTTTGTACAGACTCACATATAGTGTAATGCAGTTCATTAAAGTCACCTGAATCTCATAGCAGTTCACTTCTGAATCTAGAAAACCACTTCTGTATAATACTCTCAGCTATGATACCATAAATGGAACATATATGTTCACTGTTTTTTTTCTAAAAAAAGAAAGCATCAAAAGATGTATCTCATTTTCATTTTTAATATACAAACAAAATTCACAATCCATATATAACTCATATAGAAAGACTGTCACCATTCAGAATATGTATTTATGCTTAAACGATATCTTTGAAAAATCTACAAACTTTTTTCCAATACTTCTAATTGAAAATGTAATTCTTCTTATACATCTTCAAAGACATCAATAAAACTAGTTTAACACTCACTTGCATATTTGCATCCTTACATAAGATTATTGCCATTACCATTAAAATTGCTACAAAAAATAACTTATGCATTATTATGCTAAATAAAATTTAATTTCATGCACTAAGAAAATAATACCTATGTGCATCTTCCATACTTTATTTTTTCCTCTATGTAAGACATTTGTGAGTCACTGTTATCTTCTACTAAAAACAGCTCCACAAATCATGGTAAAAGTAATAACTTAGAAAGTTTTTAATTGTTATAAAAAAAAACAAATGTAAAATTCTATACCAAAATATACAGCCTGTTGAAACTTCATTCATAATTCTAATCAAGACCACAGAGTGAAAAAAAATATGCACATCTGTTCAGTGTTACAAGACAAAAGTTGTATTTAGCAAACTCCCACATCAATTGCATTAAGTAACTATAGAATGATCATATTTGTACCAGAGAAAATGTAAAATATGCCACAGGATACACAAGGTGTATTGTGTGGCAGTAAATGCATTAATAGATTAAAATAAATAAAAGCTTTCAATCATTCACAATTCTTCGTAGTTGGTCCTTCACCTGGGAAGAAACAACATGAGCAACAAGTGTCACTGGACAGTTATCCTGCAACTATTTGCACCAAACACAAAATCAAACTTGTGACTGAACAACTGTGAACAGCTGGAAAATGTCAAGTAGGAGATGAGCAGATTGAATATCAGTATTCTGGTAGTGTGTGAAACTAGATAGCTAAACAATGGAAATTTTGTCAGTGGCAACCACAGGGTAATCTATGCAGGCAGCAAAAATAGCAAAAAGGCTTGGAAAGTTGGCTTGATACTGAACAGAGACCTGAAGAATTGTGTTTTAGAGTATGCCAGTTATCTGAAAGAGTCTTCCTGGTTAAACTAAAAGGAAGGCCGTTCCACATTGCAATTATAGTAGTGTAGGCAATGACAACACAAAGCCCTGAGGTAAAAATAGAATCTTTCTACTCCACACTGGATAATGTCAAGTCTCTGTAAATCACAAGAAATTATAATTATCACGGGAGACTTGAATGCCAAATTAGGTAAGGAGAGGGAAGCGGTAACAGTTGGCAAATTTGGATTAGGAAACCACAATGATCAAGGAGAAAAATGGGTTCAGTGGTGCACAGCAAATGACCAGGTAACAACCAACACCTGGTTTCAAGAACACTTAAGACGACTATGGACATGGAGAAACCTGGGCCAGGAGGTGATACAGAAAAACAAATTGATTATGTAACAAGAAACGGGAGATTCGGGAATACAGTTGTTCATTGTAAAATTTATCCAAGTGCCGACTGTGTAAGCGACTACCTCCCAATTATATGCAAACTAAAGGTGAAACTGCAGAGAATGAAGAAGCCTAGTGCAGCACCCAGACTGCAGTACAACACACTTGTGAATGACCTCAACCGGCAAGAAAAGTATGAGGATAGAGTGAAAAACATATAAAAGAAACAAATTGGAAACAGAAATTCAAAATGTGACAAACTGAGAGAAGCATTAGTAACATCAGCCAACAATATCATCCCAAAAGAAAACAGATGTAGAAAGAAAAGATAGAGTGGATCACAGATGAGATTCTAAACAGAAAATAATGCAAAGACTTGAAACAGAATACAGGAAACTACACAAGGAAATAAGGAGCAAATACAGACAAACAAAAGAGGAACAGTTCAATGACAAATGTGCAGAAATAGATTGAGTGTGACCAATAAAGGAGACATAAAAAAAAAATAAAGGGAACTAACAGAACAAAAACATGCTCTTCAATGGAATGCATAAAATCCAAGGATGGAACACTCGTATTAGAGAAGGAGGAAATACTTCAGCAGTGGGAGGAATATATAAGAGGTATCTTCCATGACAAGAGAGAGCAACTAACAAAACACAAAAATACTGATGGACCAAAAATATTAAAATCCAAAGTAGAACCTGCACTAGCCAAACTGAATAGAAACAAAACAGCTGGAGCAGAGATCTTGGCAGCCTTAGATGACTTTGGCATAGACAAAATCACAGAAATTACAACATTGATGAAATCCTGGAAAACCTATGCAGATTGATTTTCATAGCACTGCCTAAGAAGCCAGGTGCAAACTAAATGTGAACTCCACCAAACGATCAACTCAATGAGTCACGTAACTAATCTCCTCCTCAAAAGTCTGATCAACATAGTGCGCAGCCGATTCAGACCAGAAATAGAAAAGTGTCATTTCATCAAGGACACTGAAACAAGGAATGTGATATTTATGCTTAGAAAAGGCAATAGAAATACAGCAGGACATGTACTTGTGTTTCATCGACTATGCAAAGGCATTTGACAAAGTATGCCACAAAGACTTGATAGAGATGGTTGGCAACCTTGACATATTCGGGAATCAAGAACCTTTACTGGCAGCAAAGTGTCTGCATATGAACAGGAAACAAATTCAGCAGATACATAAAGATAGAAAGGGGTGTGTATTCTCACCATATCTATTCAACTTATACAGCCTGACCAATCTGTGAGCTCTAAAAGGTAGAGTGCCGATAACAGATACAGGAAAGAAAGGAATACTTATCAACTACAAGAAAACTGAATGCATGATAATCAATAGAAAGAGGAGCCTGAAATGCCAGCTACAAGTTAGATACAGGAAAGAACTACAATACTTTCGACAGGAAGTAGTTAAAGAAAGCAGAAAGAATGGACTACATATCAACTACAAGAAAACTGAATGTATGGTAATCAATAAAAAGAGGAGCCCGAAATGCCAGCTACAAGTTAGTGATACCAAAATTAAACAGGTGCAAAAATTTAAATACCTGGGAAGTGTTCTAACAGAGAATGGAAAGTGTGATATGGAGATCTGAAGGCATATTGGCATGGCCAAGGATGCATTCCAGAAGTGGAGTAGAGTATTAGGAGACAGGAAAATTTCACTGGAAACAAAGAAGAGAGTACCGGATTGTTATGTGAAATCTGTCCTTCAATATAAAAGTGAATGCTGGACAATCTCATTAAAGCAATCGAAATGTGATTCTACAGGAAGATGCTGAGGATACCATGGACAGAACATGTGAGCAATGATGAGGTTTTGGAGAAGATAGACATAAGAAGGAAACTGATACTTAACATGAGGAAAAGACAGCTTAAGTTTTTAGGATACGTAATGAGGAAGGAGGGCTTGGAGAACCTGGTGCTCATTGGCTGGATAGAGGGGAAAAGAGACAAGGGGAAGCAATGCACGACATGCCTGATGAACTTGAGCAGATGGAATAAACTTTAATTGATACTCTTTTATGTTTATATTTTTTCAACTCTTTGTTTCATTGTCTTTTATTTTATTTCTATTCTTTATAGATTTAAAATTTAGATAATGTAAATAATTACTGATATATTAATGAAATCTCTGATTTTGTCTGCTAACCACATTTTTATTACCAACAACTGTGTACTTTCATCCTTTCTCTCATAATTTATTGATGTTGTTATTTTGAAATTTACAAAATTATTAAAATATAATGGTTGATTGAAAGATACAGTCTCTAATAATATAACACAAGTTTTAAACCAAATTAAAATGAAGCAAACTTTTTTTCAAAATGATAATTTTATTTTTAGTCGCCATTTTAGTGCTATAGTTTTCAATCTTGAGTCAATGCACTTAATCCTTTTTTTAAAATTATTTTATCCCAAGCAAGGCGGTACTGCCACTTATGCATATGGGGTTACATAAGAGTGAAAGCTTAGGCATGAGGAGAGTGAAGAGAAAGACGAACCAGTCAGAGAAAGGGCAAGAGAAGAATGGGAACACAAGTGTGAAGACAATTGTGAAGGTAGAGAGAAAGGAAAAGAACAAGATATACAGGGTGATGTAGAAAGGACTGGAGTCAACTGGATAAAAGATGGGAATTGACATTGCATTTAAATTCCTAGAAGTTGTAGCTGTCAGGAAAGCAAGTATATGGAAGGGAGCTCCATAGGTGGGAAGTATGAGAAAAGAAGCTGCTGGAGTAGAATTGTCAGCTTCATTTAGTTGATCTAACTGTAAATGTTGCCATTCTGGTTGCATGAGTAAATTCTTGTGGTGGGGGCACCAGTGACTTAAGTTTGTCAGAGCAGAAGCCATAATCTGATAATACTTCATTAATAAATAGAATAGTTATGTTGAAAATTTAATGTCAAAAAACAGTAAATAATAATGATGATGATAATAATAATAATGATATTTATTTGTGTGAATTGCATCATGAATAAACTAAAGTCAAAGTTTGTTTATTATTTGTGCAGGAAGCTGGGGACTTAATGGAGTACATCATACACAAGTTCATGACGACTGCAGCTGAAGATCCTGGCCTTTGTGCAAAGTACTTGTTCAGTATGGATATGAAAAATCTTAAGTAAGTTAAAATATATTCACTTGATTGATGCAAGTTCTCTAATATGTTGCATTGGAAATATCATCCTGAAATAGTTGAGTTATTCCACCCTGACACCATACATCTGACTCGGAACATTAACAAAATTCAAATGGTTTTATTTGTTGCTAGGGTGCTGTCAAATTTGAAAAAATGTTTGTGAATGTGTGGCCCTAGGAAAAAGGTCAAGAAAGACTCAGACACGGTATACGGTTGGAAACAATATTATATTACAAAAGAGAAACAGTGTACAGAGGAAATAGAGTATAATAGTACTTGTATTTATGTAGTCTGGTAGAGTTCATATTAGTGTGTAGTTAATTATCCACAACAATTTGTTTTTCTATTATTTATTTATTATAAATAATTAATTTTTAAAGTGTTTTTGTAACATCTATAATATTCTTTAAAAACAGAAATTATCTTTTTTATGGCAACAGAGGAAATCTATATATTCCTTACATGGTGAACTTTCTAGTATATAAATTTTAGTTTAACAAATAGAACAAGGTTAATTCTTCTGGGTCTGTAAATTACCTGAATTTTTCTCTCATTATTCACAGACTCATTAGATAAATTATTCGCTTTTTTCCTCTATCATGTTTTCTTTCAATGCATCTTATGAGTATTCAGATTTCCAGCTTGTTCTTCTTCATAATTCTGTATAAATTTAAAGTATCTTTTTATTGTTTTAAATATGTGTCCTACTAGTTACTATTTTCTTTAAAACTTCCTCATTGCTCACCTGTTCACTCCATGGTATTCTCAACATCTGTCTATAGAATCATATCTATCATTTCAAGTCTTTTCTTTCTCTGTAAGGAAAGAGATTAGCATTCACTGACATTTAGGATCATATATATGAATACTCCTTTTTAGTATTTTGCTTAATTTAGAGAAGAAACATTAGCTTAAATTTCTGAAATTAAGGTCCAGAAACTATATATTGTGATAAAAAACAATAAAGTTGAGTATGCACTTCAGAAAGAAAAAAATTAGTGGCAAGCTATTGTTTGTTTTAATGTTAGTTTCCTATTAACTGTATTTAAATATAAAATTGAAATTCAAAATTCTAAAACTTAAATTTCATAACATACTGGAAAATCTAAGCTTGAT
The DNA here is from genome assembly GCA_037127315.1 of Ascarosepion bandense. NCBI lineage: Eukaryota > Metazoa > Mollusca > Cephalopoda > Sepiida > Sepiidae > Ascarosepion > Ascarosepion bandense. The sequence goes on from JBBBDQ010001302.1 coordinate 4,562,281, forward strand.
AATTTTTTTTTAATTTTTTTTATCCAGAGTTGATATGTATGATGAGGATGCAGATACTGATATGTCAGTTTGTTCAAATTCAGAGTTTTCACCAATCATCCACCATGCCACTTCCGCTAGCTCATCTTATTTTAAGGTAAGTTGCATTCCCAATCAGCACCTGGTTATTGTTCAAATAATATTTTACAGCGCTAAATTTCACATGTTTTTTTTTTTAATGACACTTTGATATTAACTTAACCTGGGAATACCTTAAATCTCCCCTTTATCACAAATTAGTAATGTTCTGTTGGGGATAGATCCTTGGTATCTAATCTTTATAAGAAATAAAATCTATTCAACAATAGTTACACCTGTTTACAAAAGATTGGTGAATCAACTAGCTAAAATATGTTTAAAAGAGAATGTTAGTCTAAAACTTTCAAAATAGTTCTTACCATATCCAATATTGTTTGGACAAGTGAATCTCTTCTTTGTGTACTTTCTATTATTGATTGATCAAAATGTTAACAATAGCAAATATATGAAGATAAGGTTTACTTGTCTGAACATCCTTGAGTATAATGTTTGTCTGAATATTTTATGGAGAAATTACAAAATTTTATCTTTAGAACTTAGACTATATTTAAAACTGTTCACTTAATGTCATACATATGAAAAAGGCTGGAAAATAAATTGGTCCAAATTTTGTTTCAGAATAATAATGATGATACTAGTTCAATTAAGGCATGGGATAATGAAAAAACTTCATTTCAGAACATCAGACAATAGATAAGAAGTTTGAAAAGTGCCTTTAAAATTAAACTGATATAACAAAAATGTGGATGTTTGTTCAAACATAGAATAACTTAAACAAGGTGGGGCATTTTTAAAATAATTTCTATTATTATTATAATACCATTAGTGATTTTCATTTATTATATAATTGCTTTTAATACAACCCATTGTGATTTTATACAATTTGCCTGTTTGAGCAGACAAAGGAAAATCAGAAAATAAAGAAATGTAGTTTCTGATAAAACTTGAACTCAAATACTTTACTTCAAAAGCCAGCAGTATTTTAATGAATTTGGATATTTGCTCCCCTCATGTTGGAATGAATAAGAAAGAAAGCTTTAAAATGATAGTTTATAAAGACATAGTGAATGGATAAGGATTCTAATCTGAATAATTCATAAGTATTGGAGAAAAAAATTTTTGTTGTTCTTTGTATTGTGTTTATTCTTTTAGGATGAAACTGAAGAAGTTGATGAAAATGTCATGACACAGGTGCTGGAGAAACACCTTGAATGTTTAAGTGATGAAAACGTCATCAATTTCTGTGTGCAGAAATTGCATGAAGATGGATTAGATTACCAGCTTCTATGGTTACAAACTTTCCTTCTTGAAACCTGCTTCATCCGATATGGTCAGTACCTTCTAATTTTTGATTTTCTCAACAAAAATGCAAATTGCATATTAAATTAGTTATTCCAAAGACTTGTTTTTAAGCTTGTTAATTCAATTCATTTGATAGTGAATACTCCATAAATATGACTTTATACCAGAACTGGTTTCTTAATATTATTAAGTTATACCTAATCACTGGTTTTTTAAAAATTCGTAATTTTTCAATATCTTTAATGAAAAATAGTGAAAATTTAAAAAAAAAAAGAAGGAAATTTAAGGTAGAACTTGAATTATTTTATCTTGAAAGCATTGTGAGATATAATGTGTAATTAATTTTGCCTTATATGAAACAGATGAATAACTAATGAGAAACAGAGGCAGAGAGAGAATAGTAATTCTTATGCTACAGTAATTATTTACTTAATGAATATCTAGTTTGTCCACTATCAAAATATAGAGGACACAAACTGAAATTATATTATGTAATATATGCCTTCTGGATAAAAATACTTCAATGTAGATTGATTCTTATCCTAATTAAACTCTACCAATAAACAGATCATGTCTATTTATAGATAAGTAATTTAAACAGAGATAATGTTTGTTTCTTCAAATGTGTCTCTTAGCATATATCAATTTGGATCAATAAGCATGCAAGTGAACTGTTAATTATGAGTTTATTTGGATCTGGAAGGTTTGTTGTATAATATTTGACTTTTGTGATTAATATTGTCCAGCAAATCAAGTGTATTGTCAAGGAAGGTGATGTTGAAAAATAAATATTTGTGTAATATAAAAGCTTTTTTTTATCAATAAGATATGGATTTACTGACATATATATATATATATATATATATATATATATATATGTATATAAGTGAAAACTATTATATTTGCACATATTTTATCTCAGATAATGAGCATTTTTACCTAGAAATATAGCATACCTTAAAACTAATATATTTTATTTTATATATATATATATATATATATATGTGTTGTATCCCGGGAGAGGGATAAACAGAGAATGAATTGTGCCAGAAATAACTCTTAACACTTAGTATATATAAATAGAGATTTATTATACGTTAGTACAATAAACCAAATACAAGTACACCAACGGACAGTTAACACGAATAACACTTATGAAGGCAATGTCTGTATAGGATGTATGCGTCCATCTTGAGAAGAAAGGATCTGTCTAGTGACATTTAACTCACGTCTAAGGTCGATGGCTGTCGACTCTCATATATTGACGGATAATCTTAATCACTCCCATGTAATTATGTAGACTCTAGTATAGTCACGAACACACTATCTCTTTGACGCTCTCTCTCTAATGCTCTCTAACACTAGTTCGTTCCCATTGCGGTCTTTTATGACCCGGGCCATACCCATTACAGGGTAGGACCAGGATATTCCTCTACAACAATATCTCTCCAGGACAATATGATAAAATATAGTTTTAAGTTATGCTATATTTATAGGTTAAACAACTCAACATCAGGGATAGTGTATGTGAATATAAAAGTGGACACTGAAGTCAACACCCAGCAGCAACAGTCTCATTGTTTTTAGTTATCAATCTACTTTTCATGTTACATTTAATCTTTTAAAGTTGTAAAGCAATTAAATCGCTGTAAAAAGTTGACCTTGACAAGAGCCTGAATATAATTATATAATTTATTGATTTTGTTTGCACATTGCATGTGTAGATAATTTAAAATAATAAATCTTAATTCTTTCAAGATTTCTTTGCACTGTAGGTCTCCTTATTTTTGTTGCTGGAAGGTGAAAAAATTCAAAGTAGATACTTTAGTCTTGTAGGTAAATGTGAAAATCTAAGTCAGTATTCATGCCTTAACATGAAAATGATTCAAGAGTAATTCTATTTATAAAATATTAAATTATCATGTGTGTTGTGAGATTTTGTCTAGTAAATTATAGTATCTGTATATTTGCTACCTTTTATATTTAGAGCTCTCTCTAAGAAAATGTAAAAAAATATTCTGTAGAAGCCCAGTAACAAAAGATTTGGGTAGAAAACAATCAATACGATATGTGAACACACAGCAACCATTCTTCTTTTTATACCCTTTCAGGACCTGGCCGATCATAACTTTCCACATCTTCCTGTTTTTTATTTCTTGAAGAAATTTTTTTATCTTTTACCATCCCTTTTCCTCCTTTTCTTGCCACCCATTCACATAATCTCTTTAAGTAGGTAACTTTTTACCCTTACTTCTCTTGCCTTTAATATATCATGTGAGTGTTAAATTCTCTTGTTTTCATTGTGCCCTAAACATTTCACTGTCTCTTTCTGATTGTAAGTTTCCTTGCTTGTATTTTCCTTAAAACTTCTTTATTGTTTACATGTTTTGTCCATAGTATTCTTAACATTTTCAGTAAAACTACATCTTTATCACTTCAAGTTTCTTCATCTTTGAGAAAGCTGTCCAACATTCACTGCCCTAACCAGCTTTTACAATTACAAAAACATCACTTTTTTTCTGTCTCAAGATTCTTTGGTTATTTATTTCAGTATTTCATTTTGTATTTTTGTCTTTTTGCAGTTGGTATGACATCAGAAAAATGCCAAGTTGAAGAGCCTGTTCCTTTATATTTTTCAAGTAAGTTTGTTACATCATTTAAAGCATAATTTTTGGTGAATATTATTAGGTCCCATATGTCTTGTGATATGGCAATAAGGCATTCTAAAATATTAGTAAGTAGATACTGAAATTAAAGAATTGATTGAATGCCATTAATGAAGCATTGTCATTATTATTGATTTCCAAACAGTTTTTCTTTCATCTTATTTTTGTGACTCTCTGTCATAAGATTGTCACATAATAAATATATTAGTAAATTTGCATGACATCAGCTGATTAGCTTTTATAGCTTAAATGATAAGGTGCTGTTCTGGTTTGACAAGCTTTTAAGGATGAAAGCTAAAGGCTTGTTGAAAATTAATTCTTTATTTTCTATCTGTTGTTTGCTTAATGTACATAGAGTAAATTTTAAAACAAAATTCAGCTAATTTCAGTCATTTTGGAAATACTGTTGAAAGGTCTATTTTATTTATATTTAATTTTAGTAATGATTAAAATTAATAGAACAAAAATAGAATAAATTCTGATAACTGCTCAGCTTAACCTAAATGAGTTTAATCTCTGATTGCTTTTACATTTTCTTATTTTCTTTTGAACAGTACAAAACAAAGATATTCCACTCATTCCCTACAATGACCGTCAGGAAGAAGCTCTCAATGATAAATTCTTCTGCTTACTCCTCAAATACCTTGGGTTTAAGTCGAGCAGTGAAAGCAGTACCATTTTCCCAAGAATTTCTAAACATCTCACAGCAGAACAACTTCTGTCCAATGCCAGGGAAATGGGAAATATTAAATGTGGTAATTATTTACCAACTTCTTTATTTTTATATACCTGGTTTCATATTGATTTCAATTTTATTTTTATAAGTCAAAAAGTTTAAATAGAAAATTATTTATTGTAAAGGAAAACATTATTTGATAACATATAAAACTTCTCATCATTTCAGATTTAATATTAAAATATTATGACATTAAACAAGGACAAGTATGGATAATCTATGATGACTATAAATATTTGATGACTCTTCTGTAAATTACAGAAATTGCCTACCAAGTACCTCAATTTCATATATAAGACCTGTGAAAATTTTCTAGCCACTTTTGCAGAAAATATGGAGACTTATATGCTGTCATTCTTTAAGAAAAACAATTTTACAATGTCATATTTGCCAGTTTTGTATTTTTGCTTTGTTTCATTGTACTGTTATAAAATCCAGATTATCAATAATATTTTTTAAAATGTAATGTTGTGTTCAATGTAAAGATTTTTCCAACTTGAAATTCTATCAAGACTAACTATTAATTTATTTTAGAATTTCATTAAACTGATTTTCAGATTTGACACTGATAGTTACAGATTCTTGAAATATTTCTGCTTTGTTTATACAACTGAAGACAACAGTGTAGATGGCTAAGTCAAGTTTGATACAAGGAGAGTCTAGTTGTAAACAGCATGAAGATCAAAGTCCCTAGCAATGTAGAATGTCATGAAGATCAAAGTATAAAGCTGACAAAGTATTGTGTTAAAGTCAATAAAAAGGAAGATAAATATAAAATTCTGTAGAATAATATTAAAAAAATCAAAATTTTGGATATTATAAGAATGGTGAACAATCTGTCTGCAAAACAACAAAGATGACTACATTAATATGTGAAATAACATTTTAATATTCTAACAGTTGTTTTGATTATTGTACCTTTTGTTTATGTTGTATTTGTTGCTGCAACAATGTTGATTCATTTTATGCCCTTCTTCAGGTTCACAATTCCCAAGGAAGAAGATTTCTTTTTCACAGATTAAAGTTGGCAAACAAAAGAAATCATGATGGACATCCTAACAGGCTTGGCTTATTCCCAGGTACATTAGCCACACTGACAATATTGATGCATTGTGGTAACAACTAAAGCAACTGTCTGAACAATGTTTGGAATATTGATGACATTTCTTTAAATTACAGCAAAAATATTTTAATATCCTTTTATTGATTGTTATTATATTATATATGTGCTTTCAATTTCTTTCATAAAATCTGCAGCAAATATATTAGAAAGCAAATGTCCAGAAAGTCTACGCTATCAACAGATGCAGATGAAACGTGTGTATGGTCTGCACAGTAAACTGGTAGATGTGTTAGAAAATGGAGATGCCTCTTCAAAAAGATGGATTCATCGAATGCTGTCACTAAACATAATGGACATCTTTGAGAAAACGGACAATGAAAGAAAAAACCTTGCAGAAGGCAAGAATAAAACAATATTACAATCTATTTCTTTTAAGGTGTTGGATTGCAATTCCCAGTTATATCTTCTAGCCTCTCTTTGAGACTTATGGAGAGCTTATCAAAATACCAGTAGGGTTTTTTGTGTCTTTTCCTCCAGTAGATATGCTAAAAACAGATTATTGACTATGCAGTTGTCAAAGTAAATGTTCCAGTTAATAGATTAAATTCTGGGACATATGCTTTTTTGAAGTCTTCAAGCAGGTCTGTCTGATAAAAACCAGCACAGGATATCCTTAAATAAGTATTTGCAGAAAATTAAGATATTAAAGCTTCTTATTGATAGACAGAATCTAAGACTTTGTTTCCTTTTTGATAGATTTCAGTGATCATAACATTTTTTTTTATACTTTTCTATTTATTCCTTTTTTTTCTTAATGCATTTGTTTATATCACTACGAAATAAGACAAATAGGTAGACATTGTTCAGATATATTTGCTAATGTCTTATTTTGTTGAGAATTGAACTAAAAATAGCATTTGATGGGAGTTGGGTAAAGACAAACATACAGTTGGTGGCATAAAATATGTTATAAATTCAGAATGCCTAATGTCATAAAATAAATAATATTCCAAAACAAAAAGTACATAGGTAAATAGTACATGAATGTAAAACAATGTTGTTTGGGGTTTACATTAAGAAAATGTGGTGATTAATTGATAGAAGGTATAAAATGCAAATGAATGTGATTTTTGATAATAATACCAGCAAGGCTAAAAAATTATAATCTAATTGTGAATAACAGTATATGATTGCTATCCTGTTTTAAATAGGGCAGTATCAATGTTTACATCTTAACACAAGCACAATTTCTGAAGAAATAGAACCAACCCCTCTAACAGAAGTTGTGATATTAGGTATCACCTGAGTCATAACCTTTTCATTTTATGATGGTGAACGGATGTTTTTTTATTCATGTTCTTAAATATTCTTTTTATTTGTTTAATACTAACCATCACAATACATCCCCAGTCAGAAGAAAGGCTTAAAAACACAGTTATATGTATTAATAGAAATTCTCTTTGGAAATACTACACACATGTTAGATTTTGTAGTTTTAAAAGTCAGTTATGTTGACGGTTGCTGTATATGAGATGAGTCCTCATCTGAAGTGTTGTTGTCAGTTATTACAACCATCATAGTAGTTTCCCTGCTAAAAGGTGGTATTTGGCTCTGAGTTCAGATCAGCTAAAATCAATCATAACTTTGTGACAGGCTTCAGTATATCAAAAGAAGCGTCTTGCCAATTCTCAGCATGGATCTCTCATGAGTTATTTTTCCTTACTTTCTAATACTTTTATGGTTTCAGCATAAGGAGTCTCCAAAGGATGCCTTAAAGGGTTTTAGTTCTTGAAGAATGTAAAGCTTTGGAACAGTATAAGGTGTTCTTCAGAAAGAAACGTTCCTAGTTTCAGTATTTCCTGTGTTAATTGTTGTACTTTTTCATCTATGACATCTATTGTCTCATTTTTAAACATGGGCCTAAGTAGCAATGGAGTACTTGTAATAGCAACAGTAGGGAGTAATTTTGGTCTTTTGTAAATTTTGTAAATGAAGTTGTAAAACCATTTCTAAGGCCTCTAGCTAATATTAATTTCTTGTCATTATGACAGTTTTAAAAATTGTATTGATAATCAATCAATTGGATTGTTAGTGGTATGCTGTTGTTTTTACTTTTTGAAAACCTGTTAGTTATGACACTTCCAAATTGGTTCCCTCTGTTATTAATAGCATAAAGAGGAACTCTAACGTGAGATTTTCATACATTTAAAGAGGACATGGCTATTGTCATAACTAAAGTATCTTGCATAAGTATGGCATTGCAGCATCAATCCATCTGGTTACTCAGTCAATACAAGTTAGGTTGTATCACTGGGAAATAATATCTGCTGTTGTGGGTGATGGCTAGTTGTAATGGTTCTACAATACTGATGTATGCTGTTTCAGATTGGGTTGAGGGTAATAAGAATGGAACTACCACTGACTTAGTATGATGATAAACTTTGCTTTGTTGGCAATTGAGGTACTCTTAATCTGTGAGCTTGTTCCTTGTCTGGCCAAAAGTAATGGGACTTGATCAGCATCACTCTGGTTGTAGGTCTTGGGTGTGACATATTGGAAACAGCATTGAAATTGCTTTGCATAATCTTTGTAGAATTAATGGTCTTGGAGATAGTATTGATATGTTACATAGTTAGATATTGTTATCTACTGTGTAAGCATTAAGCCTGTGTATATAAGCTTTTATTTCTACATCACATACTTGTTGCCTAATGAGAGTTAGTAAATTGCAGCAATATACATTTACTGTATATGCCTTGAAAAGCAGCCAGTGATAAAGTTGTCCTCTTCATAAGAAGAGAGAATATCTAGCATGTTCAGTAATCAAAGACAAGTGTATTTAAGCAGCTAACAGTTCCCTGTTAAATAAAGACCATTTTCATTGATTTTCTGAAGTTTGTTTAAATGAAAAGGTTTCTTAAAGAATAGATACTTTGGTCAATAAAATTTTTAGACCATTTTCTTGAAGAATCCTAAGGACCTGTCTTTGATTTTAATAAAGTTCTGTTTCAGAGAAATTTAAGACATCATCCATATATACAAAAAATGCTAGTGACCTGGATAAAACTTGTTTATGAACAAATATTGAAAGTTCGAATGGCATTAGTACTGCTGTTTTTTCTGTCTTTCTCTCTCATTGGTATCTGACAACATGTTTGTAGTAAATCAATTTTAAAAAATAACTTTATTACACAATTAAAAGAATAGACTGGTTGGTAATGGGAATTTGTTAGGCTTGGTGGCTAAATTTAAGTTCCTATAGTCTCCACAAGATTTCCATTGTACAGGTTTTGATTTTGCTACCTGATATAGAAATGACAATCAGGGAGACTAACAATTTCTTCTTGAAGTAGTGCTGTAAATGCTCTTTTTGCAGCTTTGAATTTATCCCTAGACAGCTAATATGGTATCTTGTATCAATGATATACCTGACTTTGAGATAAAATGGGTATCTTCATTCTGAGTCTATTTAGAGCTTGGGCTATGAAAACTGGTTCTACAAATTCTGGGACCATCCATGTTGCTGTGGTTTATTGAAACCTAATATGTAAGGTTCTTAATTTCTTACTCTATTGCTAGTACTGGATAGTTTACACTATCAATCAATTGTTTTCGGTCTTTTGAAATAGGAGTCCATAATGATGTCAGAAATTTATATCAAAAGGTGTTGACAATGTAAGCAATTGCAACTGTCCATCTGTATGAACAGCAAAGTTCTGGAATGCCAATATCAGTGATTCTCTATAGCATTGAATATTCTGTCTAGTAGTAGAAGAGTGGACAAGTATTAAATTTAGGTAGAATCTCTTTATTTGTATTACTGGTAAAATTATTACAGATGACGTGGTATCAATAAGAATTTATGACTTTGCAAACTTACTAGCTGCAATAGTAATCTGCCCTGTTATTTTTCTGGTAAGGAATTATTGTTATTAGACATAGGAATTCTGGTTGGTATTGCTGATTTAGATTTTTTTTCTTGCAGAATGTGAAAAGTATGTGTGTATGTGAAAATGATCACTTTTGTTTTTAATTAATGCTAAACACAACAAGTTAAAAACATTAGTGTGCAAAGTTTATAGTCAAGGGGTAGTTGGATTAATACTGGTGACAATGTATTGCTGTGTTCCTCATAGTAAAATAACAGGCACAAACCTTCAGTACTTATGATAGGAAAGTTGATTCTGATAATATTTTTTCTGAAAGCTGGTATTTTAGTACTCATAAAAAGATAGGTTTTTATGCCCTTTCTTTTCACCTTTAATTTTGTCTTTTTTTTAATGTTTCCATTATAGTTATTAACTCATCCATGAATACTTTTAATTCAAATCAAGACTCAACTTTTGAAACTGTGTGATATAGTAATGTCAATCAAAAACGTTCTTTAAATTTTAATGAGACAACTTTAAAAAATTTTTAACTTTCAAAAATATTTTAAATAACACTTGAAAAGGATTTAAATTTTTATTTTCATCTTGTACTTTTACTTTTTATTTCTTTCTCTTCCTGACAGTAAAATCAGAAAATCCTTTGTCTAATTTGTCCACATTCCAAAACAAGGCAGAATTTGCTGACATAACAGAGAAGAAAGTAATTTCCATTATGGTAGACCGAGCACAGTCACAGTGAGTTACATTTCTTTCTTTACAATGGAAAAATGCAAATGAAGAGTTTTTTTATTATTTTTTTTATTTTTTAAGTTTATTTTAGTGAAAACTGATGAATCACCTTACTGTTTTTTTTTTTCACTTTGAGAAAATAAATATACTTATTGTACACACACATATACACATGTATAACAGGAGTATAACTAAATTCTAAGGCAAAAATTGGGGATTAGACTGCATAGACTAAAAGTTTTGTTAGTGGAAATCTACTCCCAATCAGTAGAGCTATGAGGAACATTTTAATACAGATATGAAATATATTAACCACTCCCCACCCCAATTCATTACACTCAAATCTTATTATATTTGAATTGGCTTAAATACTTGCAACAAAATCTTTTTTTAATTATTGAATATAAATTTTACTTTGTTATGAGAAATTTGTATAAAGCTATTGATAGAATTAATGAAAATAATTACATTGAATCCTCATCCTTTCAAATTGTCTATCAAAGCTTATAAAAGTATTTTTTAAAAGCAATTATAGCTGCATATGATGCAAGACTGTTATGGTCAATAAAGATAATGATGATAATGTTTATATATTTAATGGCTATCATAATATCCAATCTTTACTTGTACAGACAGGTTGACTTAGCTTAACCAAGCTACAATCAGCAAACATCCATACATGCTTACATACATAAACACACAAGATCTCACATTAGCTGAAGTTCAATTTTCCAGAAAGCTCTGCCAATAACAGAATAATGATACATGAAATAAGAAATGGTTGCCATTTTTTAAATCGATTAGCTGAATTTTGTTTTAATTGAAATAGCAACCTGTAGAGTTTACTCATATATTCTGTCTTAATTTGTTTGAATACATATATAAATTATTTTTGAAATTTGATTAATTTCGCTGTAAAGTAATCTAAAAATAAGAGAAGACAAACATTTTCTCATGATGTTTAATACTTCAGTCTCACTGACACATAAGGGTAATTTTTGTGAGCATTTAATGAAATATGATTGCCATGAAATATGATTTTTTGCCTAATCTGTTTTTTTGATGCTCTCAAAAAACTGACCTGACCTTTGCAAAGTATGTCATACAGAATGATTCATTGATCAAAATACAATTGTGAATCTATTAGTTTTTTATTTTCAAATTGAGGGTTAAAAAAAGTTTAAGTGATTTAATTTTTTCAGAAACTTCCAAGGTACATTCCAAAAGTATTGCCTCTTTTTTATTTTCATGGAAACAACAGATTGTCATATATTTTACCAGTAATGAACAAGAGCTTGCATTCAATGGGTCTATGAAATGATGAATTACAACAGTTGATAGAAAAAATAAGAAAAATAAGTTGATGCACTTTGATATTTACATCAAATACATTTTTGGTTGTTTCCTTTATTCAATTTAAAGGACAGTTTCTATGAGAGACTAACTGATATTTACAGAAGATAAAAAACAAGGAGCAAAAATAGAGAACGAATTCTCTGATTTTTGCTCCTTGTTTTTTACAAGATTACATTACAATCACTTGTTTTTTTAAAAGATTACATTACAATCACTGTTTCAGCATTTGAGTAAAACTTCAATTTAATTCAGTAAAAGAAAATAAGAAAATTATTGCATTTTATGATTTGTGATGAATGTATCAGAGAAAATATTTTTAGCTTTTAATAAAAATAATTTCATGATATCTAACAAAGAAAAAAATGAATGCTGCTTTTATTGGCAGAGTTTATTTGAAGGAGAACCTTTTTTAAAATATTGCTCGCTTGTCTTGTGATTCTTTTACAAGTATGGAATATTGGTAATTGTGTGTGTTGGACATAAGTAAAATAATCATCTTCTAATGATTATTCAATTTTAAGTTTATTTGTTAGTTGCAAATTCATTTTTGTTTACTTCTTTCATTAATTCATATTGTGTGAGAATTTTATATATGTATCAGTATGAGTTTAATTAGTATTCATGATTATAAATGTGTGCATATCTATGTGGATATATGATGATTTGTACGTTTATATCTATGAAATGGTTCTGAAAGGTTTGCAGTTAAACACATTTCTTAAAATCTGACCAAATAAACAAATATCAGAATTTTTGGGTGAAGCGAATCCTTGGTTGGTCAAGAAATTTAAAAATACTCCTTTGTATATATAGATATGCGCTTATTCCTGTATTTTTCCTGCCCCACAATCTCTCTCTGTCATTTCATTTCTCATAATTTGTGCCAGGTAGTTTAGAGTAAATTATGATATTAAAAAAATAATGCACAATATTTTTAAAATTTCTATTTCATTTTTTAATCCTGCAATCACAGTATTCTCAAAAAGTTCAGTAGTTTCTGATATCGATGTTGATAATTCATTTGCATGTACTAATTTTTTGGATAGATAGTATTCCATACTAAAATCATAATTTAATGAGATGATACTCCAGCATTGTCATCTATTTTCTGGATGTGTAGAAATTCATTTTTTCAAAAAAATTGGTAATAGAGGTCTGTGGTCTGTCTGTAAATGAAAACTCCTTTCGTGTATAAATTTTGTGAAATATTTTCTCTGCAAATATTATTTCTAACACCTCTTTTTCTGGCTGTAGTTTTCTTCTACCAGTGGTAGTGAATGTGAAGCATGTGCGACAGCTTACATGTTACCTTCATCATTTTTATCTAGAATTACTGTTCATATATCATAGTCATTAGCATCTGAAACCAATATGATATCTTTTTTTAATTGTAGTGTGCCAATGATAAGTCTGACATTAGTGTTTTCTTGATCTCTTCTTTGACACTTATCAGTCCATTTCCACTTTACTTCTTTTTTAAGTAAATTCTTCAGTAGAGCTCTCAAATTCTGCATAGTAGATTTGTTGATAATTTGCTAGTCCTTGAAATGCTTGTAGACTAGTAATGTTTGTTTGAGAAGACATTCTTAATTGCACTTGTCCTTGACAGATCTGGTTGACAACCATTTTTGTCAATGATTTGTCCTAGGTACTTGGTTTTAGGCAAAATCAATTCACACTTTTCCTCTCTGAGGTTGAATTTATACTCTTATATTTTTTCAAAAAATCTTTTTACATGCTTGATATGTTTTTGCTTAGATACACTTTTAATCACTATAACATCCAGATAAGCAACTGCAAAATCACAACCTGAAAGCATATTGTCCATAGTTTGTTGAAATATGGTTGGAGCCACTTTTATCTCAAAAGTAAGTCTGTTGAACTTAGACAATCCCTTGTGTATATTTATCATTATTAACTCTGAACATTCCTCAACTTGTATTTGCAAACAGATCCAGCTTTGTAAAAAACTTTTCTGTCATTTAATTTTGCGAAAGTTTCTTCTGGATTTGGAAATGAGTAGTTATTTGATTTTAAAAGTTGTTTAAACGTGTCGAAAAATCAGCACAAACATGAATTTTTTGTTTTTTTCTTTGCCTACACTGTTGGTGCTGTTCATTTTGAATGGTCAATTCTTTCAATTACATCAATTTTTTTTTCTTAAGTCTGTCTAATTCTTTGTTGATTTGACTCAATGTTGGGAATGGTACATTGTTTTGGTTTAAATACTGGCATTGACTCATTTTTTCAATTGAAATTTTGCTTTGAATTTGGAATACCAACCCTACTCATCTGACAGAATATCCAGAAAACATTTTTTAAATTCTTCCTATAAATTTTCACATTGTTTTTTAAACTGATCTCTTGTCCATATATGTGTGTGTGCTTCTATTTTTTTTTTTTATAATCATATTGCCCCAAGCAAGGCATTTTACTGCTACTTTTGTGCAGGGGTTTACATAGGAGGAAAGTTATGAGAAAGAGTGACAGGTTATAGGGGGTGTCAGGAAGTGGGTAAGAGAAGAAAGAGAATACTGACGAGAGTGAAATGGATGGAAAAAGGAGCATGAGAGATAGGATGCAGGTTAGTGAGATAGGAGATGACTATTGACTTTACATTTAAATTCTTGGAGATTGTAGCTATCGGGGAAGCAAATAAATGGAAGGGAATTCCACAGGTGGGAAGTGTAAGAAAAGAAATTGCCGGAGTAGAAGTTGCATTTACATTTTATTGGTTTCATGGTAAAAGAGTGGGACTTAGTTGCTAATTTTGTGGCTCGAGTAAATTCATATATAGGGGGCACAGTGAGTTAAATTCATCGGATCAGAAGCCGTGAAAGTATTTATAGAAGAGACACAGCAATATTTACCTATAAATATATATTTTGCAATAAATATTTACAGGTAAATCTTATAACTTGAATTATTCCATCCAGTCAGTACCAAATAAGTTTGTGGTATTTTTTAACAGAGAAGCCTTAGTGTTTAGATATTGTTACAAGATGAAATGTTGAAAGTCATTTCACCAATAACATGTAATTTCTCACCTGAGATGCCCCATGTGATTTTTCAAAGTTCTTTTTAATATAGGTTTTCCTGTTCTACTGTTGCTAACAATAAAAACTTATATTTTCTCATCTTCCCAGTCACTGCATTCTTCTCTGTAAATTTGCTTGTATCTTCTAAAATAAGCAGAAAAGTAATTCCATTATCTGAACTGTGTGTGAATTCAGCTATGGCATTTGCCACTATGTCAGTAGTGAAAGAAATAGAACATTTTTCTGTTTTTTTTTTATTATTTCAGTTAACTTTTCTTGCTGTTTTTGGTGTTCTAACAACTGTTTTTGTCATTACTATTGTTTTATTTTTACAACTTAGCTAATAATTCTTCCATATTTAAGAATATTTTTGGGGTTTTTTTTTTACACACAGCAAAGAAAAAATGACACCAATGTGGTTCTAATTTCTCGTCATTGTTATTATGTGCGCTGCAGCAAAAAAGTATTTATTTACCACTCCTTTGATCTCTTGTCACCACTGTTATAACTCACTACTAACTGTTATAATATGTCTTGACTGATTCCAATTGCACTCTGAACTTTGATGTTTAACTCTTTATGTAAGGTGTATTGCCTAGGTTCATTTGTATTACTGCATGTCTCTTATTTACTCCAAAACAGTTAACTAACTGTTATTGCTCTTTCCAGTATTTATAGTGGGGGGATCTTCATAAAGTTTTGTTTGAAGTAGTGTGGAACGTCATCCTCTTGATTGTCATTATTTTCTCTAAGTTAAATGTTTTGTGTATATAATTGTGCTGCTGTTAAAAGTTCTCAAGTAATGTAATGTCTGTTATTTAGTACTGATTAACTTAGTTTTGATTGTGAGATCCTTAGCAGGACAAAATCCACTCAGATGGAATCAGTTGTAAAGTCCTTCTTTGAAAGATCCAATGAGAATAAATCAGTCAGTTTTGGTTTTGACATCCTTGTTGGGGAAAATCCATTCAGCTCAAATTAGTTTTTGTTTATAAAGGTTTTTGAAATAGGTTTATTAATTTTTTTTTTCTTTTGTTAGATTTCAAAATTAAATCATAAGATCATGTTTTGTGCAAGCATTATCCCCATTACTAATTCATTCAGTGAGACATGAGTACCTTAAAGTACCTTAAGCAAGTTGAATTAGCTTCTGGGTTAACTATATATAAAGCTTCAGTCTATGGTTCAGTATACAAAAGCCAATAAATATATTAGCCACTAATGTATATTTACTTTACCAAACTATTTTATACATTATATTTATTTATTACTCAGAAGGTAGGTCAAATGGTTGTACTTTACTCTTGGTATGTTTAATAATTTTTGCTTGCTGGCAATTTTGGCACTCTTTGACCGACTTGTCCATCTATGTCCAGTAATATCTTGATTTAAACATAATGTGGCTGATATTCCCATGTGTGACAATGCATACAGACAACCAAATATAGATTTCCTAAGCTCTTGGAAATGGTAATGATATGTTGCACATTATAACTTGGTTTTTACCTGTATAGTAAGGTTTTAACTTGTCTTTTAATTGTTTTTTCTTCATCCAATTGCTGATGAGTGACAATTTCCTGTAAATCACAAAGATCTATTGTTACAACATTAGTCAGCCTTGATAACCAGTCTGCGATGATATTTTCCTGTCGTCTTATATTAGAAATGTCTGTGATGTATTTGCCTATAAAACTCAGATGATGCTGTTGTCTGTCTGACTTTAAAGGCAAATGGCTAGTAAAAACATTACACAAAGCTTTATGATCTGTTAACAAAAGAGTATTTCTACCTTCTATGAGGTGTTTAAAGTGGATCACTGCTAGATATGCAGTGAGCCACATATGATCAAAGGTGGAGTATTTTTGTTGGATCTGAGACAAATTTTTAAAGAAAATTCCAATGAGACAAGGCTGGTCATTTATCATTTAATGTAGATGACAAGTTAATAAGTTTTAACATTCGAATTTGGGATGGCTAATGCCATTACACCTGATAATGACTTCTTCACTGCTTGAAAAGAAGCTAATTGATCTGCGGTTAAAAATTAGTTGTTTTGCATTAGGATTCAAATGGATACATTCTGTGTGTGGTAAGATTAAGTCTTACAGGCAAGTTTAAATTTGTAATTGCAAGAAATGCATTATTCTAGGTATTTTATTAACAAATAAGAACAAACAAATGTTTATTATATTGCACATTCAGTAAATATGTCAAGAAATTATCATGTTCCAAAAAAAAAAAAATTAAGGTAATGAAATAGTGGAATTAACTTAAGTTTTGTTTTTTAATCAAAAATTTTATTTTCATTAATCAATATGTAAATGTAATAAATACTAGGATAATGAAATTGTTAATTCAAACCATGAGGGAGAGAAAACATTAATGATTTTTATTTACATCAGCTTTGCTAACATTACTATTAGTGTTTTTTATTTTTTTTTTTACTATTACAGTGTTTTTACTTTTTTTTACTATTACAGTGTTTTTCTTTTCTATTATTATTACAGTGTTTTTTTTTAACATTTAAAAGAAAAATTTAAGAAATTTTATCTTTGTTTTTGTTTTGATCAGGTTGCCATATTGGTTGTCTCAAGGTCAACAAGGAATGATTAGTTTCTGATCGGCTAAGATTGCTGAAGGAAATTCAATCAAGATCAATAGACACACTCCTTACAAGGATTTTGATGATTTTACAAGATACGCAACAACAAGAATAACAATGTGTACTAATACACTAAAAGGATTTCAAAATTGTTGAGAATCTAAAAATTCAGATTGGCATATTTTTACCATGTGAATTAAAAGGAAGATCATGAACTGGAGATATTTTTTACTTTGATCTTTAATTCAAAACTGAGAAAAAATTATTTCTATTTCAAGTTAAATGTAAAAAAAATGTCTAAACACTTGAATTTTAAAATAATCAGGTAAGAAACTACAAAGGCAATGGTGTTTATCAAAATAATATCTATGTTCTTTGAATAGTTTTGTATATTTTCCACTGACTACTGAAAAGAAAAGTTACTAAGGAAAAAGTTTACACTAGTAAATTCTTTTTAAATATAAAAATATAGATGTCCTCTCAAGTGTATTTGAAGAAGAAAGAAATAAGTAAAAAGGCAACAGGTGATAGGCATAAAGAGAATTGTACAAAAAATACTATATTGATAAAGGGAAAATAAACTTTAAAGAAAAACAACTAAAAGAAAAACATTTTGGAATGTATCTTTGGCAAAGACAAACTGGAAATTCAGCCAACTACCAATGTCATATTTTCATCCTATCTACTGTATCATTGTTTTAAAATGCTGTGATTTTTACACATTTGTTTGCCCTTTCCTGTAATCTGTGACACTTTTTAATGTTTTATTTTTATGTCTTATTTAATTTATTTTCTGGACTGTTGTCATCATCATCATTAGACCAAAATATTTACTGTCATTGCATCACCACATGTAGATGAGGAGCTGGAAGGGAAGCAAAAAATGAAGGAAAGAACCCCTCTAACCATCCCGAATCTCATCTCTTGAGAAATGGTTGTTTATTTGTTTGCATTATTTATACATTGAATTTTTTTCAAGCTGTGAAAAGACAACTGAATCAGGCAGATATAAGTAAAACATATTGGTGGTTAAATGGGGAACAGCTTGTGAAATAAATCTTTGTTTTCACTGCTTCTGGCAGACTTAAATTCCTCAAGTTTGGAATATTTCTTCAGCAAACTTGTTTATTTAGTCATTGAATTAGTAGCATCAAGATCTTGGCAAAGACTTTTATTTTTCCTATTTGAGTTGGTTCCTTATTTACCTCCCTTTTTAAAATGAGCAAGAGAAAAAAAAAGCATCAAAAGAACCAGCTTGATGGTTGTAGTTTTTGTATGTTTACAACTTCCATTCATGGTCAGTGGTCAAAAACAGGTAGACGCAAGTTTTTCAAATGTTCATTTGAATTTCTGGTTTTGAACAAAAAAGAAAAACAAAACAAAATTTCAAATATTAGTTTCAATGTCCATCTACAATTTGCACAATCAATCTTCAATTTATTGTTACTTGTGCTTTACTAAATTTAGTAAATTTCCCTATCTTCTTCCCCCTTAAGTAAGTACACACATACACTATGTTTTTTATAGAAATTTTTCTTTTTATTGGAGTCTCTTCTGTCATTCTTAACACTACTGTGCAAATTGTTCACCAGTTAGTACCATGAAGTTTTGAAGTTACCAATACTGGAAAAAGCTCAGAAATGATTCCCAGATTCCAGCTGATTAATGTAGATAATAGGTGGATGACTTCAAGAACAATATATCTGCTTGCATTAATTGTCTGTACTGCCAATATTTTTCTGTTGTGAATTATGTACAGAATTAATCTTTTTTTTTTTGCTAATTTATCATTGTCATAATTCTTTTGTAGTCACAATTTGAAGCTACATTTTTGAAGTTTATGCTGACAAATTTAAAATTTATCTTTCTATCATTTTTTTTTTTTTTATCACTACACTTTTAGGATTTTTTTTAATAATTAGATCATTTTTATGCATTACAAAAAGCTTTGAAACCCTAAAGCAATTTGGCAGCTTTTAATACCAAATTTTACAAAAAACAGGTATTATCTAATTAATTTAATGACTCTGTGATTAATATTTCTGTCATATTCTTGATAAACTAATCACCCTTTCGGCTGTCCATTTACTGTACTCTCCCAATATTTTTCTCCAACCCTGTTGTTACCCAGCTACTTTTCTCCTATTTTGCACCTGGATTGATATGATTCAAGGTATGGATTTTTTTTTTGTTTAAAATATCTTTCTGAAAGAAAAAAAATATAAATAGTTATATATTTCATCTTTGTAATTTTTTAATACAAAATTTTAGTCAATACATTCTTCAGTCTTCTTGTATTGTTTTAGGTTCTCAGCTAAAGTATTTTCATTATTACATAGATTTTTTAAAACTATTATCATCATCTTTATTATTTTTAACACATTACTTTGGGCAGTATATCCTCTGACTATTCTTATTGACATGTTGCATATTAATATTCTGTACTAGTTACTGGTTAGTTTTTACTTCTAAATTTTCTCAACAAAAAGCCTATGTTCAGACAAAAGACAGGACTAAGGTCTTCACTTGTTGCGTTAATTATAGGACAAATTGGAGAACCTCTATTTTTTATCAAGGAATAATTATTTTCTAACTAGTATTATACAGCATACATTTATAGAAGATTGAATAATATATTGGCTGAAATATTAAAAAAAATAAAGTTAAAGATGGTAATTTGAGAAATATATGAAATATTGATAATATCAGAATTGATCTCTTGCTCAACAGCACTCCACACATAATAATCAAGGGGGTTGCAGTCTGGAGAGTTAGATTACCAGGAGTAAGGAGTGATAAGGTTGCAGAAATTGTCTGACAGGCATAACTGGGTTCCCATGCTTGTGTGGCATGGTGCAGAGTCTTGTTGCTAGACATAGTGTCTTTCAGCAGCCACTGTCTTGATGAGGGCAGCACTGCCTCCTCAAGGCACTTGATGTAGGCCTCCATTGTGAGTCTGAGGCCCCATGAGAAAAATATAAAATGATGACAATTTGCCTATAGCACCTTGTACAGGAGGTTGCAATGTGTATATATTCAATAAGGGACAAAAAATAAAATTTAACTGCCTCAAGAAAAGAATACTCATTTCAAAATAAATGAATTTTTAAAACATTAATACTTATTCTAAGAGTTGTTCATATTTCATTCTTTTATTATTAATACAACTTTTAGTGATAAAAATAGGAGAGGCCTCTTGAACAAATACCTTCTTCTATGCAAATTGTATACCTAAGGAAGGATGAGAAATGAATTGACTAAAACAAAGTAACAACAATAAAGAAAAAGTTCAGCTATTTGATTAATTCTTAGAATGATGATAACTCATCACAAAATTATAGAGAATTCTATTATAATCCTTTGTTTTTTTTTCTTTTTTTTTACCCCAATTTCAGTTTACTTAATGTTTTTCTTTATAACTTTCACAAAACTGAAAAAAATGGAAGCATTTCATGCAAAATTAAGACAATTATGTTTGTTATATTTTTTGTATGATGAACATATTAATTATCATCAATAAATTTCTTAAATATTATGCATTTAAAAAAGTAAACCAAAATTAAATTAAATATTAAATCATGAAGAAAAAAAAAGCCCTTTTTTCTTTCTTAACAACGAAGTTGAGTTAACTTTTAAAACTGTTAAAATCGCGAAAATCCCCACTTTGCATTTGAGTGAGGAATGAAGTCAAGTAATACTTGTAATTATGTAACTGGGGATCTGTCTCACAAACAGTTCCTCACCTCTCTCTCCTTCTATTGTACAAAAGTATAAAATTGGGAGAGCAGGTAACTCAGGTATATTTAAAGCCCATTTTAAATGACCCTATCTTGTTATGGAACAAGAAACATGTCCCAGAACATAAGATTACAAATTTCCCACTTTAAATAAGTGACCTCTTAAATCAAGCATTTCTAATATGTGAGGATGGGCAGAGCTAATAAATACTCTTCCCTGTGCTTGTACAAATATGTAAAAAAAGAAGCAAATTGTATCATGGAAGAAATATACAAAGAAAAATGACAAAAATAAAGGAGAAAAATGTTGAAAAAGCCTGATCCAACATTTTTATAAAACAGTTATTTGGAGTTCGGAAACAACCAAAACTTTTTTTTTTAAATAATGCTTCTAAAAGAACATTTTTTGACTTGAAAACTGAAAATTATTCTTTGCTAGTGTCTCCATGTTAAAAATGATAGCAATTGTTTGAAAGTTTTAATATTGCAATGAAACAAAAGTTTTGAAACAATGTATTGAGATTTAATAAAGCAAAGATCTAGAATTCACAAGTAAAATATAGATTAATGAATCAATTAATCCATTCCCTTTGTATATTTACATAGTCAATGGTGTCTATGAGTCACTGATTGCTCTTAGCATTAGATAAATCACTTTTTGCTTAATATCATTTCATGTTAACATTTTTGTATTTAATATGATGTTGACTTGAAATGGAAAACACCTTTAAAGAAAAAGATTACTAACAGAACAATAAAGACTATCTCAAGACTAATTTGAAACCAAATGATTAATTAGACAACAAAGGCTTGAACAAATAAGACTGCAATCTAATAAACCATGTATTAAGAGAACAAGTTAGTTAAACAGTTCATTCTGCTTGATAACTAATTTTATCTAAATAGATATAAATATTTTTGAGAATTTTTCAACATGAAAAGTACTTTTCCCTAAATGAAAAAATCCTGTTTTGAAAATCATATCTCTTTTTATTTATGATGCCCACCCACAAACACAGTACATTTGTATTTACTGCAACATTCAATCAGTATTGACTGATATTTTTGTTTTTTATATTTTTTGTATAAATCAATTTCTTTTTTGTTGAACATACATTTAATTAAAAACAAGACATTTTTTTTCTTCTTTTTGATTAATCCTTATGATTTTGTAAAAAGAACATTCATTTGAAAACTTATCCTTCAAAATGAACAAAAATATTTACCTTGACTATCCTGTCCATTTTATTATAAATTTCCAAGGCAGAGAACTAAAAGAAAAAAAAACTTACCAGTTAATGATCTTCCAAACAGATAGTCTTGTAATTAATTGACAAGACATTGAAAAAGAGAGAAAAGTTCCTCTACCCAATTTGTGTTATTCAGTTTTGGGGTTTAGGATAATTTTTTAAAAGGCATTTTTAATTTAAAAAGATCTAGCCAGTGAAAAGTTTGTCCTTACCCATTCTGGTTGCTCCTGAGTATTTTTTTATGCAACCATTTGCTATTTCACGTGACCATTTTATCATTTTTACCCCACTCTCTGTCTTTCCCATTTTTGCAAGTGTCTTGCCACATTTTTCTTGTATATGTGTATGTATGTATACTTGTAAGTATGTATGTATGTGCACTTGTCTTTCCTCTCTTCTTATGTTTGTTTCTTGAAAAAAATCGTTTCTCATATTTGTTATTGCATTTTGTGAATATCATCATCATCATCATCATCATCATCATCATTACTATTATTATATGAAAAATGTTGATATTAATAAAATAAAAGTAACAAAATATTACATGGTTTTGAGTCTTTATTTCTTCATTTCACTCTCTACAACAATCTGTCCTTCTCATCATGTTTTATTTTAAAACTACACTGTTAAAAGATACAATGAATACTTTTAGATCAGTGAATAAAATTCTCTTAGTGCCATCCTCCTATCAGAATGCCCATTTTTTATTGCAGCTTTTAACAAAATATTTGATACCAATGGCATATCATGGATTGACAATGCTTCGGGTCAGACAAGTATTATCCCTCCTAAGCTGCTAGCTCTTCTCCTTTCAGTCTAGTATTAATTCGCACCAATCCCAAGTATTTTAAGAAAATACCGATGTAACTAAAGTAAAATACATTTAATGCTAGTATTCCCAAATGTATTTAGAATTATCTGATTTTAATTTTTTACAAATTTTATTTAATACTGAAATATAAATTGAATTTTTTTATTTATTTTAAATTTAGAAAAACTTCTTTTACAATTGGCAGTTGAAACAGTGATAGCACTTTTTTTTTATTTTATTACTACCATTTTTTCCTCTTAAAATTGTATCCCTCTGTTCACAACCATTCTATCAATTGTATTTTACCTATTTCACTATCTCTCATGTGTATATACAACACAAGCACGTATGATGATAAAGCTTGTGTTTTTTTCTTTTTGTTTTTTTGCTTCCATATGTAATTTGCTCAGCTAAACAACTGGATCCTGGGGGCTGAAAATTTATTTATGATTCATTTGCCTTGATGATGTACATAAGTGATACTGACCTTTAAGGTAACTAGATGTCACCACTGATCAATTTAAGTGTTAATTCTAGCTAAACTATAAAATGAAACATCTTTTAAATGACACTACATAAATAGATCATTTCCTAATTGTAGGAATATATGCAACCATTTCTTAAAAAATAGAAATCACAATTTCTAACAGAATGGAAAACTTAATGAGTTAATTGGTGTTCAATTTACAGTAATGTTTTTGGCAAATTAATTAAACTTCTTTAATTAAAAATAAATAATATACTTCTATTATGTAAGCCAGTATTTAAAAGAAAAAAAAACTCATGAGATTATATTTATTTTAGGTATTTAGAACTCCAGACAAGTCATGGTACATCTGCTTGTATATCTCTATTGATGAAAATGAATGTATATATTTATAGATACAGTTGTATGTTATATATATGGTATGGTTTGTATGGTAGATTTCTTCATCTGCTTTAATTGCATATCCTTGATATGTAACTCACACCTTGGCATGTTTCTTTTGTTGACAATCAATGATTCTGTGTTTTAGTTCTTTTTGTTTTCCTTGACTAACTTGTCAAGTAGACCTCTCAGGCATTTTTATTCACTTGAATCTTCCATCAATACAGTTTTGTTTGCATAGCATATATTGTCATCATTACATCTGCCTTATAATCAATCCTGACATGTATTTTAGTTCTTTTAAAACCAGCTGTACCGATTAGTGTTATGCAACTGTATATGTAGAAGATAAACTGAAAGAAAGAAAATTAAACACTTCTTTAAATTTTGAAATCTCGAAAAATAAAGCGGTATAATTACAAAAATAATTTTCGTAAGAATTCATAGAATGAAAAAGATCTTTATTAATTGATTAAAAGGCCAAGAACTAATGGCAAATATTTACTCCATTTGGTTGTATCTCACTGAGCAGCAAAGGCAGTTTTAAATGACAGTAAAATTTTTCTCCCTGCTTGAACAAGAATAAGATATAGTTTTGATATTAGTTCCTAGTATTTGCATGGGCTCCCCAAAAATTACTGATTGAAATTGTGTGCAATATGGAAGAATGGTTTATATACCCCATCATTATTATATCTATGATATAATAACACCATATTCACAGTAGAAATTGTAGAATTGTTTAATTTTCTTTCTTAAAAATACATGACAGGCATTTAGTGACATTACTTTTTAGAGTGATGAAAGTAATCAATCTTTCAGTCAACTTCCAGAAGTAAAACTGATCAGTTGCTTTTTCAGCAAGGTCTTTGCTTCACCTGGATAGAAACTAAATCTTTCTTCCTGAGCCAGCTCCCATTTGGTGCAGCTTACAAGCCTTTGGCATTGTTTTTCTATGGAAATGTATGTTCACTAGATATAAAATCTTTGGCTTGCAGTCCTTCATGTTTGGAAAGACTCACCATTTGGAGAATATGTCCTCAATAGTGATATATCAAATAAATTAGGCCCACTTGAATCTATCCAGAAACGCACAAGTATCTATGGTTGCTATGATTCTCATTGGAAATTAATATAAGTAAGATCCTTTCTTTTTGTTTCACTGCTTGGTGTGCAGATATGTCATACTTTGTATGTGTGGGACAAATGTATATATGTATATACTTAATCACAGTTGCTCTCATGTAAATTAGCAATCCTGACTGACAGCCATCATCATCACACGTTTTGAGAGCCGTCCCTTCCGACATTAATGGATACAGAAGTTGCAAAGCTCACCTTCTTCCTTGGACATTCTCCTAAGAGTTAAACCCGTAAATATAAAATATATTTGCAAACCTTTTTTTTTTTAAACCTATTATGCATAAACACCCTTTGAATTCAGTTTTGGTGTTTTTTACTTCTCTCTTCTAAGTTTGACCGATCTTGGCTTTGATTTTGTGAACGTTAACTGTAACCGGAAAATCTTTATAAGCATTTTGAACATTAAAATATTAAAAGATAAAATAAACTTTATTATTTTTACATTTTGCATTCATTGACCCCACCAAATATAAACTATTTTTAGATTGTATTTCCAGGTTTAAATGCATCAAGCATAAGGGAGGTAACTCAGATCGTTTTAAATTCAACTACTCACAAAACTCATGAACAAATAAATATGACTTATGAATAATTTCTAGTTTTTCATCAAATGCTTTATGTAACAACAGATATATTCGCTAAGATTTTTCTGACCCAATTATATTTACTTGAAAAATATCGATTACTTTGTAATGTTTGATTTATAATTAAAATTTTGGCAAAAGTGATAAGCAATAAAACATCTATTGTTTAGCTTCGATCAATTTATAACAGGATTTATTTTTTCAAATGTTATGCACTTTACTTTATTTCCTGAACTTAACTGATAAGCGAGATAGCAGGAGACAAGAACAGTCTTTTAACCACAAAGTAAAACCACTTCAACCGTTACAGTCTGGAGATGTTGTACGGATGAAACCATACATAAAGGGTCAGAAAGAGTGGAAGAAGGCAATCGTATGGCGGAGACTGGATGAACGGTCATACCATGTAGAATTGGATGGGGAATTATATCGATGGAATAGGGTGAACTTGAAAACAACTGCAGAAGCACCCCCACCTACATCATTGATTCACCAGCCATATGAAGTACAGAGCGAGTTACCCAGGAATGAAGGTTGGGGTACAGAAGAAACAGGTGACACAGATCGATCTCAATATGAAGGTGAAATAAGAGAAAGACTAAACCCAGCACCAAACTCAACAACACCAAGTCCAGAAAGAACAAAACCAAGCCTGAAAAGAGTGTGGACAACACGGTCCGGAAGAGTAGTAAGAGATCCTGTGAGATTCAAGGACTTCACAAAATAAAGTGAAAAGGGCAGAATAATCCCTGTTAGGCAAGAGGGTAGTCAGCCCATTGAATGCCTAGGTCACTTTACTTTATATATTTTATTTTAATTCTTATCAGACTTTTTTTTGTCTTTGAGAAAAGGGAAGATGTTGCATGAGGAACTAAACAAGGGCTTTCATCGTTTAGAGTTAAGGCCCTTGGTGCTACTTATTTAGTTAGTTGATAATAAAGACGCTGTCATGTAGAAGCAGAGTTGTTGTTGTGTTTAATCCGTGGGCATCCGAAGAAATGACACAGAAGGGCGCCATTTTCAAAGGCTATCTCGGAAAATCATATTTCTTTGTCACTGTTGTTTGCCGAGTAACTTCTAAGAAAGAACAAATGAAACGATGAAGGTAGCTAAAAAAAGGAAAATACGACAGAATATATATGAAACGGCCTAAGTCAGAAAAAAAATTATAAAATAACCAAAATACAAAGAAATGAAAGAGACTGATAAAAAACAACAACAAGATAATACCTAAGATAAAATAAAGAAACTAAGACAGAAAACAATAAAATATGAATCTTCTTATCTTACCATTAAATTGAGAATCTACGTATGAAAAACTAAAAACAAATAACAAAATAAGAGACTAAAAAAATGAAAGACTAAGAAAGAAAAATGAAAATCTAAAATAAAAGAAAATATACAAATTGTAAGATTTAAAATAAGAATCATAAATAAAATCGAATTAAAAAATGATTTTAAAACTATTTCTTACTAAAGGTGAATGGAGGGGGAAGGTGTAATGTAAAGGAGATAAATTTCAGTGAGCGTTAAACAGAGTGATTTCCCTTACAATGTCTGGCAGTTATTTAAATTTTGTATTGATAGTTGAAAATTGTAATTTGCCGTGGAATGACTACATGGTATTTATTGTATCCTATTTCTTGTTGGCACTTTTAGAAAGTTAATTTTTTAGATATCTTCGTCCATTATTTTCCATATTATTAATAAATAGGACTAGTACCCAATTTTATAACTCAGTCTTTCAATATCTGCGTCCTTTAAGACAGTTGTTTGCTAACTAAAATCGATAAAAGAAAGAATTAAACAATGAATCTAGATAAAAAGCGAAACTATAACAGAAATAAAATAAGAGACTATGATACAAAGAAATTGAAAAATGATTAAATAAAATATTTAGCTAAAACGGAAAGAGGAAACTAACAGAGAAAATTAGTATAATATTTTCAAAAATGAATTAAAGGTAATATAAAAATTAATTATCTGCAATTGAAATAAAACCTGAGAAACAAAGACAGAAAATAACTCATAATGCAATAAAAATATTACGAAAATAAAAATGAATTTAATATAGTTACTTTCATAGACAGGGGTTAATATAGGGGGAATAACTTTAAGTGATAGTTATATAGAGTGATTTCAATTACAATGACTGACTGTTTTTTAATTAATAAAATATACAAAGAACAAGAGAAGAGAGGAGGAAAAAAGAGTAATAATGAAATAAACAAAGAGAAGATATGCGAATAAAAATGAGGAGAAGAAAAAATTGGAAAATTAAAAGATAATTAAGATAGGAGATAGTAAGAAAAAAAGAAAGAAGAGATGTTAATAAAAATGAGGGTAGAAAGAAAAGTGGAAATTGGGGAATAATTGAGCGGAGATAAAGAGGAAGAATGAAAGGACTAAAGAAAGAGATGCTGATAAAGAAGAGTAGAAATTAAGGGGATATAGAAAGAGAAGAAATAATAATAAAAAAGAAGAGGTTACAAAGAAAAGTAGAAATTAAAAATAACTGAGGGGAGATAGAGAGAAACGAGGAAGAAAGAAAGAGACAAAGAAGAAGAAAATAGAAAGAACAGAAATATTGGAAAGAAAGAAAAGATCGAAAAAGAATGAAAAAAGGATATATTAAAAAAAAACACTAAAATTAAGAGTCGCTCAAAATACAAAAATGATTAATCTGTACATAAAGTCGGGGATCGGTTTATCCTATTTATCATTCAGTCAGTTACGTGCCATACATAATAGACGCTTGGGCGGGCATGTCTCGAAAGAAGATTATCCCGCAGTGGTTGACTGGTTTCTAAACTGTCCTCTTAAGGGTATTTAAACTAACGCTAAAAGACTAACGATTTTGCCATCTTCATATACACGCAGGATAGATATTAGGCAGTTTCTTATGGGTTAAGAAACTGACTAATATCTTTCCTGCGTGTATATGAAGATGGCAAAATTGTTAGTCTTTTAGCGTTAGTTTAAATACCCTTATTTGAAACTGCATCTCGCAAGGAGTTTCTTAGCTATTTAGCTCACTTTTCTCGACTTTTGCCGTCTGAAGTAGCTAGCTGCGAGAGGGAGAAGTTCACTTGGCATTGAAGAGATTCGGCAGGGGCAAGTCTCCAGGACTTAATAATCTATCCTCTGAATTGTTTGGCAAATCCTTGTATAGGTTTTGACATAGGCCTACAACAACTGCTTCCGTCAAGGTTCTTTGCTCGAACGGGTTTCCAGGTGTGATCACGCTGTAGAAAAAGGTGACGGGTGTGGGGTGTTTAGACGATTACAGGCTCGTAACTCTGCTAAACATAGAGTTCAAGATTTAGACCAAGAATCTGACGGAGCGCTTTCAGACATTTGCCGAGATTCTGTTGGGACACGATCAGACTTGTTCCATCATGAGACGAACAATTCGTAGCAACATGCACGATCCTAGAGGGTATAGAAGACGACGAGCAAGCAGTGCTGATCAATTTGGATCAGTCCAAGGCATTTGATAGGGTCTTCCATCGATATCTGGCAGCTGTCCTGCAGACCGCTGGATTCAAAGCCGATTTCTGCAAGTAGATTAGAATACTGAATCGCTCCCCCAGATCTGTCGTACAGGTTAACGAAAAGCGGTTGGGCGCTGGGTTATGTTTCCAGCTTTCGCCCATATTTTTCACTTTGGCATTGGAGCCCCTACATCGCCGAATAAAGGATGGGGCGTGCATTCCGGCCATACGCGGAATCGCCGTTCCTGGTGGGGCTCGAGCAAAGATTTTTGCGTACGCCGATGACCTATCCATTTTCATGTCGTCCCGGGACGACCTTGAGGTGGTACATAAGGTGCTTGAACGGTACGAAAAGGTAACCACGACAATTATTCCGTTGCTCTCCAGGGGCCCTTCAATTGGACTGACGGTCTAGTCCGCATTCTTGGAGTGTGGTTCGGACAGGATCTCCAGCTGGAGGAAAATTGGTCGGAGGTACTGGCAAAGGTCGGAGCGTCGATCTCGACTTGGCTTCGGCAGCGGTTGTCCGTGAAGGGACATACATCTTTTGCCTTGTCATTTACCTCGGTAATCCCTCTTTGTAAAGACCGTAGGAAGGCGATCGAGCGCTTGTTTGACTTCTTGGGGAATGGACGCAAGCATCAGGTCAACAAAGAAGTCTGCGCCAAACGTCCGTGTCAAAGGAAAACTGGGAATGTCACATGTGAAGTGTCACCGACACGCCTCGAGGTTGGCTTTCTTACGTCGCATCTTGACAGAAGATTCGATTTTGGAGAGGACTATCAGGGAAGTTTTCTCCCCGTGTATATTTTTTATCTTAAGTCATATTGTTAACCGTTGAAACATGAAATCAATTCTTTTAGTCAACCACTGAGTGTCGGAGAAAAAGATGTGAAGAAAGAAAGGAAAACTTCTGACAATTCTTTTCCACGCATCATTTATTATTTTTCTCATATTATGAAAATTAATATTTTTCGACAATTATTTATCTCGACTCATATTGTCAAATAATCAAAAAACCTTTCTAAAAAACAACAGCAAAAAATAACTATAATTATTTCAAAAATAAAATAAATCAAAATTTATCTGGTATAACACTCAATGTATTGTAGTTTTTGAAAGATTATTTTAAAGAAACGTGACTCCCTCAAGCAAGTCATTAAATTTACTTAATATCACCATTCGTCGTTAGTGGTATGCTGCTTGATAGCTTCAATTTCGATACAGTTTCGATTCCAGGTCTTGGAATATTTCTCTTTTATTATTACAAATAATCTTCAGTTTATAAGCGCATAAAATGAGTGCGTCCAGTGGGTAGTCCCCTGGTGGGGTAGCGGTAAGATCTATGCGAATGGTTTCAAGCAGTAAGCGTTCGAATACTGTAAGACTCCGTTCTATAGGTCGGATGCTAAGAGCACAGATTGATAGGTACAACGTTTGGGGGGTGGTGGGGGGCTCATTTATTAATGGATTCGGGTTTTCTTTCCGAATCCATTAATGAATAGTCTTCGTCCCCTTAAGCGGGTGTGCTTAAAGATCAGTGTTGACCAGAGGCAGGCCCCTTTTACCCAGATTTTAGCATTTTAACTACTTTCACGAAAGTATATTACTTAGCGTTTATTAGAATGACTTTATCCATAATATCACATATTCTCTGCCAGGGTTTGTGGTGGAATCCAAACCATCTCTGTAGATGCTTCTCTGCCCGAGGAAAGACATGTAATTGAGAAATAAGACTGTGAGATGCCTAATACCTTAGATACATAATAAAAACAAAATGGCGTCCAGAATTGCATTAGCCAATGAGATTTAGTTTGTCTGTGCGTGGCGCGAGCTTTCCATTTCTGTCTTTCCTGCACCAACGTTATGGTATAGTCCATTACATTTTTAATATTACATTATTATTATTTTATTATTTTCTTCATGTAAAGAATAATAATTCGTATTTTGAATAACTAAATTACTTGGAAATTTTAACTCTTATGCTGGTGCTGGGTATGACCGTAAACTGCGTTCGGGAGTAAGGCCTCTGATTTGAAGGTTGTGAAAATATAAAAAAATAATACCAACAGAAATAAGTTACTTCAAGGAAAAATTTATTTTAAATGACTCTGAATTTCCAAGTAAATCTATATCTATAAAAGTGACGAGGGTAGACGTTGTGTAAGTATTTGTTTGATAGATTCGACTTAGCTCTCCATTTTCTGCTCAAATGTAGATTGAAATTGTTCAGAAAGCCAAAATTGGGAGTGGGGTAGAAAAATTTATATTATCACCCCACTTTATGTTATCTATATAATTACTATTTCCCACCATAATCCAATAGAGACGTTCTACATTGTTGTCTATAAGTATTTAACAACAAACTATTTTCAATGAAAAACCTTTACATAGAAAAGATAGCAATTTTCTTCATGAATAAGGTTAACGGAAACCCCAACTTCATATAAAGATTAATGTTCTTTGTATTTTGAATGACTTTTTCATAATTAAATTTTAAAGATAAACTGAACCCAAAGTTAATAAAAATATTAATATTCTTTTTAATTTGAAATGAAACTTAATTATCAAGTAAATTAAACGATAGCAATTTTCTTTCTCACTTTTCATTATAAGAAATACAAACTCAACTTCAAGTAAATCTAAATATTGTTTGCAATTATCTTTCTGAGTTTAATTTCGAACATTAAGTGAAGTATGAGACGAGAGATTGTACTTAGTCTCAATAGTGTAGTGTCAGCACTACTAAGCCCTCAACTGACTCAGTCTTCCGGGTGAGATAGCGACTGTTGGCGAAAAAGTGTGTGTTATTTCATTTTCAGTTTTTGCATTTTTCTGTAATTGAAGTTTATTCCTGAAAAAACAAAATTGAGCAAACTACGTTGCGTCAGTTAAGCCAAGCTGCCAGCTCCGTGGCAATCGGTGATGAGACGCCTAGCCGACGACCTCTCGCAGCCGTGGTGAGCCAGTGAATCGTACAAAATTAGAAAAAATAAAGAAACACTTTAATTTCTTCACCTCTCCGATGTAATGGAACCAATGTTAAGAAAAAAAAAAGCAATGGTTGTTACATGAATTAGCTTTGCTGCATAGATTAGCAGGAATGTCACTTACACACACATTTGTCCAACCTGGAAGGAAGGTCTTTCAACAGGTTGGGTATGCGAGCTGGCGTAGCTTACCACTCGCTGCAGGCCGGCTCTGTGACAATCGGGCAAATTTATTTAAACTGTTACAAATTTTCTTTCTAAACTTTAATTGTGAATAAGCTAAACGGAACCCCATCTTAATGGAAAGATTATGATATTTTATTTTTAATGAATCTTAATTTCCAAGTACTTTTAAACTGTTATAATTAAATTTTGATAGAAAATTGCTATGATAAACGGATATCCAACTTAAGGTGAAGATTAATATTACTTGGAAATTATAACTTTTAGCTGGTCCTGGGTATGACCATAAACTGCGTCCGGCAGCAAAGCCTTTGATTGGGAGGTTGTGAGGAGCAAGAAACTCCTCTTAATAGTTAACTCTCAAACCGTGGTCAAAATACTATTAAAGCATTTAACAAAACTTAGTTCAAGGAAAAAAATATTACCAGCAATACATCTGACTCTAAACGAAACCCAATTTATATAGAAAGTATATTTTATTCATACAAATCTACTGTAAAAATGTTGGCGTCATTAAATTACCCATTGAGGTTTATATGCCGTAAAACAAACCAATCTAAACTGGTATGAATAAAATTTAGAAAGAAAATTGGTAAGTTGAACGAAAACCCCTACTTCCTGTAAAGCTTAATCTTCAATGTATTTATAATGACTCATAATTTCCAAGTAATTTAAATTGTTTGTAATTTTCTTTCTAAAGTTTTGTTATAAATAATTTAAACGGAAAACTATAAAAATATCTTTATAATTGAATTTCAAAATGTTCACGATTAAAGTTCGTTTTTATTAAATTTGGAGAATTGCTTATATATTGACTATATATCTAATGTTTGTACGTAACGGACCATTAAAATGGTCTTACTTTACTTATTTTTTTAATGGACAAACAACGAACAAAATTTGATTAAATTGGCTAATTCCAGTAAGCAAAATACGCTGCTATATTTGAAACAGAAATTATAATGATGGGAATTTATCTCACACTTAAAATTTTGTTTGGCCCATTATTGTAAGAAGGAAACTGAAAAATGCTTGTTCTACACGACTAAAAACTGAATAAAATAAATAGTTTATAGTAAAATTAATTATTATCTATCACTTATGATTGAATTTTAAAAAAACTGTCCTACTATATAACCAAATGGGGAGGCGTAACATTTAATTATTTTTTACAAATATCTTTAAAAATTGTCCTTTTTGAAGTAATTATTTTCGGAAATGTCTAGAAATTCGCTGTTGTTTCCTCCATAAACCTAATAAAAAAATAAATTCAGGAGTCATTGGGGAATGCTAAACTGACATTTTTTCCCCCTGAATTAGCCTATTTTGCGAAAACAAAAATACAATAAAACCCATTTTCTAATTGGTTGTGCATTTTATTTGTACGGGTGGCCGTATATGATATTTATCATTGAAAGTTCACGTGATTCAAAGGCTGTCCTCCTTACAGGAAAAAATTCGTTATAATATTCGTCTTCAGTACCCATTTTTTTAAATTCCCACGTGTTACTGAATCATCCAACAACAGGCTTTCAAAAGTTAAAGTAATTTACTTCCTAGTTTCATCATTTTTTACTTTAATTTTGAATACAGGTACCTTGGAGAAATTTAAAAAGGTTACCTTTTTTTATTTTTATAACCTGTGTTTGGTTTGCTTTTGTTGTATATTTCAATAACCTTTTTGCTAATCCTACCATTGGAATGATAAATATTTTAAAAGAAAGTTTTATATTATATAATTGCTGAAAATGTTAAATTTATTGACGGCTTCCGTTTGTGATTAAATCATTCGTCACCTCAGATGACTACCGAGATTAAGAAACGCTTTTATCAATATTTCAGACAGGAAGCCTGTTCTGCCAGGATGCGTCATTATTGGTCACAATCTGAACAACATAAGATACAGTGCAAGTACTTCGAATGGCCAACAACGTATTCCAGAAACGGAAGATAAATACTTTCAGAGGATTTTTAACTAATCAGAATACAGATTCACTTTGAATTTGGAAACAACTTCATATTTTTGAAGAAGACATGATTTCTTCTTTCAATCTTAACAGCCAAAGTGTCATCCTAATTTTCAAACTGTTTTTTCAATGCAGAATGCATTTAATTCTAATTTTTCCTAAACTTTTATTATTTCTCTAAAACAAATTATTAGATATATTCTAAGGTGAACATTTTGCAAAGTTTACATATGACATTTATTTCTTAAGAAATTTAATAATTGGAGGCAATATTGGTAGTCAGGGACAGACTGATCTTGAACTCATCCCTGGGACAATGTACCAGTATTCCACTAGATAGCATCTCTAGCAGGTTAACTTTCTGCACACTTTCTATTGGGATCAGACATATATCGGCAGGATGAATGGTTACGCTATGGCTGAAATACACTGATTACACCTTCATACACTGGCAAGGAAAAGGTCCAGACGCTACTGTACCATGTGAACTCAATAAAATCATTTACACAGTTCACTATGAAAAAGAGAGTGACAACAAACTGGCATTCCTGGATGTGCTAATAACCCTAACAGAGGTGGGTTTCAAGACATCTGCATACCATCACCCATGGCGTGCAAAAGAGACAGAGATATACTAACAGAAAATAGTCAATGTAAGCAGCACACAACAACATAACAATTATCCAAATGCATGAGGATAACAACTCCCAAAAAAACAGCGTCGGGCTGTCTGTCCTATGTGCAGCTAGTTATCGGAGAAAATACAAAGTATCTGTGGTTCTACACTTCGTCGCTTTTCCTTGATTGTTCAGTTTTGTTGCTTTGTTCTAAAGATATTCATGTGTTGAATATGATTTAATTTTTCCTGCAATGTTGGCCATTCATTTGTTTTCAGTTTTATTAATATTTCGATATTTGTCGCTGGGGAGGGGTCGTCCCACGTTGTTTGGTTTATTTATGTTTTTATTCTCATATACTTTTCTACCATTTTCTTGCTTGTGGGAAAGATATGGTCTTCATGGCAATTTTTGCATTCATATTTTGTATTGTTTGGGTTACGCTCTCCACATTTTCCACATACAGATCTTCCTCTGCAAGGGTGGTGGTATATAATGCGCTACGCTTTCTAATGTATAACCAATTTTTATTTCTTTTGAAATTGTGGATCTACCGAAGGTCAGTATGTGCATTTGTATAATTTCTTTGAATGATGATTCTTTTCCTCCATGTTTTAGTAGTGCTTTCTCGAATTCTTTTGATTTAGCAAGCAAAAGAGCCCTTCCTCTTATGACACCTCTAGAGGAATTTAGTTTTCAACATCTACAAACAAATTACCATTTTAGTTTTTCAGGTGATAACTGATGTAGTTTAGTTTTCTCTAATGATTCAATTACAATAAATTTTGGATAGTTAGCTTCAGTGTCTGATCTAGGTTCATTATGTTGTTGTGTTATTTGTGCTTAATTCTCCACCCTCCTCGGAGCCCAACAATTGGAGATGTTGGGTGGGGTAGGGGGAACCCATTCGCCATGGAATGTTGCTGATGCTAAGTATTATTCTCTTTTTCGTTTTCATCCTTTCCAGAACAACATTTCAGTTGCTTCAAGTTTTACCTTAATCTTTAATGATATTGTCCAGTATACTGAAAAATAGACATCACATAGCAATCTAGTACTTTACTCAGTTTCTAGAACGCATCCTTCGCTATGCCAATTTGACGTTTCAAAGTACTTAAATTTTTGTACTTGCTAGATTTTAGTATCCCCAATGTGTAATTGGCATTTTCGGATTCTCTTTTTGCTGATGACCACACATTCGGTTTTCTTGTAGCTTATTTGTAGTCTTTTCTTTGAGTAAATCATTACAAACAACAGAAAATATAGTAAATGGATACATTACCGGAAAAATAGTATGTACAACAGAATTGTTAGTAGTATACAGGAACAAGGGTTTAGTAACACGTTGAGTCTGAGAAACCACACCTGGAAATACTCGACTGACTGGTTACTCGATTCCACTATTTAGTTTTTTGTAAGAATACAAAAAATTGTGGCACAAAGCCGAAAAGGGGAGGGGTAGAGGTTGGTTCTCGCTTAACTATCCTATACCTAGCTAAACATTATCACGACCCATTCACTCGTTACAATTTGCTGAATCACCAAAAGAACCCATCCATCACCCCCAATCCTTCTTATACCACACATTTACGGGGGAAAACCCATGACAATAAAAATGTGTTTATATACAATTTAATAAAAACAAATTAAAAATACAACAACAAATTTTGAACTAAAATCATAATCAGGAAAATGAGTGGGTGCTGTATTCCGCCTAAAGGTGAAATCAAGAAGCACACTCGCTAAGGGAGTGGGGAGGAGGGTAAAAAATTAAGTCCCTTTTTCGATCCAAAAATAGTTAGCAACGGTTTGTGGTCCGTCTGCAAAATAAAATGTCTCCCGTGGATATACCAATGGAATTTTGTTACAGCTAAAGCTTATCTGCTCGCATGTGC
Source organism: Ascarosepion bandense (assembly GCA_037127315.1). Classification (NCBI taxonomy): domain Eukaryota; kingdom Metazoa; phylum Mollusca; class Cephalopoda; order Sepiida; family Sepiidae; genus Ascarosepion; species Ascarosepion bandense. The sequence goes on from JBBBDQ010001302.1 coordinate 4,599,280, forward strand.
GATTGGCTTCATCGCTCCGTCCTTCCACTTGTGCAGAATACACGCGCCAATTCCGTGTGCGTTGGCGTCACAAGCTATTACTATTTCTAGTTTAGGATCGTAATGTGCAAGGAATAGATCCGACGTTAATCTATCCTTGATTTCCTCAAATGCTTGCTTGTATTCAATCAACCAACGCCACACTTTGTCCTTTTGTAATAGTTCGTTTAATGGCGCTCGCAAATTGTGTAAATTAGGGATGAAGTCTTGGTAGTAGCTTACTAACTCCAAGAAACTTTGTAATGTTTTCACATCTTTTGGTTCCGGCATGTTCCGAAATGCTGAGGAACGATTCGGATCGGGGTTTTTTCCGTCCTTGTTAATTATATGGCCTAAATATCTGATTTCTTTTAATAAGAAATCACATTTATTTTCCTTAACTTTGAAGCCATAATTTCGTATCCTCTTGAACACTTCATGTATATGTCCTTTATGCTCCTCGACTGTTTCGCTCTTGATCAGTATGTCGTCGAAGCACGCAATAGCGAAATCCATCCCCGACAGCATCGTATCCATGGTTTTCTGAAACACTGCTGTTGCCGTCTTTACACCGAATGCTAGACGTTCATATTTATACAACCCCCTATGAGTGTTTATGCATAGGAGCTTCGAAATCTCATCGTCAACTGGGATTTGTAAATATGCTTCACTGAGGTCAATCTTTGTGAAATATTTTCCGCCATTAATACTTCCTCTGGGCTAGCTAGAAGATATTGGTTGTCCTGAATGGTGTTATTCAATCCCGTCAAGAAATCAGCGCAAATACGAATATCACCCGACTTTTTTTTTTTTTTTTTACATAAACCGCTGGTGCGGCCCAGTCGCTATATTCGATTTTTGATGGCACGCCTAATTTTGACATTCTATCTATTTTCTCTATCGCCGCGTAAGGCGTGTTTCTTTTCTTCTTAAATACTAGTTGCGCGTCGTTCTTTAATCGAGTTTTCGCAACCGTTTTCGTGCACCGTCCGAAAACACTTCAGAGAATGCTTTTTTTAATATCGGCCTTTAATTTTTTTATCTCATCAATATTTTCGTTGATATTTTTACAGTATGCACTTATAGGTAAATCCCACAAGTCAAACTTATCAATCCAATCCGTGCCAAAACAAGTTGTTAGTTCATTTCATTACAAACATTTTTAATCTTCTTGTTTGATTATTGAGATTAATATTCAAAATCAGTTCTCCTTCAAACTTGATTTTGTTTTACCTGTAACCGTTCTAGCAACCTTGTTTGCCTTCATTAACGATGATTTATTTAGTTTCTTCCACGTTTTCTTATATTCTGGTTAAGCTCTTCCGTTCTTGTTATTTTCACGTGACTCTTGTCTTTGAATCTGCATTTGGACTTTTTGTGTCCTTGCCTTTTGCAGTTTCTACAAGTCTTGAGTTTAAATGAACAATCACTGTACCAATGCCATTCACCACAGCCGTAACAAGCTTTTGGCGGGGGTCGTTTTTCGTACTTCCTCCCACTTCTCATAGGAGAGTGATACTTCTGTCTCTGAGACAGAGATCGAAAACGTGACTTCCTATTATTTTTTTATGATTGTTACCCCGGATTCTTCAATTTTTTTAGCATCTTCTTTGATACTGACGCATTGTTGTAAAAAATCCGCAAGCTTTTGCAGTGAGATATTTTGTTCGCTTTCGAGCTTAGTTTCACTGTCTTCATTGGATACTAGGCCCTGCTCAAAAACTAAACATTTGAAATCATCCGCTGTCAGTTCCGATAACCTGAAGTCATCGCAAGTTTTATTTACAACTGACGCGAAAGTCGTGTAATCTTCATCCTCTTTTCTGCAGGTTTAAACATTTCCACCTTTTATGAAATAACGACAGTCCAGGATTAAATAATTCTTTTAGCAGACCTACTGCTTCGTTGAGTTCCAAATCCCTCGTTTTTCTTGGCAGAATAAAATCTGTAAATTTATTGTGCTCGTACATATGTAGTTTTCTGAGGAGGAGTTGAACTTTCTTTTCATTTGACCAGGATTTACAATCGATCTCATAAAAATCTTGCTACCGATGGTAGTATCATTCGAAAGTTCTATCCTCGTCAGGATTATACGTGAAATTCTCAATTGTCGACCAAATTGTGTTTTGCAAAAAAAGTACTACTTCAGTGCTTTTTTTTTTTTTTTTTTTCCGAGAATCACTTTATGTCGGAGTTCTTGCAGGTTAGGGGTTTGGGGTAGGGTCGGGGGTTAGGGTTTAGGGTAAGGGTAGGGTTGGCAGGGTTAGGACCATATGATTCTGCACATCAATTTACTTAAGAATCAGCATTAATCTTGATATGCAAGAAAATACACTAAATGCGCAGGGTTAGGGTTGGGGTAAGGGTTAGGGGGTTAGGTTTGGGGTTAGGGAGTTAGGGTTTGGGGTAGGTGTTAGGGTTGGGTTTAGGGACAGGGTTAGGGGTTGGGATTAGGGTTGGTGATGGGGTTAGGGGGTTAGGGTTAAGGGTTGGGGTTGGGTTTAGGGGTTGGGGCTAGGGTTAAGTATTAAGGGTTAGGGTTAGTTGTTATGGTTTAGGGTTGGAGTTAGGGGTTAGGGTTACAGTTAGCAGTGTTAGGGGTTAGGGTTAGGGTTGAGACCATATGATCCTGCACATCAATTTACTTAATCAGCATTAATCTTGATATGCATGAAAATACACTAAATACGCAATATTCGTGCTTTCACTACAATAATTTATATTGCTCATAATCAATTTTAAATGAGACCATACGATTCTACACAGCAATGTACATAAGAATCATCATTAATCTTGATATGCCTGAAAGCACACTAAATGCGCAATTTTCGGGCTTTCAGTACACTCATTTATATTGCTCAAAATCAAGTTTAAATGAGAACATATGATTCTACACATCAATTTACATAAGAATCAGCATTAATCTTGATATGCAAGAAAATACACTAAATGCGCAGGGTTAGGGGTGGCAAGGTAAGGGTTAGGGATGGGGTTGGGGTTAGCAGGGTGGGGGTTGGGGTTTGGGTTAGGGTTAAGTATTAAGGGTTGTGGTTAGGGTTTGGGGCTGGGGTTAGATTTACGGGTTGGGGTTGTGTTCAGGGTTAGGGTTAGGGGTTAGGGTGTTAAAGGTTAGGGTTAGGGGTAAGTGTTAGGGGTTGGGTTCATGGTTAGGGTTAGTTCTT
>JBBBDQ010001304.1:0-146572 GCA_037127315.1 Ascarosepion bandense
ATATATATATATATATATATATCTTGAAAAGGATGCGATAAGTAAATCTCATTTCAGATTTTTAATTCCGTGCATGCCCGTTCTTTGTTTTGATTTTGTCCACTGCACAGTATAGTAGGGTCAGTTAGGCACCGTCTTTGGGAAAAACAAAGCACCATGATACAATTCAACCCAACAGAAATTTGGAACCGGCATACTGTACTGCTTGTCATTCGTGCTGGAAGCTCTAATACCAACATTTCGGAGTGTTTGGTTGTCAATCAAACAATGCAGAGGATTCAGAAATAGTTGGATAATATATCCAGTCAACAGCATTGGGTTTGGAGTGATCACTATTGACTCAACACGGTTGCCAACAAGTGCCTTCAGGAGGTAGCGCTGTCCTGGGTCAAGAGGGTGGCTGCTGGAAGACTCTATGTATGGAAACAGGACTCTGCTTCATACCAAACAAGTAAGAGAACCCAGGTATCATACAATTTCTCCAACGATATCACCCCTTACATTTGGTCACCTAACTCCTCAGACCGCAACCTCCTTGATTATTATGTGTGGAGCGCAGTTGAGCGAAAGGCCAACAAAATTCCTTGTAACACCAAAGATGAACTGAAGGCAATGATTATGGCAACATTCACCAAGAAGAGAGTCCAGAAGAGTTGAAAGATATTCCGAAGTCATCTGGAGGCTGTGGTTGAAGCCAATGGCGATTTTATTGAATAAATTTGCTCTTTAGTATTTCGAGATATTTTTGTGTAATTTTGGTAAATACATCTGTTAAAATAAAATGTCAATGTTATTTTCATCTTGGCGTCATTTAGACGTCGATCCATCCATCGCACATTGTAGATAGGTGTGTGTGTGTGTGTGTGTGTGTGTGTGTGTGTGTGTGTGTGTGTGTGTGTGTGTGTGTGATTTTGGCACACTTTCATTGTTTCATTCTTTCTTTTTCTAGTGAGCGTCTACAGCAATAAGATAACTGTTTATTTCCCATCAACACTTTCCACATGATTTGACAAAAAATCAACAAAAATGAAAAACAATTCTTATTTTATTTTCTTAATTATTAAGTATTTCTTTGTTTTATACAGATAATTTATAATTTGAACAGATTAAACAAAGTAAATATACTTTCGGACCTTTAAAATAAATTTGTGAGCGGGATACGGCGCCAAGCAATATGCAAACAGTGAGGAAAGGATTGCCGTTGTAGATGGTAGAGACTTGGTCGAATAATTAATATTTTTCATTAACTTTTTTATAGTACCCGTCTCTTCCTGCTCTCTCTCTCTCTCTCTCCTTCTCTCTCTCTCTCTCTCTCTCTGCATATATATATATATATATATATATATATATATATATATATATAATCACTTAATAATGACTGACAAGGTGGCGTACGAACAAGATATTTATTTTTGTAGTATATGGAAAGTTCAATTGATTGTTCGTTCAGAGTACTTTTGTCTAATCTATTAGCCTTTTAACTATAGAAAACGTCTAAAATTACCAGAAGCCCTAATTACAAAATAAAAATTCCTTAACATTCCTCTAATAACATGGCCAGAATTTAGTAACCGGGAATTCAAATAAATATTTCTATGCATCAGAAACCTACCAACCATTTGCAAAAACAAACACAATTCGTAAGAGTGATTAATAGATTGGCCAAAAGCGCCCTAAAAAAAAAAACAATTATTAAACACTTTCTCCATACACTATGTCTAAAAATGAAATCACTTGTTCGCACACAGGGAAAGCACAATGAAAATAAAACTTAACAGAAGTACTTAGTCAGTCATTTTCAGTGAAACATGTATTAGAGAGGGCTTGCTACACATACACAAACCATCACTGAATAATGACTGTCAGTTCTCACAACTCAATAGAATAAATCTTTATTCTACAAAAGTAACTGATTTGTTTTGTTTTTATTTATTTATTTAATGTCTGGCTTGCATTATCATCGTTAATATAAGGTAATTTATTGAAAAAATATCGATGTTGTAAGTAATCTGGAGATGAATCAAAGTGCAAAAAGTGAAGGTTTCATGCCTTTCATAAGGACAGTAGTACAACGTGAACATATTAAATCCTGAATTCGAACTCCATCCGCAAATTAATTTTTCCGTATCGATAAGACTCGTTACATTCTATCTCATATGATATGATCAGTCAGTCAGTTCAGTGCCATTCGTGATACACGCTTGGGCGATCATGTCGCGAAAGAGATATGACTGACTGGGCAGAGGATTTTCCCGCAGTAAGTTGCCATTACTTTCTGCGGTAGACTAGTTGCCCAATCTGTCCTGCTATTTAAACCATAGATGAAGGGACAGATTAATACCTTCTCCAAGAGGAAAGTTATTAATCCGTGAATGCAATGAATTCAACTGGAATTCGAACACGGCTCTTCGATTTCTTGTTCTGAGTTGATATCCACTGCACTACAACCCATATCCTATCATATGATACTGAAACATAAAATCAAATTGTTAATATCTTAGCTTTTGTTATATTATTTACGAATTAAACGAAATCGTAAAATGACACGCAGTCTTAAAATTGATTAAGCCCTAACTACTGAAAGTGTTTATACACATAAATCTTTAAATATATTTTCCATTTATACTACTTGTACACTACAGTATTTACATGATTCGGACTATTGTCCTCATCTTTGTTGGCATTTGTACGACATTTCAGCCATTGTGCGCTCTGGCCTTCTTCAGGTGCGAGGAATTTCGAACCGAACTCTTTATTACGATCACTGGGGTATATGAACTCCATTCCTTGAGGGAATCCTCGATTGGATTGACTTCTAATCCAAGGAATGGAGTTCATATACCCCAGTGATCGTAATAAAGGGTTCGGTTCGAAATTCCTAGCACCTGAAGAAGGCCGGAGCACACAACGGCCTAAACGTCGTCCAAATAGCAACAAAGATGCGGACAATAGTCCGAATAATGTAAATACTGTAAATACTACCTCATCTCAGAAATATAGACAAATACTTGTACACTACTCTTTCAAGGAATCGACCTTTTCACCTCTGTCACTTAAAAATATCCTAAGCTGCAATTGCTAAAAATGAAGTCTCTAACGCAAAAAAAAGGGTTTTTTTTTCAAAGACATCCTCATAAAAAGATGAGAAAAGCGTCATTTAATAATAAATTCGAAATAATATGTTATGCTATTTTCTACATGACTAGCAGTATAGCCCGGTGTTGCTCGGGTGTAATGAAAGCTTTAAAACTAATCCATGGTCCTGGAGCTCAGACCCAGCCTAAAGAATATTTGTGCGAAGTTTGGTGAGAATCGGATAAAAATTGTGGATTTGTATAAAGGATATACAGACAGATAGACAGACACACACACATCTTGCCTTTTTTATATATATATATATATATATATATATATATATATATATATATATATATATGTACCATATATATATATATTATCGATTTTCTGCACTATTGTAAGAACTGCAACCTTGAAACTTCTGAATATCGTTTCTTATGTATTTGTCTATGAGTGTATCAAATTTGATTAAAATCGAACCACTCCTTCTATAACCCGATTTTTTCGATTATCGATTTTCAATATTTATCGGGGGTACCTCGACACAAACCTAGCTAAGAACACTCGCAGACGCTTATAGTACAACTGTGTAAATTTTCAAGAAAATCGGTTCAGCCGATTCGGAGTCTATAGGTAACGGGGACACACACACAGGCACAGACAAAAGTTCCATTTATAAATAAGTTTAGATTTTACGAGATTTAATTCTCAACAAATAATTTTTATTAATAAATTTGATAATCTGTATTTGTCTATTGAGTAATGCAAATACATGGTATTTGCATTATTCAATAGATCTTTTACAATTATGTTCATTTTTGTTTTTAAACTTTTTGGTTTTAAGTTTTGACATATATATTCTTTAGTAATATTAGAAAAAAAACGTACAAATGACTAGAAAGTGTATCATCCCAAAAGTTGTTAAAAGCAACAAAGATGAAATTACTAACCCGAAAAAGATGAAAACTGATACAGGAACCCAAATTTGCTTAGATGATTTTTTCTATTATTGTTGAAATATGTCTCAGTAACTTCCAGCTTATTAAGATTAACTAGTTTTTACTTTCTTTTCATGTTTCAGATTTCTTTTGCCTTCAGCAACCATTAAGTAAACAGGAAGGATTGGAAATAAAAGAAAAGAAAAACTAATCAAACATTTATGATGAAGATTAAAAAAATTTCCATAACTTCAAGTTAGATACCTCCACTAAATCGCTAAAAAAAAAAAAAAAAAAAAAAAGGTACCTAAAAAAAATCTTTTAAAATGAGGAAGGAAAGGCCCAAAACGTGATAAAAACAAAATTTTATCGTAAATTTTTTTGTGTTGTTATAAAAAGCAAAGATCCTAGAATTATTAAGTAAAAATTGTTTTATATTCATTTTAGAACTTCACTTTTTTGTTTCGTTTTGCATCAATGTCTGATTTTAATAAAACATTTAGTTCTCATTCAGAAATTAAATTATTTATTAAATGTTTAATCCTTAAGGAATCTTTGTAAAAATATTTTTTATATCTGTTAACTCCATACGTACACTAAATTAATTAATGGAATTTCGAGAAATTATTTTTTATATCGCTTCATATTTACATTTGTTATAAGAACAAGTCCTCGAAGAATTTAAATCATCAAAATGTTTTGTGAAACCAGAAAACCCAGTTACAGAAAATCTATATAAAGAATACAGGCTCTGAAGAAAAAAAGGTTTTTTTTCCATGAAAAATGAAATTTTAAAATAATAATTTTTATTTTAATTACAAAACTTATAAATTTTAAATCCTTTTATAATTATGTATGAATTTGTAGTGGTCAAGTAATACTGTTTTGAAAATAAAACAGTATTAAAATATAATATTTCTGATAGTTTTTTAATTAATCAAGATTGCTGTGTAGTTAAAAATTTATATAAAAAGGAATTCATTTTTTAATTATGTAATCCTTACTTAAATCGGCCAAACATCTGACTGTCAATAAATCACTCAACACTTTAAAAAAAGGTGCTTTTCTGCGCATTTTGAACTAATAGTTATTTTAGTTCAGATTAATTAAACTTTAAATCAGGTAACCGTTCTCAAATAACGTTTCAGAAAAGTATATTTAATTTTTTAATATAGATAATCATGTTGTGTTGACCAGTTTGCCAATATGGATGAATTTATTATAGATTTTATTGATAGGGGGAAAAATTGAAATCAATTTAAATTCGGTTTGAAAGCAAAGTATTTTGTTTTTTGGAAATATTAGTTTTAATCTGTTAGTTAGAATTAGAACTAAAATCAAATCTTCAAAAAAGTTTTTATTTTTTATTTTATAAAATGCATTTTAAACTTAGCAACGTTTTTACATTTAGTATCCAATTAAATGTTACATGATTTTAATGAAAATATTTAACCAAACTGAGCCTTCTTTAGAAATGAGTATTAATTATTTTTTCTTTTTTATACAGTAGAACAGCCGCATTAAATACACATAATATTTTCCACTTAATCAAAAGAATTATTTTCTCTAGGGGATTATATATATATATTTTTTTAATCATATCACCCCGAGCAAGGCGGTAACGCCACTGATGTGCAGGGGGCTACGTAAGAGTGAAAAAATTGGAAAAGAGAAAGCCGGAAACCACATCCTATACAGGGAACAAGGAATGAGCCTCTTCACCTGTTTAATAGACGTGGGTGGAGTGTGAACCGGGATATATATATATATATATATATATATATATATATATAGAGAGAGAGAGAGAGAGAGAGAGAGAGAGAGAAAGATTATTGTGCAAAAGTATTAGGACAAGAACTATTTTATCTTTTATGAGGCACCAGAATAAAGTTTAAAATCACCCCTGTTCTAACACTTTTGCACATTACCAGTAATGTGCAAAAGTATTACGACTGGGTTGATTTTCCTAAAAACCTTACTCAAATTCAAATACAAGTGTGAAAAGCCAAACCTTATTATTTAAGAATTATTTAACAAAAAAAGGAGAGGAAGAAAGGCTTTGGAAGTTGAATTGGCCCCTACAAAGCCCTGATCTCAATCCTATTAAACATTTATGGGATATTTTGGATTAAAAAAAATTATAAATCGAATGTTATTTCGCAAGTCACACTTTGGGAACAAATACAAGCTGCTTGGCAGGAGATAGCATTGGGTACATTGAAGAAGCTTGTGATGTCAATGCCTGACAGAATGAATGCTGTGATCAAAGCAAAAGGCTTTTATACTAAATATTAAATTTATTTTGTAAAAAGTTTTTTTTTCTTATTAAAGCTTTTGTTGAATAAATCAAATAAAATTAATTTAATTAAATTGTTTATTTTATGTCAACATGCCTCATAAAAGATAAAATAGTTCTTGTCCTAATACTTTTGCACAGTACTGTGTATATATACATATATATTTTATACATATATTGTTAAATGTAACAAACAAAGAATGCTTATTATGTTTAATCATGAGCCGTTCTAAACATCGTGTTTTGGCTTTAATTTCTGGTGAAAATAAATACAAAAATTGTCTAATATTTTTTATTACGCTGATTCTAAACTTTCGGCTCACATGAGCCATCTTTAGAGTGGTTGTAAGAACGTTAACATAAAATACCCACCATCAAAGATGATTTTTTCTTGTGTTGACATAAAACATTACTCATTATATATATATATATATATATATATATATATATATATATAATGATAATAATAACTACTTAGACTCTGTATGAATGCACTCCGTAAATTAACAAACCATTAACAAACAGAACCTAAATTCGTTACAATCCGGCGTACTAAGTCGTCGGATAAATGGGGGAAAAAAAAAGAAACCAGCGGAACAAGAACAAACATTCAATATTCCGCAGTAAAGAAAAGAAAAAACCCCAAACGGAACCAAACACAAGAAAAAGTGCTCAATACGAAAGTACTAAAATACAATAGTAGAGCAAAAACACACGAAAAATCTAAAGTGAGCCAAAACCTACCGCGGTTTCACACTACGGATCGTCAGGGAAAAGGCCTTTTCCCTGACGATCCGTAGTGTGAAACCGCGGTAGGTTTTGGCTCACTTTAGATTTTTCGTATATATATATATATATATATATATATATATATATATATATATATATATAGGGTGATTGAAAAGTAACTATTTTATGTATCAATAGCCAGCCACGCGTCCTGTCTTAACACCCTGTGACTTTTTTCTTTGAGGCTGATTAAAGGAGCAAGTCTACTATACTAAACCAAGACTTTGGAAAAAATTGAAGAACGAATACAAGAAGTTATGTCTTCCATGTCACAGGTGTTTCTGATGAGATCAATTGACATGATTCCTGGCCAAATTTAGAAGCTGGTAGCAAAATATGTTACCCTTCTTATCAAACTTTAAATAAAACCTCATGCTAAACGCTTTTCTCTCATATCCATTTCTTGTAAAAATTATCGTTAATAAATAAATTATAAGTATTTAAAAGTGAAAATTTACTTTTCACTCACCCTACATATATGTATATATAGTAAAATATTTTATAGTAAAAACAGCCAAGCCTTACAACTGTAGCAAAATATGTAGACTGTGCCAAGAAGAAAAGTAAGAGATTATGCTATTCCAAAACAAAAATGAACTATTGAATGAAAGAACGGAAATTATGACTAAGTGTAACCATAATAAAAAGTACCTATTAGGTTCATACAACCATGAATGAAAACGTTATAGTTTCTTGTAATTTTAAAACTTGTGCGTTCAAACATTCCCTGTCACGTGAGCATTATTAAAAAAAAAAAAGGTAAAATCAGTTATTGAAAATCGCCTTAAGACACCACTCATGGTAGAAACCTAGGTCGCGTAATAACTAGTTTACAAATGGAAAATATTAAAAAGTTCTACAATATAATTGTATCGAACACTTTTTAATACAAATGTGCACTGGTCTAGTTTTATTATGACCAAAAACCTAGTAATTAATCAATCAATTAATCAATCAATCAATATATATATATATATTCAGAGAGAGAAAGAGAAAGAGGAAGTGAATTTGGACATAAGAACCAACTCTGCATTGTGACTGTTAGTTTCATACCTGTTATCTTTGTATTTAGATTCGTACTTTATAAATTATCAAAATTTTAAACAATATCTACTATCTATCTATCTATCTATATATATATATATATATATATATATATATATATATATATTTCTTATCCCAGAAAATCTGAACAAACACTTACACAGACACATGCACATGCACACTTCATATATATATATATATATATATATATATTCACACTGAATTTGTGAAATGATACACACACAAATATATATATATATATATATATATATATATATATATATATTCACTCTGAATTTCTACGATGTTGTTTGTTGACCGCAAAAATTGTTTCTGATAACCACCCCACGAAAGTACTTTTTACTTAACATAGTTTTTCAAATAGACTTCTCTTCATAACAAAATATTTAAGATTATTAAAGATAAAACAGGAATGACGCCTACCGTTGCATGATGGTCAGTAAATATGATTTGAAAGTAATGCATTTATGCAGAAAATTCGATCCTTATTGAGTACCCACTCCTTTGGTTTTAATCTTAAACTAGGGTAAACATAGTAGCTAATCCTTCTGAAATTCTCTCCAAAATGAATTTGTTCTAAATAAATATTAAGAAAAATCCATTTGGAATCTTACAGGAATTTATCGATAAAACTTTTTTTATAAAACTTGAAGATACAGATGACGCATTTGCAGTGCTTTACTTATATCCCCATGAAAACTTATATTCCCATGAAAACGAAACAATTGCGAAGTGAGCAAATGTATGTGTGTGTTTATGTGTGAGTGTTTATGTAAGTGTGCATATTTATAATGCAAGCTGTGTATGAACACAATGTGTGCATATGTTTGTAAGCGCGTAAGAACAAGAAGCATGAATGCTTTTTCCTTGTCGTTTTGTCTGCTATTGTCTCAGAATTTTTATTGAAGATGCAGCTTAATACATTTCTCTCTTCCTAAATGCAAACACGTTTTTCAAGCTTCCCAATATGAACAAAGACAAAGTTTGCACAGCCTAGAAACAATTTTGCTGAAGTCACATGTTCTTACGATCATACGACTTGTGTACATTTGTCCAGATTGGCCCAAAACTTTTTTCTTCCCGTTAAGCTCTTCATAAAATTATTATTATTATTATTATTATTATTATTATTATTATTATCAAATAAAAACTTTCCAATTAGACAGCTTTTAACTAAGTTTTCAAACTTCAGGAAAAGTCTTGAAAACTTTTACTGTGTTTCTAGCCATTGTCAGGTGCATGGCTGAAAAGTTATGGTGAAGGTCGGTGATGGAGTGGGGGATTGCTTTAATTATTATCGTTTTGACATTTATTTGGGGCAATTATTGGGTCCGCAATTTAATGTTGCCATCCGATCGACGTTTGTGTCCGACACACGTGTACGTTTATGTTTCTTTGCGCATGCGTGTGTGTGTGTGTGTGTGTGTGTGTGTGTACGTATGTGTGTGAAAAAGGTGAGTCGTCATGTAAGTTCCCACGTGTTTCTTATTATATTTTTACAAATGTCTCATGTTTTGTGCACATTGTTACAAAAGTGTATTTTGTAGAAGTGGAAGCTTTGTGTAATTTCAAGTGATCGTGTGTTTGTGTGCAAAATCTATCTTACAATGTGTATGACACAACACTAACAGTAACACATTTGTGTTTAGGTGTGTTTCCATACCCGAATAATTAAAATTAAAGAAACTGGGAGTGGCTTAACACTTAATTTCGTTATTTACTGTTAAAAATGACTAAACAGGGTGTGAGATAGGGAGTGTAAATCCTTTATAAAAAGTCTCAAATGCCCTACCCTATTAGAAATGAAAGCACGTTGCTCATCGGCTCAATCTTCATTGTAAACAAACTTGTCATCGAGTGAGATGCAACTACGATGGGCAGGGGCAAGTTGAAATGGGCGTGCTTCATCTGCTTGTATTCCATTTTCTCCGCCTACAAACACGAGGTGTGGATTTAATTTCAGCCAATCAGCAGCTAAAATTTTTAATTGACCGCTTGTGATTATTATCCTGATCTTGTTAGCAAAAAAAGCTGTTTTGAACAAAAGCGATGATGAACCTACTTATGTTACATGTATATTCATTTATGGAGTGTTTGTCATGGCGGTAATTTTATTGTGGCGTGGGAGGGGAATAATGAATGTAGTTAAGCCCAAAGAATAGAAGGGGAGCGAAAATGGCATGAATGTTTCAACACTTTTTTTCTCTTTGATTCGCCTTGTTATTAAGAAAAGCAAAGACAAAAGCAAAGAAGGTAAGACAGAAGGAAGAAGTGAAAGAGGAAGTAAAAAGTTTTAGTCAAAACTCGAAATGATTTTCTTTGTTGAGAGTTGTTAAAATGTTAGCGTTCAGGGTTAGGTCGGGTTGGATGTAGTGGACGAGGCTTTTCGAACCGCCGACGGAAACGTAGGAGAAAAGGCGAATGGCACAAAAAAAAAAAAAAAAAAAAGAGAAGTTGATGAAAGAAAGACTGCAAGAAAAGTTCTTCTTAAAAGGGTCGAATGAATAAATCACGCATGAGAAAAAGAAAAACGGAAAACAAAACAATAAGAAAGAAAAACACAAAAATACATTAAAAAACAGCAAACAAAATAAAAAAAACAACGTTTGGCAATGAGAAACATAAAAATAGGAACAATTGTTCATTTCCAATTACCCTTCATTTCCTAAATAATATAGGAACGGCCTGTTTCAAAATTCTAATATCGAACACGATCACTAAGTCTGGGGGAAAAGACGTCCCTAACTCAACCACGCGATAGGACTGAACCTGCATTCTATGATATAAGATAGCAGCTTTTCTTTGATTTTGCCATGTGTTTTTAGATGATTTTCTAAGCGCCGGTTAGATGTAGCACATGGCCGCATGTATGGGGTACCCAGTGAGGATCGAAGTCACTTGTAATAGGTTCTAGCAAGACAAGCTTGCTAACCATTACACGACGCCGAGGTTCCATGTGTTAATAGTCTTGATAAACAAAGTAGCATTCAGCTGTTGTGTTATTTTTCAGTTTTCAAAAAAAAAATTTTTCTGATGTTTCATAAAACAAAGAAAGTTGAATTAAAGGTCTTTACAAATTTTAAAGCTAAACTGAAATCAATATAGTACGTCCCAGAATAAATCCCTCAATTCCTCTGTTGTTCATAAATACATTAATTAAGGTGGGAAAATGTTTTACACTGAGTGTATATGGTATACACTAAGTATAACTAGTGACGATCATATACAAAACATTTGTATACTGTAGTGTACGATATTAATTTTTAGAAGCTTTCAATTCTTAGTTATTCGTTCAGAGATGTCTAAATTATCATCTATATGCAAAATATGTCTTTGATCATTGATTAAAAACAGCTTCAAGTGAATGAATCTTTTAGGTCCTCAAAAACAACAATCCTTCACCGAACCCTCAGCTACAAAATCCCAAAGAGATTTACCAAATAACCAAACCACATTATTCCAAAAGCAGCAGCAACTAGAATAGAAAGCACATATAACTAGAAGGGAAACTAATGATTTGAGGATGTTGACTTTCCACACCTGATTAAACAAACTTGACAGGGAATTTCCATGTAGAAAGAACGATAAAATGAACTTGAGAAATTTAATTTACAGAAAAATTGTATTAAGAAAAAGGTTTTATAAATTCCAACTGATAGTAATTTTTCCGTCCATGAATACCAAAATTTTCATGTATGAAAACGACTATTTTAACCACTATCATTAACCTTTACTTTTTTTTCAATTTCGATTAAGTCCTTGTAAAATGCTACAGAATTATGTGATTCCAAATCGTCACTTGTATAAACGAGCCGTACTCTAGCAGTATGAATGTGAGTTGTGGAGCTGCAGCTATCGACTCGGAACGACAAATCGGGGAGCCGAGTTCGAATTCCAGTTGAATTCTTTGCATTCACTTACCCACAAATACCCTGGCAGAGTTATTAATCCGTCTCTTCCCTCCAGCTATGGGTTAAATAATAGGACAGATTGGGTTCTATAGCCTTGGGTGGTAACCAGTCTACCTCAGAAAGTAATGGCAACCTACTGCGGTATAATTTGCTGCCCAGTCAGTCAAGTCTCTTTCGAGACATGATCGCCCAAAGCATGTACCACGTGTGGCACTTACCTGACTGACTCTAGTAGTAGTATGCTAAATTCGTTTAATATATTTGATTTAACAAAAAATATAATTTTAGAGCCAGAATTAATTTTCAAGGGTAAATATGACATTGATTCCGTTACAAATCGTGCAGTAAGCTACATTATTTATTTAAAAACAATTATCAAGCTTGAAACAGTACTGAGTCGCGCAGAAAAAGAAGACTGTGTTGTGCAAAAAGTAGAAAGATTCTATTTGCTTTTTAAACTTGGCATTCAAATACTTGGCTTTTTATAAAACCGACCAATATTTCTTCATTTATTATCTTTTTAAAATATTTTTTTGTTTCGACAGAAACAAAGAAAAATCCCCGGTCTATGAGAAAGAAAGAAAGAAAGAAAGAAAGAAAGAAAGAAAGAAAGAAAGAAAATATGGAAAATAAGAATGCTGAGTTTTTCCGGTTACGGATACTTCAATAGGGTCGACTGAGCAATGGCTATCGTATTCGGTTCAATTTGTGTAATGGTTATACATACAAACAGAATATTAGTGTTATGTTGAGATTAACTATTTTTATTATTAATTTTCGACTAAGTTTTTTTTTTTCATTGTTTTTACTTTTTATCACAATGTTGAGTTTGTTACATTCTACGACATTTAAAGAACACAACATGAATTAAAAAATTAAAAAACAATCTCGCTTAATTCTCATCCAGTATCTAGATTTATATTCCCCAATGAGTCCTGCGTTTAAATAATAAAACCATTTTGCCTCCAGAATTTATTTTTTTTAAATTTAATGAATTTACGTGGAGGTGGGTAACATGTAAAAAAATATTTTTACCAAGATTTTTTAAAATAAAGATTTTAAAAATAATTTCATTCATTTGTAAAAAAGTATTGAAAGTTTCATTAAAATCTGACAATTATTTGATTTTTGCAAGAATTTCAAATTTAATACCAGAAAAAAAATGAGTTGCGTAATATTACATTATCAATTATAAACTTTGGTAAAATTTGGTTAACAAAAAATAAAACAAAATGTTTTCCAAAATTTCGAATGTATTAGAAAGGATTAAAAAAAAAATTTAAATTAAAAAAAATACTTTGGACTTTCTTTTAATAATAACATAAGCATTTTGAAGGAAAAACTTCTTTTTTATCAAGTTTTGTGGCCTTGTTTCTTCCCGCTATGCTGTTTTTCAGTTAATTAGTGTAAGTATTTAAAATAAAAATATTACTGATGAAATCAATTTAAAAAGTCTTTGAAAAAAATTTTAAATAACGTTACTGTTATAATTAAATTGTATCTAACACTTCTGAATAATTTATTTAATTTAGTTAGTATAAGTTTTTGGTCTTTTAGTTTTTGTTTTTGTTTTTTCGTTTTGTTTTTTTTTTTCAACTGTGGAGAATATTAACAAAATAACAAGACAAATTGCCATCCATAAGAATATCTAACGAAGACAGCATAATTATGAAAGGTTGATTATTTAAGAAATGTCTTTTTAACATCTCGTCAAAACAAAAATAACGATAAATAATTTATATTCTTTGTATTTAGTTATTTATTTTAAATATTTCTTGTGAAGAGCAAAAGTAAACTATTTTCAAAGTGGAAGCATTTTCATTCTCTTTATATTGTTATTGTATGATTTGATATCCTCTCCGACTCTGATAATCATATCTTATCTAACATCTATCAGGATCCATTCATTTGCGTTTATGCACAAGTGTAAAATCAAGGCTATTACTCACTAAGTGTTTCTCACTCATGATCTTTGAGCGATCATGTCTCGAAAGAGACTGGGCAGAAGATTATCCCGCAGTAGGTTGCCATTAATTTGTGCGGTAGTACTACATGCTATAGAACCCAATCTATCCTGTTATTTAACACCTAACTGGAAGGAAGAGACGGATTAATACCTTTTCCAAATTCAACTGGAATTCGAATTCGGCTCCCCGATTTCTCGTTTCGAGTCGATATCCACTGCAGACAACGCGCTAACAATTGTTCTCAAAACGAAGCAGGAAGGCTAAATGAGAAACTGAAGGACGAAAGACTGGGATTGCCAAATATCGACTTCTTACACATTCACGAGCCCATTCAAATAAGATAACCAGACATAAGAAGGAGTGAAGAATGTTTTTAAAAAATGACGTTTGTTAAACTTTGGAAAGTGAGGTTGATAAATTTTCAGCACTCATCTCTACTGTAAGTAGATGTCACAATGGAGGTCAGTTTTCATCTATATCTATAAAATTGATATTGTGTAAGTATTTGTTTGTTTGATAGATTCGACTTAGCGTCTGCATTTTGCGGTTTAGCTCGACGGGTGTTGCGCTCAGATGTAGATCAAAATTTTAGAACGCTAACGACAACATGAAATTTTTCAGAAAGCCAAAATTAGTGGTGAAAAATATATATTATCACTCCAAAAAGTCAGGTATCAGTTTATGTATTGATTATAATATAGAATCGATCACCCAACTTTATATTATCTATATCTATATATGTTACCCCTCCCCCTCCGAACCTAATCCAATAGAGACATTCTCTATTGTTATGTATATCTATGAAAGTGGTGAGGGTGGACGTTGTGTAAGTATTTGCTATCTAAATTCATCATATGTTTTTTATTCTTATTATTCCTTAAACTACCCGAGCGAAATCGGGCAAAACTAAAAGTGACGAGGGTGGACGTTGTGTAAGTATTTGCTAGGTAAATTCATAATATGTTTTTATTCTTATTATTCCTTAAACTACCCGAGTGAATTCGGGCTAAACTTCTAGTTGTGTAATAAGATCAAGCTTCTGTATATGAAAATATGTCACTTTCTTAACCATTAATCTTCACTTCTCAATTTTTGTATGCGCGCCTTGTGTTATTAAATAGCATATTAATAAATTTGTTATGAAATACCATGTTAATAAATCTGTTAATATCATGTTAATAAACATCATAATTACAATCGTCTAAGGAAAAACAGTACGAATAAAAAAGTTGTAGGTTGGTGATAACGAAGCCGCTAAGATAGAGAGGGATTTAAGTGTTTGAAAGTGAATGATTCAAGGAACTCGCCAGAAAGATGATGCAAAAGAAATAAATATAAAGGATGCCCGTAACTTCTGGTGTATCAAGAAAGATCTTTTCTGAAAAACGAATAAAAGTCGAAATTCCAAGTAAAATAAAAATAAATCTTAAGGTCTAGTCGCTGAATAAACTTCAAATCAAATGAATTGCTTTCATGTAAAAAGAAATTTGGATTTCAACTGATATTAATAATTTTATGAAGGGAAATTGCTTCTTCAGTATTCACTCCTGTGTAGTAGTGGAATTACATTTCACGAATCCACTAATTTTTCTGCATAGCTTCTGTTTATTCTTCCGGTGTAAAATTCTTTTAAAAAATTACGATATAATAAAGGGACCGCAGTACAATATTCAAAATACATTGATCCTAGTTTCATGACTCACCTTACTACCTTCATTATATTTGTGATGGAAACTATCTATATATTGCGTAACACCTTATCAATAACCATATTTGTGCCGCTAACTTTAGTGTGAACAAGTTTTCTATTCTAAGTACGTCCCACTCCAGTTACCACCGCAAAGTATTGAATTCAATTTTTAAAGCCCTCTCTGTGTAAACAGAGAGCATATATTTGGCCTCCAAGTCATATCCATTTAGGTTTTTCCATCTCTACATCTTCTCAAATTATTATTGTTTTTTTTAACAATAACTATTTATTCATCTCGATTTAGCTGTGTTGAGCGTGATGCAAAACTTGTTGGCCAGAGCGTTTTTTAGTTTTATTTTTTAAAAGATATATACCATCATCATGGGCGGTAATCATAATTCTTTTGTTTTTTTATAGCGGTAATTATGTTTTGTACCATTAAACATATTTTCAAATATATATATATATATATATATATATATATATATATATATATATATTCTAAACAGATACTGTTACATATAACAGACAATGAATGTCTATTATGTTTAATCATTAGCCGTTCTAAACATCGTATTTTGGCTTTAATTTAAGGTAAAAATAAAGACAAAAATTCTTCAAAATTTGGATATTTTTTTATTATGTTGGTTCTAAACTTGCGGCTCACATGAGTCATCTTCAGAGAGGGTACAGGGGCGTTAACATAAAAACACCCACCATCAAAGATGATTTTTTTATCTTGTGTTGGCATAAAACTTTGCTAGGCAACGATAACAATTACCAAATAGATATTTTTATCTTTATTTTCCCCTGAATTTAAAGCCAAAATACGATGCTTAGAACGGCTTATGTTTAAACATAATAGACATTCATTGTTTGTTATATTTAAAAGTATATGTTTAGAAAATTATCTGCTGCCTCGATACACTATATATTATTATTATGTCATTTTTCATCATATTTAGATTTCTGCATTGGTCTCACTACCAACCAAGTCTGCGGGGAGACCTAAGGCAGGTAGTGGCGTGTTGTTATGACTCCATTTCATGTTTTTCTATCCTCCCTATCATCCCCAGCATTACATAGATAACGTTTTCCTTAGTGTGTGGGCTGTACTTAATAATACAATTTTTTGTATATCTCTTAAGCTGGGGTTTCCAGGGATTCTTTCAATGTGTTGTTTTGTTCCATTTTTTATCATTCCAAGTGCACCTACTATCACTGGCACAACTCTTGTTTTCAATTTCCACATTTTTTCTATTTCAATTTCCAGGTCTTTATATTTTGACAGTTTTTCAAATTCCTTGATTGCTATGTTACAATCCGCTGGACAAGCCATATCAATTAATAGACAAGTTTTCTCCTTCTGGTTTTTAACAATAATGTCTGGCCTGTTTGCTTCAATTTTTCTGTCTGTGTAGATGGTGTAATCCCATAGAATGGTTACATCTTCTATTTCTGTAACCGGTGCTGGATGATGTTCATACCAGTGTTTGTTTACAGCTTTTCCATAATGTTTGCACATTGCCCAATGTAAATATTGCCCAACTCTATCGTGGCGATTTTTATATTCGTTTGGGGCAAGCACAGAACAGCCTGAGATTAGGTGGTCTATTGTTTCTTGGTGTTTATCACAAAACCTGCATTTTGGATCCATATTATTATGCATAATATTTGCCTGAAAGTTTCTCGTGAAAAGACTTTGGTCTTGTGCTGCAAGTATAAATCCTTCAGTTTCAGACTTTAATCCAGATGCACGTAACCATCGATGAGTATTAACTTTGTCAACATTGGATTTATTGGCACGTACTGGATATTGGCCATGCAGAGGTTTGTCTTGCCAGCGCTGTTTCATCTTTTCAAGAGCTTTATCTTTGGCTTTCATTTTCATATTTTTTGCCGCAATAGTTGGTTCTTGGCTACTGTTTTGCTTTTCTACAGAATCTACTAACTGTAATTCTTGTTTGTATTTACTGCCTTCTTTTATTATTGAATATTTTTTCTTTCTTACTTCATGTTGCCTTACTAATTGTATCATCCAATCCTTTGTTGTTTCTATGTATGTTAGTAAGCCAATAGTTGTTGTCTTGTATGACAATTCCAGCTGAATAAGACCCCTTCCACCTTCTTTACGGGGTATGTATAGACGGTCTACATCAGCCTTTGGGTGATGCATCCTATGCTTAGAAAGAAGCTTTCTTGTTTTAGCATCCATTCGCCTGATGTCGTTTAGAGTCCAGTTTAAGATGTTGAAGCTATATTGGACAACTGGGATTGCAAGGCTATTAATGGCCATAACTCTATTCTGTGAATTTAATTCAGTTTTTAATATCATTCGTAGCCTTCTATAGTACTCTTTACGCACTATTTCTTTCATTTTTTTATGGTGAATGTTTTCGCTCTCATTTACACCTAGGTATTTATAAGCTTCTTCTGGTTTCAATTCTTTTATTGTTACAGCAGGGTCTAGGCTAATTGAGGATGTTTCTTGTATTGATCCACGTAAAACTGTAGCTTTAGCACATTTATTCAAATTAAATTTCATTCCAATGTCTTCGCTGAAGCATTTTACAGTTTGCAGAAGACCTTCCAGCTCATTATCATTCTTAGCATATAACTTTAAGTCATCCATGTAAAATAGATGGCTTATTTTCTTTTGGCCTATTTTATAACCACATTCTGTCTTATTAAGTTGACTGGTTAGTGCTATTAATGATATGCAGAATAGTAAGGGAGATAAAGAATCACCTTGAAATATACCTCTTTTGATGTTTATTTCATCAGACTTATCGGTTCCATTTATATGATTGAGGTAAAGGGTTGTTTTCCATATAGACATGCACTGTTTGATGAAATTGATGATGACGGGCGATATCTTGTATATATTTAAAGTCTTTAAAATCCATTCATGTGGCACACTATCGAATGCCTTTCGGTAGTCTATCCAGGCAGTACTAAGATTTTTCTTTGTCTTGTAGCAGTTTTCCAGGATCATTTTGTTAATTAGCAATTGGTCTTTACAGCCATAACAGCCACGTTTGCACCCTTTTTGTTCAAGCGGTATCATGTCATTTCTTTCTAAGAATAAATATGTTTGTTTTGTTAAAATAGATGTTAGTAGTTTATATGTTGTCGGAAGACATGTAATTGGTCTGTAGTTTTTCGGGTTGTTTGTGTCACCATTCTTGGGTAGAAGAAATGTAATTCCTTTTGTCATCCATGCAGGAATTTTAGTGGGATCGTCAACCATTTCTTGGAGTTCTTTGGCTAATTTTTTATGTGCTGCATTTAAATAATATAGCCAAAAGTTAGGAATTTTATCTATACCTGGAGTTTTCCAATTGTGTGCTTTTTTTAGTGCAAATTTAATATCATCTTCTGTAATTCCAGACCATGTCTGTTCGGGTTTATTCTTCATTCGTTCTATCTCCTGCGTAATCCAATGTACTTCCTTGCTAGGTTCTTTAGGGCAAGCCCATATCTTTTCCCAGAACTGTGTGACTTCTTCCATTCTGGGGGGTACTGTCACTTCAATTCTTTTTTTACCTATTTCCCTGTAAAATCTCTTTGTATCAGTCTGAAAGATCTTGTTTTGTCTGTAAAATTTTGCTCTTTTTTCATAGCGTCTTATTCTTTGAGCCTTCAGTTGGATTTTTTGCTTTATTTTTTCTTTATTTGATAAGACGTCATTTTCATTCCTGATGTTATATTTTTTTTCGGCTCTTCTTCTTTTCCTAGTTCTTACATTTATTCCTCTACTCAGTTCATCCAGTACTGACAGTTCACTTCTTAGTTGTTCGATTTCTTTTTCGATTTTTCTTTTCCAAGGTGGATCTTCACGTCTGCGTGACTGCCTTGTTTTTATTTTGATGTTTAATTTTTTTGTTGCTGCTGTTGCTGATGCATATATTACTTCGTTAAGATTTGTATTCGGGTCTTCATCCAGTATTGATTTCAGTGCTGCATTGTACAATTTAATAGTTCGGAGGTTTTGTTTTGTTGGTTGGAATTTTGGGAGCTGTTCACGTTCCTCCATTGTAATACTTTGTATTTGACTTAGCTGGTTTTTTATTTCTATCTTGGCTTCCTGTATATTGTTATTTTCGGTCAAATAATTATCTTCGATGTGTTCTGAACTAATTTTATTTTTGTCTTTTAACTGACTCAGACTCAGATCGCACCTTTCCAGCACTTTTAGACTTACATCATTATCTTCGCAGTGATTTGCGTGTTTCACGGTTTCTACATTATGACCTGTGATTTGTTTGATGTTATTACTTTTTATTTCTGGTTCCGGTTCCTTTTCATATTTTGTTGATTCGACTCTTCTTGTTACAATTCTTTTAATTTCGTGAATCTCAGCCTCTGACAGTCGGTTATTACGAATAATGTACCTACGTACATTGGCCAATTTATTTTCGTCAATATACTTTCTATTTGTTTGACCAACTTTTTCACGCCAAATGTCATATGTTTGGCGAGTCATGTTTTTTTGAGGTTTGAGTAACGCTTCATGAAATGCAGTCATAACGACTTTGTACTCCTCACGAGACCATTTTATTTTTTCTTTCTTTAAATATACGGTTGTAGATCTAGCTGGTGAATTTTCAGGACCATCATTAGGATTATCCTGGTTGTGGGGACCTGAAGATACATTCTTTGTGTAGGAGTTTGTTCCTATGGCAGATTTTTCGACCTCAGGTAGGTTCCCTCCTGAAGGACGGGCTCCCTGTTTATCCACTGGAAGAGCCATACTGGACTTTTTATTTCTATTTGTGTTTTTCATGTTTTTCCCACGAGTGACGCACGGGTCCAAAAGTCCACCCAAAGTTGCCCGGCACGTTGGGTAACGGTCTTTTACAAACAGGGTCCCGAAGCCTGTAGGGAATCGTTTGTGACCTCATAACGCAGTAGCCATTCACTCCTCGGCACGATTAACACCTTGAGTTGCGGGTTGTTGTTCGGAGTTTTCCTTCTCCTAAATGGGCTGCCAAGCAACATCTGACATAGACGCGATTGGAATTCAAGGAGAAAGACGGCTCAACGAAACAAAACATCAATATTACTAGAGTAGTTTGTTTAAAAAAAAAATTATAATATCTTAAGAAAGAAAAAAAAATCCTGTTTATATTAAAACAAAATTTCATATTGAGAAAAGGAAAAATTCAAATAGAGAGACGTTTGTTGAAAAAAAAAAAAAAAAAAAAAAAAAAAAAATGTAATAATTTGTTCGTCCACTTTATTTTTCATTTTTTCAACAAAGTCGTTGGTCAATATTGGATTATCATAATAAGATAAGTTAAATAAGTAAATTAAAACAATAAATAAATAAAAATAAATTTATCAAAAAAAAAAAATACGTAGACTTTCTATAAAATAATACCATATAAATTGTTTTTCATCGGATTTAATTTATTTTCTTGTTTTGTTTGGTTTTTAAGAAAATTATAATAGTTAAAAAAAAAAAAAAAAAAAAATAATTTACACGAAATATCGACAGCTAAAGGAAATATAATACGGATGATTTTATTTAGGTTAATTTAAAGAACAAACAGATAAATTAAAATAAAGCAGAATTTTGTTAAAAAAAAAAAAAAAAAAAAAAATTATTCCCTAATATCTAAAGAAAAAATCAGAATTTCATATTGAGAAAAAGAAAAATTCAAAGAGAGAGACGCTGGTTGAAAAAACAAACAAACAAACTTGGATGTAACGGCCGTTCATCGGAGAAAAAAAAAAAACATCACTGCACTTAGAGAGTATTGTTAAAAAAAAAAAAAAAAAAAAAAAAAACATTTATTGCTACTATTAACCTTTGTCCTTGCAAAAAAAAAAAAAAATTCAAAATTTAATTTAATATGAAAAAAAAAAAAAAAAATTATTCCCTAATATCTAAAGAAAAAATCCTGTTTATATTAAAACAGAATTTCATATTGAGAAAAAGAAAAATTCAAAGAGAGAGACGCTGGTTGAAAAAACAAACAAACAAACTTGGATGTAACGGAAACATCACTGCACTTAGAGAGTATTGTTAAAAAAAAAAAAAAAAAAAAAAAAACATTTATTGCTACTATTAACCTTTGTCCTTGCAAAAAAAAAAATTCAAAATTTAATTTAATATGAAAAAAAAAAAAAAAAAAAAAAAAATTATTCCCTAATATCTAAAGAAAAAATCCTTATTATTATTATTATTATTATTATTATTATTATTATTATTATTATTATTATTATTATTATTATTATTATATAAAAATATATATATAAATTTATTGTTTAATTACTTAGTTTCTGGTCATTAGATCAGTGCACATTTGTATTAATAAGTGTTCAACACAATTATATTGTAGAACTTTTGAATAATAACTCGTTTACAAATGGAATATATATATATATATAGGAAAAAATTACAAACCCTTAAAAACGGAGGGTATAATCTAAAAAATATCTAATCAATATAAAATATTAAATAGATAAAAATAGAGAGCTCGATGGATATTATCCTGAGCAATATGATGTATTGAGAGGTAAACTCAACTTAAATGGCTATAAATACAGAAATTACATACTGTTCTGTCAAACCAAAAAAAATCAAATGTTACATTTAATATTTTTTTTAAATTGTACAGAGAGAATAAGGCCAGGTAAATGGTAGAGGTGTATGCAGTTAAACAGTGTCACAAAATAAAGAACACATACACCAAATCACAGATACATACAAAAAAATTTTAAAGGAAAAAATATATACATATTCAAAACAGGGGAATAGATGTAGATATACACAAAATAAGCACACAAACATATTATTATAAGAGGCCATATAACTACACAACAATAACACAAAATAAAACTAAAAATAAGCAAACTAAAAGAAGAGAAACAGATAAAAATAAAGAAAAAGGGAGCAAATGATGTTCTTACAGTCACAAATAATTAGCTATCACAAAAACTTAAAAATTAAAATTATAAAAAACAAAAATAATAATTAAAGATTCACAAGAAAAGATATTATGCAAAAATAAGAAAAGAGATTCATAAAGAAAACGATTTCCAAAATAATAACAAAGACAAAAAATCTTCATAAAAAAATAGATACAAGACAAAAACGCAAATTAAAAAAAAACATCCAGACAAAACCAATATAGTAAAGGCAAAAATGCAATAGTCAAAAGTGGTTAACATAAAAAAAACAAAAGTTTTAAATATAAATAAAGCATAAAAATATAAATAAAGAATAAAAAATATATAGATAAAAATAACAATAATAATAATAAATAATAATAAAATATAAGTAAGGTATCAGATTCACAATAGATAAATAACACCTGAATTTGTTAGAAAATTATTGGTAAGTAAAACTATTTTAATTTTATGAAACCGGTAATTTAAATCTATTTTTGTGACAACATTTAAAAATCACTTCATTTCGTTTTTTTAAAAACTGGTTATTTTCACTAAATTTAATTATTTTTATTTTTTCATCTAAGCATCGGTTACATCTATTTCTAAAGCTGATAGGGGTTTGTAATTTACCTACAATATTCTATTCGATCTGCGAAGAGAGTCTTCTATTTTTGAACTCCCAGAATTTAGACAGAGCTGTCTGGGATTTAAGGTGGGGCCGAGAGAAAGAATATTTGTTTCAAAGGCAGAAATTTTAGAGATAATGACGATGATGATGAATACCAGTATCACTGGGGAGTTTTAGAAAAAATAATTCTTGTTTAAACCCACTTTTTGAGAACGTTATTATAAGGGATTTTATTATCATTAAATATTTTACTTTAAGATAAATTTAACGTACTAATGAGGGAATCCCAAACCAAAATCATTTCAACCTGGGGTAAGCACTTTATTTATTTATTTATTTATTTATTTATCTGTTTATCCGTTTATACACGCGCTGATGTGAAAAACAACAAAAATTTCAACGAGCCAACATTTGATTTATTTTATCATATTTTATTTTATTGATTTGTTTTATTTTCTACTTTTACTTACTTATTTATAAACAGCACCTTGGCCCTCAGAAATAAAAAGAACTCGATACTTAAACCCACAAGCCTGAAGAGCGTCAACTTTAGACTAGAAACACGTGTAGCGTCACAAATACCATTATGGACACTTACGGTATCATTACATGTATAATAACAACAACAAAAGCACTAAAAGAATGTGGATACAAACAACAACTATAATATACACCTTCGCAACAAAAAAGCAAAAACAGAAAAAGAAATATTATCTGGTTTAATCCATCATATAACAAAACCATCAAAACAAACATATTTAAGCCATTCCTAAACTTAATAGAAAAATACTTCCCGGTGACAAGCCGATTAGCAACAATATTTAAAAAAAAAAATAACGTCAAAATCAGTTACAGCTGCACAAAAAATATAACACAAATAATAAAAAGCCGCAACAAAAAATTAACAACTTACAATAATGCAACCAAGGAACGTCAATACAACTGCAGAAATGGAACAACATATACACTTCAGGGAAATTGCTAACAAACAAATATAATATATAAAGCAAAGGTAAATGCAAACAATAGTGCCACTGACGAACCATTTAAGAAAAGAAAAAAAAACAACCACGAATTTTTATTCTCCAACAGAAAATGCTCGAACATCACTACACTATCCACATACGTATGGCATCTAAAAGACAGAAATATTTCACCCACAATAAGCTAGAAAATATTGAAAAAATCACCTGCCTACAACAACATTCCAAAAATGCTTCCTTTGCCTACATGAAAAAGTAGTAATGATATGTCATACTCCAAAAAAGAACCTACTAAACATAAGATCAAAAACAATTTCCAAATGTAGACACGAAAATAAATACCTATTATCACAATTTATAACAAACGGTAAAAAAGGAACCGCTGATACCATAACCCTATCAATTATTCTCTACTTCAAACTACCATCATAATAATTGTATTTATTGTTATTATCATTCCACTACCATTAATAATCACTACTACCGATTTACAATAACTATTTGCTACCACAATTGTGATTATCATCAACCCCACCCCAACCATTACTACCACATCACAATTACTATTGCCGTATTAGTCCGCAATTATCATTAACGTAAATTACTCCTCTCTCCCGCAATAAAATTAATACCACCACATAAAAACTAACCCTCATTACAAATTGGAATTTCTACCATTTAAATATGTGCAACCACCAAAAAAACCAATATTCGACTTTAAAATAACAATACAGCTTTAAAAAAATAAAAATAATAGCAATTTTTGCCTATCATAGTTTCACACAGACCACATCATACGTACATATGTACGTACGAGAAAATATTGTTCAGAGAACAGAAATAGACAAACCGTCTGCGCGTTGACATCGCTACAATCAAAGTCGGTAGATACACTATTTGAATACACCAAGCAAATGCGTATGTATGTATACAACGGCACAAATATACATATATATGCCAAGCCCAGTACTGTTCACGTATAGTTAAGCTTATGTGAGCCCCGGGGGACGAGCGCGCGCGCATTTGTGTGTGTGTGAGAGAGAGAGAGAGAGAGAGAGAGAGAGAGAGAGTGTGTGTGTGTGTGTGTGTGTGTGTCTACGTACGTCAATTGGTGTACAAGTGTGTATCTGAGTCTGCGTTTGTATCAGAGATGTTACGACGACAAATTTTCCTACTAATTATCCTCCCACCTCCATTAATATACGCAACCCTACATATATACAAATTATTAAAAAAGTTTTTTTAAAAAAGTATTTTTTATTAAAAAATTAATCAGTTTGTCTGACAATCGCAAAACGTGAAATCTAGGGTTCCAAACTCACACCTAACTAAATATGTTAGCTCTTACTGATATTGAGCGCTTGCAAATAAATACCGCGCATATATAATATATAAATAATATAATATATATAACACAGAGTGACCACATAAATTCTAGATTTATAACTGTTTAATTATGTGTTGAGTTTAAATATATTTATATATATATATATACCCCCGCATAAACTTGCATATGTGCCTATCCGCCAGAGTGAAACTATAGTAGTTTTTGTCTTACGCTGTTACGAGGAAAGGGTTTCTGGATCGAGTGAGGTAAGGGAAAAGAGAGGAATTAAATAATTATTAAGGTTTAACTCAATTTAAGTCGAAATACCCACACTTTGTAACTTTTATTTCATATTCACTTAATCTCCAATATATATATATATATATATATATATATATATATATATATATATATAGTCATCCGCAGACAGATCTGTTTCTTATCCAGGATTGAAACCCGACCGAATTGGCGTCAGTCGGCGATTCTACCTCTGAGCTATGGGCGCTCGGTAGAAGGAGACAGACCTTTTAGCGTTTATATTATCATTATATGTAATACACACACACACACACACACAAACACGCACATATATATATATATATATATATATATATATATATATATATAGTCTAAGTGAATTTAACTTTTATTTTTCTAAAGTTTAAATTTAGAAAAATAGTTAATACATTTTTGAAAGATTTTTTTTAAAAAAATTATTATTTTCTAAAAACAGTATATATATATTTTAATCATATCACCCCGAGTAAGGCGGTAACGTAAGAGTGAAAATGTTGGAAAAGAGAAAGCTGGAAACCACATCCTAAACATGGAACAAGGGATGAGTCTCTTCACCTGTTCAATAGACGTGGGTGGAGTGTGAACCGGGCGATAGTTTAGTCTATCTACTCCAATTATATATATATATATAATATTTTATAAAGGATTTTCGATTATTACAATGGATAATACATATTTCACCGCTTTGATGTTCTTATCGTGGCTCGTCAGATCCAAATGGTACAACAGTAGACAATCGAAATATCACCCCCACCAAAAAAAAAATTCTTCTCTTTTATTTAATTCTACGTAGCCGCCCACATGTTCATATTAGGACAGACATTTGTGATGGCTATATACGAAAAGGTTCTCGCTCATTCAAAAAAGAGCCCCAAAGAAAGTGGAAGGCGAAAATACAGGAGGGTTGACGATTGATTAATGCAAAGAAGAGAAAAAGTTGAAAAAGAAAAAAGGAAACAGGGGAACAAGACAAAAGAAAAAAGAAAAAGGGGGAAGCAGATAAAATCGGAATGGAAAGCAAGAAGAGAAAAAGGAAGGGACAAAGAGACACAATAAGGAAGAGGCAAAAAGATACAATCACAGGAAATACCGTATCACAAGAAATAAATGCTGACGCCATTTCTCCTGATAGCGTCTCAAAACCCCTAACTGTTTCCATAGAAAAACCTGGAAAAATTTAACTATGAAATTTAATTTCAAATATACTGGGATACATTTTCAGAAAAAATCTTATATCATAATTTTAATACAATTTGAAAACATAATTACTCTTACTATAATTTAAAAATTTATTCTAATTTAAAATACTTTTAAAACAATTGAAAATATCAAAATTAAAAATATAATTAGAGAAATAGGAGAAAGAAAAACGTTACCAGGAATTTTACCCATAAATTAAAATATACCTACTATACATACTATATATATACTTCAAGCAAAGGCAATAATAAAAAATGTAAGAAATATGAAAAAATATAAATCAAAACAAAACTTTAGATTTGAAAATTAATGAATGAAGACTGGCATATTCGTTCGTATTCAGGACGTTTGACCAAAAGCAAGTATGCAGCTAGACACTAGTTTTGAGTTGTGGTTTAAAAGATTATCTCTCGTTCAAGACGATTTTCCATTGCCTCTGATGGCGGCGATGAGGGAAGAGATGACAAGCCCGGTCTTTCTACCCTTTTCTTTTTTTTTTTTTTTCGTTTTTTGTTTGTCGTTTTCACTACATTTTTTTTTACAGTCTGCAGCGAAAAAAAAAATAATGTTTTAAAATAATGATTTATTTCGCTCTATTTTTTAGTATCTATTGCCAATGCAAAAGAAAATAGAATGGTTGTTTTGTTAATACTGCACAATAACATGTGCTTCAAATGAATTTATAAATATTTAATAATTATCTATATTGCAATTTTATCAATGAAAGAATGAAGACAATTTAGTGTGATTCGGACGAGTTTATCTTTGCTTCCTTGGCTTGTAAAATTTCGCAAAGTAATAATAGCAAAATAACCATTCTATTTTCATTTAGAATTATCCACTTAAAAATATTTTGAAATACATCATTTCTTTAAAAAAAATGGGGTGGCTTAATAATTATGGCTGGTAGTATATATATATATATATATATATATATATATATATATATATATATATATATATGTATGAACTAGTAATTTTTACGGACTTCCAAAGGTACACAAATCAAACGAAATAAAGACCGCTATCCAGGAACTCGGAATACATCCACACCCCAAACCCTAAAGACCTCAAATTCAGACCAATTGTAGCGGGACCAGTCTGCCCAACAAGCAGACTGAGCAATCTAATAGACAAATTATTACAACCTTACACCACTAAAATAAAAAGTTACATCAGAGACAGCATACATTTCTTAAATTTCCTATCAAAAGAAGTAAACCCAAATACACACTTAGCAACTTTTGACGTTAACAGCCTGTACAGTAATATACCCCACGAACTAGGAAAACAAGCAATTTCATTTTGGATAGAAAAACACCCAGAAATACTTCCCATACACTTCTCAAAGGAATTCATTCTACAAAGTATAGACCTAATTTTACATAACAATTCCTTTCAATTTGACAAGAATTATATACAAATGATAGGCATCGCGATGGGAACAAAAATGGCACCTACATACGCAACACTCACCCTAGCATATCTAGAAGAAGACCTATACACCCAAATAGGACATAAATATGGGAAAAATATAAAAACAGAATTCACAAAATCGTGGCAAAGATTCCTGGATGACTGTTTTATCCTTTGTAAACCATCATGGGGAGATATTAACGAACTACACAACACACTGCAACAACTACACCCCAAAATTAAGTTCACACTAGAATATAGCTATAAAGAATTAGCTTTTCTAGACATACTAATAATAAAAAACGAGAGCAACCACATCATCACAGACATTTACCACAAACCCACAGACACCCAACAATACCTCCACTTCAGGAGTCACTATCCAAAAAGTTGCCTAAAATCCATCCCCTATCCCCTAGCACAACGAATTTGCACGATAGTGAGTGACGAAACCCTACGCAAAATACGCCTAGAGGAATTACGAAAAATATTAAAAATGAGAGGATATCCCACACCACTAATAGACAAGGGTTTCCAACTAGCAAAAAAGATACCATTAGAATCCCTTCGGAACACGAAAAAAACAACAGGAAAAAATAGAAAAAAAACGAAAACATACTAGCATACGTCTCCACTCACAACAAAAACAATCCGGAATTATTCACTAGGATTAAAACCCACATAAAATTACTCAACAACAATGAAAAAATAAAAGAAATCTTAGGGACAACCAAAATAATCAATAGCAAACGCCAGCCCCAAAATTTAAAAGACATCCTCACCTCACAAAATTTGAGCAACACACAATACAAGAGGTCACAAAATGCAACAAAAAAAGATGTGGGGCTTGCAAAATAATAATAGAAGGAAAATATTTCCAGTTCGAAAACGCAACTACATTCGAAATAAAATCGGATCTAAGCTGCAACTCGAAAAATGTAATTTACGTTTTAAAATGCGACAGATGCACAAAAATATACATAGGAGCGACACAATGCTTAAATCTGCTTGGCCTAAACTTCATTATCTTTGTATTGGTTTGGTTGAAGTGAAATATACAGATTCTTTTGCACCTTGTTCCCTGCTTAGGATATGGTTTCCGGCTTTCTCTTTTCCAATCTTTTCACTTTCTTTTTAGTTTATTTTTTTTCCAATTGGAGTAGATAGACTGAACTATTGCCCGGTTCACACTCCACCCACGTCTGTTGAACAGGTGTAGAGGCTCATCCCTTGTTCCCTGTTTAGGATGTGGTTCCCGGCTTTCTCTTTTCCAATCTTTTCACTTTCTTTTTAGTTTATTTTTTTTCAATTGGAGTAGATAGACTGAACTATTGCCCGGTTCACACTCCACCCACGTCTATTGAACAGGTGTAGAGGCTCATCCCTTGTTCCCTGTTTAGGACGTGGTTTCCGGCTTTCTCTTTTCCAATCTTTTCACTCTTACGTAGCCCCCTGCACACCAGTGGCCTTACCGCCTTGCTCGGGGTGATATGATTAAAAAAAAAATCATCGTATCTCACTTCATAAGAGCAATATCAGATTATCACATAACAGGAAATTATATGTCTCTAAACATCTACATGAATGCAGTGACGACCTATTTTCAGTCAAACCACTCTATCAAAATATTAATTATGAGATTCTGCTAATGCAGGAAGAAAGATTCATAACAAAATAAAAACCTTCGCTCAAAAAAAAACATAAAAAACAAACACATTGAAAAACATACAGAAACACGCATACATATACACATAAATAAAAAATACACACACCAATCTCAAAAGCAAATCCAATTCATACTAAATAAATAAATAAAAACACCCACACACGCAAACAGACACATAGAGACACACACAGAACACAATCCAATTAACACGCACACTGAAAAACACACAGAAACACGGGTACATATACACACAATAAAAACACGCATACATATACACACAATAAATAAAAAACACCCACGCACACAAACGGACATAAATAAAAGAGGCCCTCACAAACACACACACACACACACACACACACACTAACACAAAGACACAAAATATCTTCTTCTTCTATGTGCCTTGTCCCTTCAGGACGTAGGCGATCATGGATCTCCACGTCTCCCTATCCCTTGTGGCTCTTAGTATGTTTGCTCCTGTTGCTCCTGGCAACCCCCGTTCCGTCATCCACCTGATCAGGCCCTGCAAATATGTTATCCGCTGCCTTCCTCTGTCTCTCCTTCCTTCTATCTGACCAGTCAGTATCAGGTTCTCCAGGCTTTCCTTCCTCATTGCATGTCCCAGGAACTTCAGTTGTCTCTTCCTGATGCTCAGCATCAATTTCCTTTTTGTTGCCATTCTTTCTAACACTTCGTCGTTGCTTGTATGCTCAGTCCACGATATCCGTAGCATCCTTCTGTAGAACCACATTTCGGCCGCTTCCAGTTTTGTCCTCATTTTCGATGATATTGTCCAGCATTCACAGCCGTACTGAAGAACTGACATCACGTAGCAGTCTAGCACTCTTTTCTTCGTTTCTATTGAGATCTTCCTGTGTGTTAGTATTTTGCTCATCTTCTGGAACGCGTCCTTTGCCATGCCAATTCGCCTTCGGATCTCCGTGTCGCACTTTCCATCTCCTGTTAGAACACTTCCTAGGTACTTAAATTCTTGGACTTGTTTGATTCTGTTATCCCCCACCTGTATTTGGCATTTTGGGTTGTATCTTTTGCTGATGACCATGCACTCAGTTTTCTTAAAGTTTATTTGTAGTCCCATCTTGTCACTCTCCACTGCTACTTTCTGTATGAGATCTTGCAGTTTCCTTTCCGTGTCCGCAATCAGTACTGTATCGTCCGCGTATCTTATGTTGTTCAGGTTGTGGCCTCCAATAATAAATCCTGGTGTGTCATCTAGGGTCCTCAAAATATTCTCGCTGTATAGGTTGAACAAATCCGGTGAAAAGACACAGCCTTGTCTTACGCCTTTTTCTATCTTTGTGTATCTACTGAGGTCGTTACCTGTCCGTATGCAGGCCGTTTGCTGCCAGTAGAGATTCTTGATTATTCTTATATCTTTGCCGAAAATGTCGAGGTTTTCCTATCATTTTCCATCAATTCTTTGTGTCGTATTTTGTCGAATGCTTTCGCGTAATCAATGAAGCATAGGTACAAGTCTTTCTTCATTTGTAATGTCCTTTCAGAGAGCATCCTAATCATGAATATGGCGTTCCTTGTTCCAGTGTCTTTGACGAACCCGCACTGTTCCTGTCCTATCTCTGGCCTGATTCTGCTTCTCGCTCTATTCATCAGGATTCTGACAATCAGTTTTGTAATGTGACTCATTAAGCTGATAGTTCTGTGTAGTTCACACTCGTTTGCACCTGGTTTCTTCGGCAGTGCTATAAATATCGACTTGCATAGGTCGTCTGGTATTATTCCGCTGCTATCAGAATGCCTTAAGACAACACTTTACCCTTTCATCTGTTTGTTTATTTATTTAAGTGGTCAACCCATTAGGACACATGCTGACAGAGAAAAGAGACGATTCAAACAGCATTGAACTCACATTATTCTGATTTATTTTATTTTATGATATACTTTTTTTTATTTTTTACTGTTCTTACTGTTCTTATTATTTTCTTACTGTTCTTATTTTTGTATTTTTTACTGTTCTTATTTATTTATTTATTTTTCACACACTTCCTATTTACTTTAAACAGAATGATCAGAATACTCAGAGAAACCCAAACGTAAAACAACGAATTTGTTCTCCTGAAGAGAGTCAATTTTAGACTCGAAACACGTGTAGCGCAAACCATGACAAATTAATACTCCATAACTTGTATGAATACCAAAACAATAAATATATATTTTAAAGAAAACGTTCACGGCTTCTCACACTTTTTATTATATATATATATATATATATATATATATATATATATATATATATACGCTCTCCCACCCAGATTGAGCACTCTTGAAGAATGGTAAACTTTGAAAAAACAGTAGCTACTCTAGCATCTACGCATCGTTCATTCAGCAATGAATTAGAACACTCTCAGCTATTGGCATGTGTATATATGATATATCACACGCTAAAAACCTGCCTCCTTTTACCGAGCGCCCATAGCTTAGAGTTAGAATCGCCGACTGACGCCAATTTGGTCTGATTTCAATCCTGGCTAAAAAGCAATAGAATGTCTAACCGTACTGATGAGCTGTGATACAGCAAAACAGATCTATCTGCAGATGACTATATATATATTGATTCCAAGCCACTACGCATTACACCACCTGCTCAACCATTCGATTTCCAGTTGAGTTCATAATGTTTACTGACGTGCAAATATTTTCGGAGATGTATGAATTTATCTCTCCCACACCGGCTCTTGAGTTTTGGTTGGCAACCAGTTAACGAAAAGGACGAATTATATACACCAGTTTTTCTCGGAGTAACGTTTTTCGCTGAAATTAAATGGAAAGATTACATTGAATCTCGGTCTGCTGCTGGGAAAGTTGGTTCATTGTGCCGTGTAAACAGTTTTTCTCTCCAGAAACTATCTTACATATTTATAAGCCTACGATTCGCCTATGTTTTGAAAGTTGCTGCCACATATGGTACTGTGCCTTTGCTATATATTTGGAGGTTCTTGATAAAATACAAAGACAAATTTGCAATACTATTGACCCTGGCATGGCATCCCAGCTTGTCACCTTTATACCACCATAACGTAGCTTCCCTATGTCTTTTCTATAAATACTTTCAAGTGGTAAACTTTCCATTATGGTACCGAGATTTATGAATTTAAGCGTAGTGCTAGATTGACGACTAGGTCTCATTATTTTACAGTTAAAATGGCTAGATGTGACTGTAAGTTTTATGTCAATAGTTCCTCTATACCATCTCTCGCTTGTGGAACTCTCTTCTGGTTTCTTTCTTCCAAATCAACTTTGATCTTAAAAAATTTCATATGCAATGTCAATCGCTATCTTCTGTCTTAATTCCTCACATTTTATTGTTCTATCTCTCTCTAATAGTGTTTTTTATTGTTTATATATATATATATATATATATATATATATATTCTCTCATACTCATTAACTCCTGTAATTTAAAGGCTTTATTGCATTCCTTAGGGAGAAATTACCGAACAATATAAGTGGATATAGAAGTAGATAGGTTCGCCTATTGTTAGGTCCACACCTCTTCACTGTCTTTTGAACAAGTGTCTCTTGTTTCTGATTTCTGGTTTAGGTTAGGTTTCCGGTTCATACTAAAGTCTTCTGTTGATGAATGGTTAGATGTATTTATAAGTTCTTTACTAACATTTTTTATTGCACTTCTCACTTGTGGGTTTCTTGCATTCCAGCCAATATTGGTCTTCGAAAATTTATATTTAAGGTCAATCGTTATCTAGTGTCTTTTTTATTCCTCTTCTTTTATTGTTATTGCTCCTTAATAATGTTTTTCTTGTTCATATTTTTTCACACTCAGTTACCTTTGTGTATTAGTTGTTTTATTGCTTTGCTTAGGGTGAAATAATTAAAAAATAATTATATTTCAGTTAATTGAGAATATAATTTATTAAGGTGAAAATGTATAGAAAGTCCCATATCCTCAATGTTTCGGTTTAAATTTACCTCCAAGATCATGCAACAAATCTCCATGTCTAACAAAGTTACTGCTTTTACAATGTGCGGTATTTAAAAATAACAACAATTGTAATAAAAATAAAAACAAACGCGATAAAAAGCTAAAAGACAATTAGGTTAAAAAATACATTAGACGTCAATTTTTTAAAATTTAAATATGAAGGGAACCATTAGTGTATCTTCAATCTTTCTTTGGAATAGTCTGAAAAAATTGGAAATCCGAGAAAGAATCTAAATCATCCACATGGCAGATTTAACGTAATTTTTTCTGTAGTAAACGAACTCGTGCATTATACGCGCCCCTAAATTTAAACTACGAATTCCAGAAAATATCTTTCGTGTATAATACTCAACGACATTTTTAGAATTTGTAGCAGCTAAATTGAAAGTAGATTTTAAACATTTGTCTAGTATTTTTTATCCGGTCCTTATCAATTATATATAGATATATATATTAGAAACAGTAATAGGGTTGTTCCAACGAGAGAAATTCGTATAGAACAAAAAGTGTGAGAGGCCGTGAACGTTTTGTTTAAAGTGTAGATTTATTGTTGTTGTTATTATACATGTTATGATACATTAAGTGTCCATAATGGTATTTGTGACGCTACATGTGTTTCGAGTCTAAAGTTGATTCTCTTCAGACGAATAAACTTGTGACTTTACATATTGAGTTCCTTTTGTTTCTGAGGACCAAGGTGTTGCTTTTAAGTAAGTAAGTAAGTAAATCAAATAAATTAAATGTTGGCCCCCCCTCCCGGTCGAAATGTTTTGGAGATTATTGGTTTTTCACGTCAGCACGTATATAAATGGATAAACAGATAAATAAATAGATAAATAAATCAAGTGCTGACCACCAACTGGAAATGATTTTGGGGTGGAGTTTTCCACATTTGCGCATTAAATTTATCTTATAGGCGCCTTCGTTATCTAGGAATTTTTCTGATTGTCTCCTATCGGTCATCTGGTTCATTTTATTGCTTTGGCGATACTTTTTGAATTTGTGTGTGTGTGTGTGTGTGTGTGTGTGTGTGTGTGTGTGTGTGTGTGTGTGTGTGCGCGCGCGCGCGTGTGTGTGTGGGGGTGTGGGGGTGTAAGAAAGAGAGAGCGTTTTTGATTTCGTCTTTATGCTTTAGAATTGTTATTTTTGGGTCATCTTTTTCTTTTTATTGTTTGGGGTTACCATTTGCATTTGGTGTGTCTGTGTATGTATGTGTGTGTGCGTATGTAAGTGTATCTGTATGTATGTATTTGCGTGTGTTTGTGTGTGTGTTTTAAGTTTTTCATGTTGTTTTATTGAGCGAATTTTATTTATAAATGAAATTTATTTATAAAGCGAATTTTATTTATATTTGTTGAGCGAGTTTTATTTATAAACAACATCTTTGCCCTCAAAAACAAAAAGAACTCGATATGTAAAGTCACAAGTTTATTCGCTTAAAAAGAGTCAACTTTAGACTCGAAACACGTGTAGCGTCACAAATACCCTTATGGACACTTAATGAATCATAACATGTATAATAACAACAACAATAAATATACACTTTAAACAAAATGTTCATGGCCTCTCACACTTTTTATTCTCTCTCTCTCTCTCTCTCTCTATATATATATATATATATATATATATATATAGATATATATATACATTATGTTTTGAAAGATTTACACAATAAACGTACGGATTTATTTATACAAAAATGCAACAAGCGTGTGGTGAAAATATGCGAACAAAGCCAACTGATAAACAAACACAATCCAGGGATGAGTGGCTATCATAACAAAACAGAAGTCGACATTACTACTAATAGCACTACTACTACTACTACTACTACTACTAACACTAATGCCAATACTAATATTATTGTTATTACACTGTGGCAAAGTCATTAGAAAAATACGAACTCATTGAGCTGCTGTGAAGATTACATCCTTTTTGTTTTTAGGAAAAAGACTTTAGCTGTCGAATAACAAAGACTTCTGTTATGCTGACAATTCGGATGAAACTTCCTGGCTATGTAAGGAAACTACAATGTGCGTAATATCTCTGTGAATATTCCAATACATTAATTATTTTAGGTTATACAGTGCAGATCATGACCGGAAAATAAATTAATATTTTATTTTTGTGAATTCTCGTGTATAACACGCATTCTCGTGTATAATACGCATTCTCGTGCATAATACGTATTCATAAAAAACTTTGGAAAAAGGTTGCGTACTTATACTCGAAAAGTTACGTTACTAAAAAAAAGCTTGAAAACTGAGCTTTGTGCTTGAATAATAAGAAGACTTGTTGTCAATTGAAATTAGATGAAACTTATTAGTTGGTAAATACTTCAGATGATGAATACAAAATTGAATATATTTTCAAAAAATAAAAGTGGATGAACTGGATATAGGAGTAGATACATTTAGCTCTGGTCTGGTTCACATTCATACTTGTTTGTTTTTTGTTTTTTTTAAAGGAGTAGAGGTTTATCCATTTTTTCCTGTTTATGATCAGGTTTCAGGTTTCTTCTAAAATATTGTCACACTCCTTCATTCCCAGTAGCTCCTTGCGTCTTAGTGGCTTTATCTCACTGCCTGTGGTGAATTGATTAAAAAAATTGAGGTTCGTTGTATTTCAACCACCCATTACATATAAAAGATTCCAGCGACAAAACTATTAGTCTGAAGAAGTTCTTCCGAAGGACAAAACGCAAAACGTAATGAGTTGTTTTTTTTTTTTGACATTCATTTATCCACTACCAGTCTGATACTTAGATTTGTATAATATATATATATATATGTGTGTGTGTGTGTGTGTGTGTGTGTGTGTGTGTGTGTGTGTGTGTGTGTGTGTGTGTGTGTGTATTTAGGCATCAAATTTTATTAGGCATGTCAGATTAAATAAATTGCAAACATTGTGTCTGCCTATTTTTAATATAATCCGTTCGTACTCACGGATAATCTTTCGCGCATTATAACTGAAAGATGTAAGAAATGAGCAGTAAATTTGACAGTTGATTTTATTATTCATTTCTCGATGTTTCCAAGTACTTTCAATCTCCTTCCGAGATTATCTTCAGGTGTGTGAGTTGTGGTAACCAAAAATAACCACCAAACTGTGTTGCTAAAAATTACTGTAAATTCCTGCGTCTATGGCACGACTTGGAATTTCATGCGTTATGCAGTCCTCAGGTACATATTTTAAACTGATATTTTAATTTAAGTTCACTCGATTTTTATTGGAATTAAATCTAATAAGTTAAGTTGAATTTGACTAAACATTACTGCCCCATCAGCGACCAAATCATCAACGCTATCAAACAGGTCCAAAAATCTATGATATTTTACGATGAATGCTTGTGGAATAGAAAAAATAATTCTGATTTCTGAATCTCTATATGGGCGTATGATTCTGCAGAGGCCCGCAATTTGCTAGGACTCTTTTTGCTTTGGAATCTTAGGAACATTTTCGATTATTGTAATATAAGTCCTTACCGAGACGACGGACTGATAATCCTCCGCAAAACTAATCCACAAAAAACGGATAAACTCAGAAAGGATTTAATAACATTTTTCAAAGACCATATCACCATAACTAACGTTAGAGTCATAAATGTTTTAGATGTTACCTTCGACCTGAACAATGGTCTCTACCAACCATACACTAAGGACTTACATAGCCATACATACATCAATAGGGAATCAAATCACCTCTAGAGAATCACCAACAACCTACACAAATCCATCCAATTTCATCTAATTATCAACTCTAGCAATAAGGAAATTTTTGACAATTCTAAAATTAAATACATGAATGCTTCAGAAAAAAGTAAACTCAACATTAGTTTAGAAAACTCTGTTAAAAACAAAGTAATAAACAGAAATTACGTAAACGTAACATTATTTGGTTTAACACACTCTTCAGTCGTAACGTCCAAACGATTATTGGCAAACTTTTCCTAAACTAAACTACTTAAGTACTTTGCTAGTTACTTTTGCGGTGCACTTGGACTAGATTGTGTAAATTATTTTGGCTTTCAAATTTCGTTTCGACTTATACTAAGTTAAAACAGTAATTTTTTAAAGTTACTTTTTAATTTTTTTTATTGGAGTAGATAGCACCTACTCTCGCCCGGTCTCACATTCCACCTCCTTCTTTTGAACAAGAGTAGAGTTGATCGCCTTGTTTCTTTTTTAGGAAGGGGTTCCCTGTTCATCTCTCTTCTTTGGTCTTAGTGTTAGTTCACATGGAAGCTCTTTGCAGTTACTGAGTATGGTGGCAACATCTCTTCATTCTGAGGGTACCGGGTCGGCAGTTTCCTGGTTGCTGTTTCCAACTGGTATTTAGGAGCCCAAACTCTTGCGTAGCGTCTTGAGAGACTGCTCTGATCAACAGTTGAATAATATCGGGGTTCTTGTAGTGCCATATCGCGCATGAACGGGCGTCCCTGCATGAACCTCCGGTGGGCAACCCCGAGGCCACATTATGTTGCAGGCTGCGCCAGTCTCCATCCTTCATATGCTGCAAACAAGTGACCGACTGATTCTACTCTAAACTTCTCCCTTTAACTAAATCACTATGAAAAAAAGCAAACATAATAGCAAAACTAAACCAGCTAGTCAGAAAACACCCAAACCCGTCTGCGTCTCTTTCACAAACATACGAGGTATCCGCACTAACTTTTACAGCGTAGAATCATTCCTTCACACTAACTCACCTAATATCTTAGCCCTATGTGAAACTAACTTTGACCCTTCTATCCCCTCTTCTGAGTTTTACGTTCCTGGTTACCTTCCCCTCTTCAGGAAGGACTCCAATGTCCATATGCATGGGCTTGGTGTTTATGTCAGCGAACAACTCCCCCTAGCTAGGGTGACATCTCTAGAAATCCTGGATCATTCTTTCATGTGCTTCCGTCTCTCACTTCTAAGCTCGGTTAGCTATCTCTTCTTTCACTACCGCTCCCATTCCTCCTCTGACTCTTCGGTACTTGACAGCATCTCTGACAATATCGACAAGGCCATTTCTTCTCATCCATCTGCCCATATATTTGTGTTTGGTGACTTCAACACCCACCACACCAAATGGCTGGAGAACTCTGTCACCGACCTTGCTGGTGTCCACACCATGAATTTTTCAATCACCCAATCCCTTACGCAAGTGGTGGACTTCCCCACGCGTTTCTTCAATAACCCTAACGGAAGGAACTCACTACTAGTCCTCTGCTTTACTTCCATCCCAGACTCTTGCACTACCAGACAGCTCTGCCCTCTTTGAAACTCTGACCACACCGTAGTTTCCGTCAACATTTCATTCCGCTCCCACCCTACCCAAATAACCCAGACCATTAGAATATCGTACTGCTAACAAAGTGCTGACTGGGATTCGTTCCGAGATTTCCTCTTTGACGTCCCTTGGAACAACGTTTTTAGTCTTCCAGTCGAAGACTGTGCATCCGAGGTCTCCTCCTGGGTTAAGGCTGGTGTCGATGCTTTCATCCCTGCCAGGAAATTTCAGCTTAAATCTCATTCGTCTCCATGGTTTCTGCCCGCTTTCTCGGCCGCCATTGCTCACCGGAATCAATTCTTCTGGCTCTATCGTAGCTATGCGTCGGACCAAAACAGGCGCCTTTTCGCCTCAGCTCGTAACAAGTGTAAAAAGATACTTAACGAAGCTAAGATATTGTTTGCTGCCAGAATGAAGCAACGCATAGCATCCTCTAAGTTCGGCGTCAAAGACTACTGGCGACTCTGTAAAAGTGTGCTTAACAAGAGCAAGTCCTCAATACCCCCACTAATCAATGAATTTGAGGTCCTTACCTCCTCAGCGGACAAGGCTGAATGCTTTACTCGCAGATTCTCCACCAATTCGAGACTGGATCCGTCTGGAGTTTCTACACCCAACTTCCCACCTAGAACCGAGGCTCAACTGAATGATGTCCACATTACACCCTCGTTGGTTTCTAACATTATCTCAAAACTTGACCCTCACAAAGCGAGCGGAGGAGACGGAATCCGAATCATTTCTAAGCTCTACAACTTCTGCCTATCTGCTTCCTGCTTTCCTACCTGTTGGAAGTCTTCCTCTGTAGTTCCTATATTTAAGAACACTGGAGAACTCTCGGACCGTGCAAATTATTGCCCTATCAGCCTTCTTCTGATCTTTGGCAAAGTGTCCAAAGCCATTATCAACGCCGACGTGATTCAGCATCTCACAGCCCACAGGCTCTTCTCGAACAAACAGTATGGTTTCTGATTCACCAAGTCTACTGCTGATATGCTAACGACCATCACCGAGTATATATACCAGGTTCTCGACAGGAATGGCGAAGCTCGAACCGTTGCCTTGGATATTTCTAAAGCGTTCAATAGAGTCTGGTATGCTGGCCTTCGATGCAAACTGCGGAGCTATGGTATAACTGGACATTTGTTTGACCTAATCCAGTCTTTTCCCTCTAACCGCACACTGAAGGTGGTATAAAATGGAAATGCCTCCCAGAAGTACCATACGAACGCAGGTGTCCCTCAAGGCTCTATCCTAGGTCCTACACTCTCTCTAATCTACATTAATGATCTCTCCGATGCCATAAGATCCCAAGTAGGCATGTACGCCGATGACACCACAGTTTACTCTCGCCTCGATCAAAAATCTGGTGTGGGCGACAAAGCGAACCTCGCAGCCGAGCTTGAAAAGGACCTCCAATCCATAGTGGATAGGGGTAAGAAATGGCTCGTAAATTTTAATGCTTCTAAAACGAAGCTGCTATCAATTAACCATCATAGACAATCGCACCTACCTTTCATTAGCATGGAACAGGCTTGCCTCCTAGAGAGTAAAACACCACGCCTCCTTGGCCTCACACTCTCAGCGAACCTCAAGTGGGATGACTATATCGAATCCATTGCTAAATCCGCTGCTATGAAAGTCGGTTCTCTATGCAGGGTCCGGAAGTTTTTTCCGTCTGAATCTATCCTGCACATATATAAATCTACCTTCTGTCCGTGTATTGAATACTGCTGGTCGGATGCCCGTGCTATTCTCCTCATGGATCTTGACAAAATACAACGGGGAATCTGTGATGTGATCGATACCGACTTGGCAGACCGCCTGCAGTCACTCTCTCACCGGCGCAACATGGCTTCCCTGTGCCTTTTCTATAAATACTTACACGGCTTCTACTCCGATGAACTTAGATCACTGGTGCAGCTTAGTTACGAATTTGCACGAGTTACTAGATTAGCAACTAGGTCCCACCCTTTTACAGTGAAACCGATAAAATGTAACCACAATTTCTACTCCAACAGCTTCTTTTCTCGCACTTCCCGCCTGTGGAATTCCCTTCCACGTGATTGCTTCCCCGACAGCTACAATCTCCAGGAATTTAAAAGTAAGGTCAATAGACACCTCCTAGCACACTTTCAAAAACTCTTCCCATCTGCCCAACCGTCAGCCTTACTCGTCTATCACCCT
Source organism: Ascarosepion bandense (assembly GCA_037127315.1). Taxonomy (NCBI): domain Eukaryota; kingdom Metazoa; phylum Mollusca; class Cephalopoda; order Sepiida; family Sepiidae; genus Ascarosepion; species Ascarosepion bandense. The sequence continues at coordinate 41,592 of JBBBDQ010001304.1, forward strand.
CCTTCTGATATTTTCTATATCTAACCACTCTTTCTCTTCACCTTCCCCTATGTAACCCCCTGCGCAATAGTGGCAGTGGAATGATTAAAAAGAATTATTTATAAATGGAACTTTGTCTGTGTGTGTGTCTGTGTGTGTGTATCCATTACCTATAGACTCCGAAACGGCTGAACCGATTTTCTTGAAAATTTACACAGTTGTACTATAAGCGTCTGCGAGTGTTCTTAGCTAGGATTTATGTCGAGGTACCCCCTGATAAATATCGAAAATCGATAATCAAAAAAATTGGGTTATAGAAGGAGTGGTCCCATTTCAATCAAATTTGATACACTCATAGACAAAGACATAAGAAACGATATTCAGAAGTTTCAAGGTTGCAGTTCTTACAATAATGCAGAAAATCGATAATATATATATATATATATATATATATATATATATATATATATATATATATAAGGCAAGATGTTTGTGTGTGTGTCTGTTTATCTGTCTGTATGTCCTTCATAAAAATTCCACAATTTTTATCCGATTCTCACCAAACCTCACACAAATATTCTTTAGGCTGAGTCTGAGCTCCAGGAACATGAATTAGTTTTAAAACTTTCATTAGACCCGAGCAACGCCGGGCTATACTGCTAGTATATTCATAAAGGAAAACTCATCACGTAAACACATTTACAAAGGAATATAACACAGACTATTTAATAATTTGTCAAACAAATCAATATTCAATGAAAAAAAATATCTATGAGGATGCACTAAGAAAATTTTACAATATAATTCTCAACTAAACAGAGAAATCAAAAACGATAATAGAAAACGAAACATTACCTGGTTCAACCCACCATTTAATTTAGAGGTAAAGACCAATTTAAATGACGTGTTGAGTTTTCCTTTAAATATAATTTGCTCTGGATAACATCCGTTGAGCTCTCTATAGAGATATAACACTTAATATTTTATATTAACTTATCTTGTTTGATTATCCTCACCGTTTAAGGACTGGACATATATATATATATATATATATATATATATATATATATTGTTTAATTACTTAGTTTTTGGTCATAATAAAATTAGAATAGTGTACATTTGTATCAAAAATGTTCAATATGATGTGGACCGGTGATTGGACCACGAAATGATAACTCGAAACACGGTGATAATGTTAACAACATATATTAAATCAAAAATAGATACAAGAGAACAGAGTAAATATAAGCTTGGCTTACCAGTGACTGACAGACAGACTCTGCTGAGCTGAACTGAAGCCACGAGAGTGATTAATTCTCAGTTAATATACTGATAGGAAGAGACCATAATTAAGTGGGTAACACCCCACAACACAATACAATTATATTGCAGAACTTTTGAATATTCTTCATTTGTAAACGAGTTATTACACGACCTAGGTTTCTACCATGTGGTGTCTTCAGTCGATTTGCAATGACTGATTTTACTGTTTACCATTAAAAAAAAAACAAAAAACATGCTTACGTAAGGCTGATTTTTTTGTTTTGAACGCTCACGTGATAGAGAGTTTTTGAACGCGCAATTTTTAAAATTACAAGAAATGATAATTTTTTCATCCATGGTTGCATGAATCTAATAGGTATTTTTTGGTATGGTTAGACTTAGTCATAATTTCTGTTCTTACATTCAATAGTTCGTCAAAGCAAAAGTACATGACTCAAATGACCAAAATAAAATATATTTGGGATCAACGAAAGACACGTTAATTGGACTAACTTAATTAAAATTTTTTAAAATCTTATTTCTATTTTTTCTCTAAATATACTTTTTCTAATAAGTCTCATTTTTCTAAAACTCTAACCCATTTAAACATTTAAAGTTAAATTTGTTTGACACGTATCGAGCGTTTCTATTTGAAATTTTTCCTTTTTCTTTCTTTTCTTTTTTCTCCCTTCTTTATTTTCTCTCTATACATTTTTTATATCCCGCCCCTTCCTTTCTGTTCTGTTTTGTTTAACCCAATTCTCAATTTAACAACTTACCTTCCTTAACTCTTTTCATTTATTAAGCTAGACATGCCAAATTTCCCATATCTTCACTTACAACTCTATCTAAAAGTAAAAACCAAAAATAGACTGATTTTCAAAAGAATTTTATTGTGGCGTATATTTCTCAAATCTTAACCGTTATTTATTTTTTTATATTTTTTATTTCTGTATCTTTTTATATTTTTTTTTTATTTCTCTTTTTAATCTTATTTTTATTCTCATTTTGAATATAGACAGACTGTTACTGAGGAGACGTGAGATCTTTCTTAGGGATTTTATGTTGAAATGTTCATTCAACATTTTTGAATTTGAAAATTTATTTTAATTTATTGGCTCTGTAATTTTAATTATATTGAGCTCCCCTCCTGTATCATTTTTTAATATTAAAATTTTTAATATTAATTAGGATCAGGTTCTTGGAATTTCCCTTCCTACTTTTCCGTTTCGGATTAAAGCAATTTTTAAAATAATATATATATATATATATATATATATATATATATATATATATAGTTAAACGTAGGTGCTAATAAGAAATTCAGAATCCATGTGAAAACAATGCCTAAAGAATTATAATTATTAAATATTAATTTGACAATCTGTGCTATAATTAAAACTTTTTGAATATTAACCAGATGGTACATGCTAGATTAAAAACTATCAAATATTAACAGGATAATTTACGTTAGATTAAATACCTCATAAATATAGAACTTGACAGTCTATGTTTGATTAAATACTAAGAAAATTTTAATCTGATAATATATGCCAAATTAAATACCTAGTAAATATTAATTTGACAATCTATGTCAAATGAAATACTCTACAAATAAGGGTATATATAACAATTAATATCAGTGAAAATAGTATACATATATTCATAATATTACAACCTATATTGTAAAGTAAAAGTGAACTATATTTGCAGTTAACAGTAAGTTCATTTCTCTGGTTTAGCATGTTAATCTTGTCATTAAATGTGATGATTTCTAATATCTCATTAAGACAAAGCTAACATGGTGCACGGAGGGAATTACAAGTTCGAACCCTTGTAAGTATATTCCACTTAACAGTAAGAGCTTTGTTTTTTTCTTTTAAACACCAAAAGTATTTGGATAATGAAGAACTGTATTTATAAGAACTATTAATGAAGAATAGAACATGCTGGTATTAGCGGAGTTTTAACGGGTTTTTAGTAAACTCGACATAAAACTTTTTAAAATCAGGATTTTCAAGTGTAGAGATAGTGCAAAGATAAACTAGGGAACTATCTAAGCAATTATTATGTAATGGACAATTATTAGAATTCCTACAATTTTATCCACTGGTATTAATTTTATTATATTTGGTATTATCTATCTCAGTATTACAATGCATCGAGTCTTTTATATTTGTATTTTTATATTTGTTGAGGACTTTGTTGTTCTGTTTTTTAATTATTTTTTCGGGGTTATCCGTGCAACAATAGCTTCACTTAAGAGCACTATTATTGAATATTTTACTAAGAGGATTAGTTTTGAAAACGTGTTTATTGATAAGATTTAAGAATGTTGTCCCAATTTAATTTTAATTATCAAATTGTAAGCGGGAGTAAACCAGATGCTCTTCTTATTATCGTCACTATTAATGAGATTTATAAATTTCAGTGATAAACGCTATTTATTAGGGCAGAATCATAAAATTCGCTACGTGTAACGAAAACTATTTTGTAGAAGAGTTAGTGCTAATTCTAAATTTATTTGAAGAAGGTATAATGTTTAATGACTGACGATGGATGGTTAGAATTATGATCTGCATATATTGGGTTAGAATTAGCCCTTGTAAAAGATTGGAAAGAATTATTGTTAAGGTCCAAAATAATATCTGTAATGTTTACTTGTTTAATATTGGTAATTATTTTGATTTTAAGACTTAAATTTTTTAATTCTCTGTGTATCATTTTCCTAATACGGTCTAATCTAGTTTTTGTAGAATCCTTAACTATCAATAAGCCATCATCTCTATACAGATCAACACTATTCGTATCAACACAATCATAGACAGTTAAATTATAAAGAATAAATAATCCCACTAGATCCGCAGCTTCAGAAGAATCCAAAGAACCCACTGAAATATGAAAGTATCCATTTGAGGTCTTTTTAGTTCATTGTTCTTCGTTGTAAATCAGAACAGAACTTCTGCATTTTAAAATAATATCCAGTTCACTGACCGAAATTTTGGAGTATTTCTGTGCGACTCCAAAGCCAAGGTGAAAAGGTTCTTGGAATTGGATGAATAATAGTCAATTATGTCAAATTGTATAAAAGTGCAATTATTTTATTCTAGATACCTTTGAACCAGTTAATAACAGCCGTGGTATTAATCCATTGCAGGAATCCGAGATCTTGCTGATTCTTCCGACTTCAGTTCTTCTAGGATTAATTAGACGTGTAGATAGCTTGGCTCTGAAATTTGGTTTATAGTCCTTTTATAGAACATGAGTTTCCTTAGTTTTTAGTTTACTAACCCGGTCACTTATATAATAATTTTTCAGTAATGGATTTGCCAACCATCTTAATATTATCTATCAATTGTTAATGTTCATTTCCTTATAGCTTTTGGTTAAAGTATTTTTAATTAAGGTGTCATTATCTTTGGGGGATAACTTATAAAAAAGGGCGGTTTTATCATATTTCGCATAAATGTTACCAGATTTATTTATGTTCTTAACGATATTATTTAGATTTTTTTTTTAAAGAACTCTTTTTCTTATAGAAGGTTAATCAAATAATAATTCCTATTAGATCGTTTTCAAATCCAGAAAGCGCTTCCATAATTGGTGCTGATTTTAAAATTTTGAAACCGTACTTTTCTTGGTTAGGTAAGTGATCCTGGTCGAGAAGAAAAATGTGTTTTCCATCACATTCTTCGAGTAAGATCTTCAGTTTGCAGAACTAGCCTGACGAAATATTCCCGTTTGTTTGCGGTGAGAATGTTTTTTAAAGATATTCCGAAATTTATTTTATCTACGTTATAAAAACAGAATAGACAATGTATGCGGTTTTATTATGTAATTGATACTTTGTATTTTATTTATAAAGTTTCGACAATCATTTAAAATTTCCTCCTTTATCGTTCACGCTAGGTTGTTAAGTTAATACCTGAAGATTATATTTACTAACCGAAAATTGAAAATCTTAATACAAATAATCGACACTATTTACATTATTCGGACTATTGTCCTCATCTTGGTTGCCATTTGTACGCTCTGGCCTTCTTCAAGTGCTAGGAATTTCGAACTGAACCCTTTATCACGATCCCTGGGGTATAACATTCTCATTCCTTGTGCGAAGCCTATTTTGGTAATCATGAGTTATCTACCTCTAACCTGACTCTCTAAGTTACTTGTTCGCCACTACTATAGCTTGGTATTGAAATTGAAAGTAATTTTGTACTCATTGTGTCTTTGAATCTGTATTTTCCACTTTTCGCTACTTTGGCTACTTTTCCCGACAAAAATAATTGTATTCTCCAATCTTTAGACAAATCTCTTCTCATCTATAAGATCACTTAAAATTAACACCAGCCATCTAGAAATAGGCTTACAATGAACCTAATGTTTAGTACCATTTTTTACGAAACTTCATATTGCAATTTTTTTATGTTAATTGTTTTCTCAAGTATTCTTTACCAGAGTTCATATTGCAATTTTTTATGTTAATTGTTTTCTCTAGTACTTTTGTTTTTACCAGTGCTCATATTACAATTTATTGACACTAATGATTTTCTCTGGCACTCCGTATTACTGATACCCATATTGTGTTCATATCTTTGCTTGGTCGGCTTAGGAGATTTTTGCAGCATATGTGCTGATTCCTTAAGTTTATATAGTTTCCAATGGTGTTATCTATCTATTATTTCAACTTCATCCAATAAAGTGCGGGGATTTCCTTTCTCACGCCATATGTGGTCGGCTACGCCTGATTGTTCTCTCCTCGTGTTACGGCCTTGCGATGTTCTTGTGGCCTTACCTTAAGGGGGGAAACCTGTTTCTCCTTTATATTTCTTTCCACAACTACATGGTCTACTTAGTCATATCCTCCTCTTTTAGGGCCTTTCTCGGAAGAGATACCTGCGAAATGTAGAACCATTTCTGAAGATCGTCCTGATGTTATATGAACTACAGATCCTTTATATTTTCTCCGATAACACCTTTAATTAGGGTAGACAAACCGAAGCTGTTTTCCTCATGCATTTTCCATTCCATGTTCGTTGGAGTTTTTGTCATCTACCCTGGATGATAGTTACATTACACTGCTTATACTGACCATTCTCTGTTCGTATGTCTCTGGGTTGATGTTGCAGGCAGCAGATGATCTCTTTCTTTACATTGTATGGGTGGTGGAAGTTAAAGTTGATGCATTGTCCGGTGAATATTGGCTTGCGGTATACGGATATCTTGAACCCACCCCTGTTCGAGATATCAGCACACCCAGGAATGCCAGTTTGTTTGTTTTTCTCATTTTCCATCGTGATCTGTATCGATGATCTTATTGACCATGTGAACTCAATAAGATCATCGATAGAGTTCACTATGCAAATCAATTCTTCAAAATTTAAAGCAAGTTTTATATATTAATTACTATTTTCCTAATTTGTTTAAAAAAAAGTAATTGTGAAATTCACAATTTTGGAGATACCTAAAATGAATATGAAAAATAGATATTAAAAACAAAAATTCACAAATGCCATAACATTTCATAAATTATTGAGTTACCTCTGTCATGTTATATAATTTCATTTTCTGTTATTAAATTGTAGAATTATTTTAAAAAATCCTTTATGCTATTTTAACTTTTATTTTTCATAAAACATCTTCAAACATAAGGCTATAAATCTATACTAAGTAAAATTCAATGAAATGTTAGATAATTGCTGAAAATAGTGTATTAAAATGTAGAATTTTACTATAGAGTTAAAAACAAAAAAAACGAAGACTACGATTATGCTACATTAAATTATGTCAAATTCGTCTTACATACTTTGCATTTTTGACAGCTTCCATCTGTCATGTCAATCATCGCCTCTGATAATACGATGATAACTCCTAGTAACAAGGCTACCGTAATTAAGATACGCTTTTATAGTACATTTCAGGTCGTAAGCAAGTAATACTTGTTTCAAATCAGAATAAGGTAAGCTAAAATTTGCTAATTTAAGTAAAGTAGTGTGTCAGTGAGGTATATTTTATTTTTGCAAGATTTTTTGAAACCAAGAATTGCCTACTGTTTACAAAATGTGTCGATCGATGTAAAATGGCCGAAAAACTGAAATTATTTTCAATTAAGAAAAACTTTCGATTGCAATCAATATAATTTCGGTTTGAAATACACCAGTGTATTTTGCTTACTGGAATTAGTAAAGTTAATCTCTTGGCTTTCAGTTAAATCTAAAATTAAACCTTCAAGAAAATTTTTATTTTTAAAAATTCAGTTTAAATTTAGCTATCGAAAATAAGTGGAGGAACTTAATGTAACGTTTACAGACGTTCTTCAACCTTCGCTATAAATTTAACCGCTAAAAACAAGTGTTAAAAAATTGTGTATGTAGATATATGTGCATACATGTGTCTGTACGTGTGTATATACTACTTTATGTATGTATGTGTGAATATGTTTGTCCATATGTGGGTATATAACATACATATATATTTGTGTGTTTGTGTCTAACTCTTTTCTTCCCGTTCTTTATTTGAATAACTTTACAAAAATCTAAATCTAATGCTTTGTTAAACTTAGACTTTAAAATTCGTAATCTCTTACATTAATCCATAATAATTTATATATATATATATATATATATATATATATATAAAATAAATTTTAAATTTTTATTTTTATTGTGATGCAAAAATAATTAAGTAATACTGATTAATATTTTAATCAGATATTAACATTAATGCTACATTAAATTATATTCAGTGTCTGTTCTTATGTTCCTAAAATGAGAAACTGCGTGTATTTTGATTGGTCACCACAGACTATATAACAATATCTCCCTGATTGAGTAGGTTTTGCTAATTTTTTAACTTTTTAAAACTCACTTTGATATCCCCCCCCCCCATCACTTGATAAGACTCGAGCAGTGTCGAAACAAAAAAGCTACTTTTGTAATGATATTATAACATATTTATGTTATAAATTCTGTCTCTCTTTCTCTCTCTCTCTCTCTCTCTCTATATATATATATATATATATATATAAAATAAAAATAAATTTCGAAAAGTTCAAAAGCGTTGAATGATCATTTCAACATGAAATCCCTAAGAGAGATTTCACATCTCATCGGCAACTATCAATACTCAGCATAAAATAAAATAAAATAAGATATTACCGGCGGAAGTTCAAAAATTTACGTCACAGAAAAACTAGATAGCAATCAATGTCTTTTTTTATATTTTGGACAACATTACTTTTAAATTGAGTTGTAAGTGAAAAATTTTAAAAGTTGGTTTTGTCTAGCTCTAAAAAGGTGAAGGGGAGTAACGGAAGAAATAGAAAGTGGTGTTTGACTGGGAAGTGAGCTAAACACAATCGAAAGAGAGGGAGGCAAAAGAAAAAAGAAAAGTAAAGAAAAGAAAAGAAAAGAAAAATTTCATTTCTGTAGAGACGCTAGGGACGTGTTAACAAAACTAGCATTTATAAATGGGTTGGAGTATTAGAAAAAAAGATTTTTAGAAAAACATTATTTTGGGGGGGAAAAGCTGACATATGATTTATTTAAATTCAATTAAATTAATCTAATTAATTATAAACCTAGATTTAAATTAAAAATAAAATTAAAAAAGTAATTAAATTTATTAAAAAGACTTTTTTTTTTAATTTAAAAAAATTTAAAAAAAAATATTTTTAAAAAAAATTTAGGTGCGGGGAAAAAAGTATATATACATACTTGCAGAAAAAATTGGGAGTTAAGTTAGTCTAAGTATCCTTACTTCTTAAAAGGTAGGTATTAATAGGAGAAAGGAAGAGGAAGGTAGAGGGGTTCAAATTTACTATTTGAAAATTTAATTAATTAATCAATCAATCAAAAACATTTTAATTCATATTTTCTCACCTAAAAGCTGAATTTAGGATTTAAATTTTAAAGGTTCACAAATTTTGCCTTATGGCGGCACTTACTAATGAATTGTTTTCTTAAATTCAAGAGTAGGTGCTGGTTTGTGTACTTTAATATTAATATTTTTTCTTGCAGACACAGATCACACCTATCACGAAAATTCCTCGGAATTCGGGCTGAACCTATCAGTTTCCACCTGGATCATTTTTTAATATTAAAATATTAATATTAATTTGGATCGGGTTTTTGAGATTTACCTTCCTTCTTTTCCTTTTGGATTATATATATATATATATATATATATATATATATATATATATATATATATATATATATATTCAAGTGAACAAAAGAACAAAATAATTGACAACGTTCAAAACATTAATTTAAAACAGTACTCGATATAAAATAGAGCTGTGAATATTTATTATAAATTATTGTTTGGAACATGTACAAATTATTATCTACTACAAAGTGTACATTTTGTTTCGACATTGAAAGGACAATGTCTCATCAGGTAGTGTGAAAAGAAATGGAAATGCTTTTTTTATATTTGGTGAATTGTGTGTGAGATGTAGGTGGGGTGGGAAATGGGAAATAAGGGTTGTAATTTGTCAGAATTTGAATGAAAAGAGGGAAAAGTTAGGGAATAGAGGTGGTATGGTCCTTTACACACACACACACACACACACATATACATATATATATATATATATATATATATATATATATATATATATATATTCTTACTAATGTTCACCCAATAAAAGACCAAGAACCACTCAAGGTAAAGAGTTACTGTTTGGTGTCATATGATCGTAAGAAAGGGCTATAAGTGAAGTTCTTGGGGAGAAGCAAGAGAGATAGGGGCTAGCATTTCGGAGTAAAAGTTCAGTCGGAGACGTTACAAGTACAGTATGTAAGTAGACTTTAGAATGAATCGGAAACCCAATCCTAAATAAAAACAATCGATAAACATCTACTTCTGTTCAAAAGGCCGTGTGGGAGTGTGAACTAGACGATAGGCAAACCTATCTAATACTATTGAGAAAAAATATCAATAAGCAGTATGAATACACTACCGTTCATAATTATAAGGCCACCCCATTTTTAAAAAAAAATTATATATTTCATAAAATTTTTAGTAATTGTTGCCAAATGAAAATAGAATGGTTCTTTTGTTATTATTACTTTTCAAAATTTTACAAGGCAAGGAAGCAAAAATGAACTCCTTCGAATCACCCTAAATGTTCTTCATTCTTTCGTTGATGAAACTGCAATATAAGTAATTATTAAATATTTATAAGTTCATTTGATGCAAATGTTATTGTGCAATATTAAAAAAGGAACCATTCTATTTTCACTTACATTTATTCATCTGGCAATAAATACTAAAAAATAGTATGAAATACATCATTTTTTTAAACACTGGGGTGGCCTAATAATTATGCCCGGTAATGTATATATATATATATATATATATATATAATCCGAAATATTTTATATTTTTTGATATAACATATTCAAACCAGTACCCTCTTTGTCTCAGGTGATTACTTGTGCAAAGTGGAACGCATATTCAAACCAGTACCTATTTGTCTCAGCTGATTACTTGTGCAAAGTGGGATGCACGTTCCACTCCTTCCAGAGGACACATTTCCTTTATTAATTTTTCTCGGGTTTGCAGGCTAGTAGACGAAATAAGTGTTGTTTGAAAAATTGAATTTGGACACTCTCGGCTATTGGCGTGTGCGCTAAAGTCCGCCTTCCTCTACTGAGCGCCCATAACTCAGACGTAGAATCGCTGACTGACGTCAATTTGGTCGGGTTTCAATCCTGGCTAGAAGCAATCGGATGTGTAACCGTACTGATGAGATGTGATTCAGCGAAACAGATTTGTCTGTGGATGACTATATATACATAATTGTGTATTTGGGCAGCAATCTATCTTTTAGGTAGCTTTCATTAAAAATGATAGACTAGCTGTGATAATTAAGTTTTTTATGTAATTTTTCATATGAGCTTTTTATGATTAATTTTTCTTTTCAGAACATAAATTATATAAAATTGTCTAGTTGATATTATTACGTTTTGGATTTTTCTTTTTTATTCGTAATGATCTCATTAGTTTTAGCCCTTTTTTACATGTGGATGATGCTATTATATTTGCATTATCAACACGCATGTTACGGATAGAGTTTGGTAGGTCTTCGGGTGTGTTTAAATGAGACTATGGTCTGAGAGATGCAACGTCAGTCTTCTTGTCAAACAAGTGGTAGCGTCTTCAATGTGATTATTTACGAATTTGGATTGATCAAGAACTCAGGACATATAAATTCATAAATTATTTTGGTTCTCTGTACTTTAGATCTTGCAGGTGAATTGTTTTTTTGTTTTTTTGACGATGTTGTTAGCAGTTTTAAATTTTGTGTAATGGATAACTTAATATTTTTGTTTAAGTCGACTGGTGTTGCCCTTTTTTTTTTTTGTTGGTATTTCGAAGTGAAGATTCGTTCTGTTTTTCGTTTTTGTAGCAAATATTAATGTTATTGTTTTTTTCCGTGTTTTTGTTGTTGCGATTGGTTAAATTAGAAAGAAAAAGTTTAATATGGTAATCAATAAGATGGTTAGAAAATCCATTATTCACGAATTATTTTTTAATTTAATTTTTTGTTTTTTTTCTTTGGAGTTTTTTTTACGTTATGGAGTTTTTTTTTTAAGGAAAGAATAACATTAATTTCATATTCAAGGTGACAAGAAGTTTTACTAGTGGCTTTTTTATAACGATATAGTTTAATTACTAAATTCCACGAGAACATCCGAGAATGGGAATTTAATTATTTTTTTATATTTATTTGGAGGTGGGGTGGCTAAGTTCATATGTGAAGCTGAAAACGAAATTTTTTTTTAAGTTGTTTAAAATTACCGATTTCGTTTTTGTTCTCAGTTAAAATAAAAGTATTATCTACATAACGGACATAAATTTTCGGTTTATATTATTCATGTTCTGAAAAGAAAAAAATCATAAAATTACATGAAAAATGACATAAAAAAACTTTACCGTAATACCTTGTCTGTTATTTTTAATAAATCCTATATATATAGTCATTCGCTGTATCAAAATTTCTTATAGTAATACAACACATGAAAAAGTTTCCCTGAAAATGAACCCTACGTCATTGTTTATTTCTGGTCTCGATAAAAAAAAAAAAGATAAAGACACAGACATGTCCAAAAATTCCTACTTTTACAATCTTTCTCATCGTGATTCAGTTTAATCAAACATCATCAGTTTTATGAACAATATTTTCATCATTTTGTTGTCTTGTCATTCTTCAAATTTCATTAGCCGGCCTATTAAATCCACATATTGCAAGAAGCACACGTGCTCCATGTTTCGTTTTAATCACACACACACACACACACACACACACACACACACACACACACACACATATATATATATATATATATATATATAGGGAAAAATGAGAGACCAGAATGGGGAATTATAAAAGGAATAGCTTTACGTTATATTTATGGGCTAAAGTGCTCAATATCAGGCATGTAGCGTATATAAATATAAAAGTGGACCTGACATCAACACCCAGATGCGACATCCTGTTTCTTGTTTAAACAGAATTTTCAGATCATTATGGCTCAGAGATTTCGTTTAAGCCTGTAAACTGTTGCCAGTATGAGTTGTCCTCGGTGTCCACTTTTATATTTTATGTTTGCATTTATATATAAGCTGGATGGATAAATCGTCGTCTAAATTACGTAAAAAAGAAAAAAAACACTGATACCTCATTTTATTAGATATATTTACCAAAATTATATAAAACTATCTTGAAATACTAAAGAATAAATTTATTCAATAAAATAACCACGTGACTTTTACCACGGGTTCCAGACACAACTTCAGAATCTTCTGCAGCACTTCTGACGTTCTCTTTGTATAAGTTAGTGAACGCTGCCATAATCCTTACGTTCAGTTAATCTTTGATGTTACAAGTAGTTTTGTTGGGCGCTCATTTGTACCCGTGGCCAGATGCAATGGGTGATGTGATCACAGAAGTTGTCTGACAGCCATGAATAGGCTATCCTGGTTGTGTGGCATGGTGCAGAGTCCTGTTGCCTTTTCACCCAAGGCAACACCATCTCCTCAAGGCACTTAGTGTAGGCATCACCAAGAAATTCAGAAATTCCTTTCTTATCAGAACGCTCAAAATGAGTTTTCCAAAATACCGCATGTTCATAATCACCGTTAGACTCATTCAACTCTTTCCGAATCCTCTGAACTGTCCTCAGATTGACACCCAAACACACTGAAATGTTCGTATTAAAACTCTCGGCGCAAATTCTAAGCCGTATAGCATGCCGTTTCCATTTTTATAGCAGAGTGAATGGGATCATGTTATTCTTTTTGTCGCAGACAACGTGCATACGTGAAATTACAAATATAAATTATAGATTGGCGACAAATTAACCATCGAACCCGTGTGATATATATATATATATATATATATATATAGCCCTGGTAGCTTTTAACACGTTTTCTACTGTTATGCTTCCAAAAACCAGCTCTCCTATCCATTTGTTCAAGCCCATCAAGTATGTTACGTGTTTTCCCCTTGTCTCTCCCCACCTCTATCTGACCTGTGAGTATCAGATTCTCCAAGCCCTCCTTCCTCATTACATGTCCCAGGAACTTCAACTGTCTTTTCCTGATTAAGTATTAGTTTCTTTTTCGTTTCCATCCTCTCCAAAATCTCATCGTTGCTGACGTGTTCGTTCCGTGGTATCCTCAGCATCTTTCTGTAAAACCATATTTTAGTTGCTTCAAGTCTTCCCTTCATTTTTGGTGAGATAGTCCAGCATTTGCTGCCATATTGAAGAAAAGACACCACGTAACATTCTAGTATTCTGATCTTTGCTTCCAGCGAAATTTTTCTGTCCCTCAATACTTTTCTCAGCTTCTGGAATGTAGTTTTGGCCATGCCAATTCGCCTTCGAATCTCAGTATCGAACTTTCCGTTCTCTGTTAGAAAACCTGCCAAGTATTTTAATTTCTGCTTGATTTTAGTATCCCCAGCCTGTGGTTGGCATTTCGGGTTGCCCTTTTAGTTTATTTGTAGTCCTTACTTTCCTCTTTCTTCAACTACCTTCTGTAGGAGGTCTTGTAGTTTCTTTTCAGTGTCTGCTGCGTATCTTATATTGTTCAGATTGTGGTCGTTAATGGCGGATCCTGGCATAACTTCTAGGGCTGTCAGAATTGTCTCACTGCTGAGAAAACAGATCCTTATCTTACACCCCTTTCTATCTTTGTATATCTGCTGAATTCGTTTCCTGTCCGTATGCAGGCGGTTTGCTGCTAGTAGAAGTTCTTGATTACTCTAATATGTCTAGGTTACCGAACATCTCTATCAAGTCTTTGTGGCGTATTTTGTCGAATGCCTTTGCGTAGTTTATGAAAAACCAGTACACCTCCTTCTGCATCTGTATTGCTCTTTCTGATAACATTCTAGGCATAAATGTTGCGTTCCTTGTTCTAGTGTCCTGATGAAACCGCACTGTCCTTGTCCTATCTCTGGCTTGATTCTGCTGCGTATTTTATTTATCAGGATCCGAATAATGAGTTGTTTTTATGTGACTCATTAAGCTGATTGATTGGTGGAGTTCACATTCCTTTGCTCCTGGCTTCTTAAGAAGTTTTATGAAAATTGATCTGATTAGGTCTTCCGGTATATTACTGCTGTTGTAGATTTAATTTATTATTTCTGTAATTTTGTCTATACCAAAATCATTTAGGGCTGTCAACATCTCTGTTGCAATGCCGTTTGGTTCAGCTGCTTTGTTTGGCAATTGCAGCTTCCAATTCGGATTTTAATATTTCCGGTCCGTCGGTATCTCCGTGTATTGTCGGTTGTCATCTCTTGTTGTGAAAGAGATCTTCGATATATTTGTCCCATTGCTGATGTATTTCTTCTTTCTCTAATATGAGTGTTCCTTCCTAGGATTTTATGCATCCTGTTGAGAAGCATGTCTTTTGCCCTGTTAGTTCCCTTATTCTTTATGTATGTCTGCTTTATAAATCATGCTTAATCCATCTATTTCTGCACATTATTTAGTTTTCTGTATTCCGTTCCATGTCTTGGCATTGTTTTCTGTCTCCTTTGCACTATGTAGAGAATCTCCTCAGTTATCCACTCATTTTTCTTCTACATCTGTTTTTCTTTGGGGCAATGTTGTTTGTGGATATCACTAAAGCTTCCTTTAGTGTGTCACATTTCAAGTTTCCGTTTCTAATTCGTGTGTTTTTCCTGCAGATTGAAGTCATTCAAATGTCTATCGTATTGTATTCTGTGTGCTGCAATAGGCTTCTTCAGTCTCTGAAGTTTCACCCTTAATTTGCATATGACTGAGAGGTGTTCGCATCCACAGTCGGCGCTTGAATAAGTTTTGCAATCAACAACTGTATTCCTGAATCTCCTGTTAATAGTCATATAATCAATTTGGTTTTTTGTTTCACCTCCTGTGCTTCTCCATATCCATAATAGTCTTAGGTGTTCTTGAAAGCAGATGTTGTTTATTACCTGGTCATTTGCTGTGCACCATTCGACCCATTTCTCTCTTCGTTCATTGCGGTTTTCTAAGCCGAAGTTTCCAACTGTTACCCCTTCCCTCTCCTTACCTACCTTGGCATTTTTTTTCTGGAAATCGCAGCTTAAATTTATGAGTGCATATCATACACAAGTTCAGTGGTGGAACATAGGGAGGCCATGGAATGGTGCCCCTATCCCCCGAGAAGCACCGCCATAGAGCACAAAATCGCTCGGTGATTTAATGCCGGAACTTGAAGTGAATTACATGCAAAATGTTCCACTTCCAATAATTTCACAAAATCATGTGAAAAAATTTTTTGCTAACTATACCCAATTTAACCAAACTTATTAGATGTGGTGAAAAATTAAGAACAAGTTAGTTTAGGGTATGCCAAATTGGTTAAAAAGTGGTGAAAGAGTACTTAAAAATTTTATTTCCTTTTTTTTATTATTTTAAGCAGAAATTTAAAGAGTAGAGCGACATGGGCAAGAAAAGAAAAAAGAATCTGATGCAGAAGTAAGAAGTCGTAGGAAAAGAGAATGCAAAGATCTACAGAAATTCAGTCATAAAGAAATGTCTAAAATTACACGTCAAGATGGAGATATTGTCAATCACGCTGTTTCCCTGATTTTACTTGCTACTGGCTCTAACTACACAGACACAGCACCAGGGTCAGTGGAGCAATCGTCACGTAGATTGTATCAAGTTTTTGGCGACTCAACGTTTGACAGTTCATGGGTACTGAATCATTGCATCAAGAAATCCACTGCTAGGAAGGTTGGTTCACTGTGTCGGGCCAGGAAGATTTTTCTGCCTGAATCTATCTTGCACATATACAAAGTAACCAACTATCCGTGCATAGAATACTGATGTCATATATGGTCAGGTGCTTCCACTGTTTATCTCAGTGTTCTTGAGAGGCTCTAAAGGAGAATCTGTAATGTGATAGGTACTGACTTGGCCGTTCAACTACAGACACTTTCTCCCCGGCGGGATGTGGTTATAAATATTTTCATGGATTCTGCTCCGACGAACTTAAGTCACTGGTGCCCCTACCACACGAGTTTACTCGTTCAACCAGACTGGCGACAGGGTCCCACCCATTCACAGTTAGATCAACCAAATGCAGCCGACAATTCTATTCTATCAGCTTCTTTTCTCGCACTTCCCGCCTGTGGAACTCCCATATTCTCGCTTTCTTGACGGCTACAACCTCCAGGAATTTAAATGCAATGTCAATACCCATCTCTTATCCACTTGACTCCAGTTCTTTCTACATCACCCTGTATATCATTTCCTTTCTCTCTACCTTTGCAACTGTCATCACTCCTGTATTCCCATCCTTCTCTTGTCCTTTCTCTGACACCCCCCTGTATTTGATTCGTCTTTCTCTTTACTCTCCGCCTATCTAAACTTTTAGTCTTATGTAGCCCCCTGCGCATCAGTGGTGGTACCGCCTTGCTTGGGATGAAACGATTAAAAAAGTAATAATCCCGGTAATATTTTTGTATTCATTAAGCTACGTAGCAAGTACGACCTTCTGTTGTATATTCACTTGGATTATGTCAAGTCTCATCCCCATTCTGCAACCTTTTTGTCTGGCAAAACACAGAATGAGTTCATTGAACTCTTAGGCAACGAAATACTTCAGTCTATCCTACAGAGATTCAAAAGAAGCGAATACTATGGCATTATGTTAGGCATAACACCTGGTGTATCTCAAAACGAACAAATGTCTAAAATTCTCAGTTTTGTCGACGTTGGTAACTTCTATAGTCGGGGAAGTCTTACTGAGTTTGTTAAAATTCATGAAAAAGACGCCGAAAGTGTTATAAAAAAATTAATTCAAAATTGAACGAGATGGTCTTGATGTGAATGACTGTCGTGGACAGTATTGGCTGGAAAAGTGTCCAGTGTCCAGAAATGCATATCATAGAAAAACTCGAAAACAATTTCTGTGAATTGTGACAATCATTCTTTAAACATAGAAGGAGTGAATATAGCTGTCGTTCTGGAACGACATCCTGTCTTCCGTCGACCGAGTACAAAAGAGACTTCAATGCCCTAGGATGACTTCAATAAAGCTGACATTCAATGTCTGCGACAATCTGTTCTGAGTGAACGGGATACTCCCTGTAAAACTTCAATTGCAAACGCCAAGGACAAATGTCTAGAATAGCATACTGGCGTTGGTCAACAGAGAAGGGTGCGTTACAAAAAAGAATGGCTGGACAAGATACAAAAGATGAATCTCTAAACGTAAAAAACGGATGTTACCTTGCAGGCTGTACTGGACAAGTTAAATACAGAACTGAAAAATCGATTTACAACTTGAGTTCCTCTTGAATATTAAAAGCCTCATTGACTCGAACTAAAACACGATAGAAAAATGCATAGTAGCTACTGCAGCATACGAGAGTGATTTTGATGGAATAGAACTCGGGTGAGAACTACAGACTGCCGAATGTTAATACAAAAAAAAGAAAGTGCTTTCGTTAAACCAAAAACCCCAGTCGAGATTTTCTATTTCACAATATATTACGGCAATGATATATTTTCAATTTACAAATATTATTGTGCTTATTTTTGGCTGTTCTCTGTTGTCTGTGTGGCATCCTGCAAGTACTCTCTAAACAAACTAAAATTAATTTTTTTTTAAATCCGGTCAGAAACGGCGAAGCAATTTAGCTTTACTCGTACAATCTAACCCGGTGAAGGATATAAAAAGTTCAGTTCTAAATTTCAATCACTTGAAGAAGACCGGAATGTAGAACGACCGAAATATCGTGAATATAGCAACAAAGATAGGGACAACAATCCATACAATGTAAATAGTGTAAATAAATACAATACCTAATGTCAGAAATATAGACAAATATATCCGATGCCTTTAGTGAAATAATCTCGTTTATTTGTAGATAAAATTTAAATAAACATTGTTCAAGAAAGGTTTTTAAAAACTTCTAAAAATTTGAATCTTTTTCCACGCTTAATTATATTGATTGAGACGTCTTCACTTCAAAATCCACCCACTGAATAAAAGAGGGAAAGTTTACGTGTAAGTGTGTCAAGGTGAGCCTTCAGAAAAAAGGATATGTTGTGGGGGTTAATAAACATTGAGATGTGGCATATGTTTCTTTACTATTATATATTGATTACTAATAAAGAGTCAGTCAATCAGTTAGTTAAGTATCATACGTGATACATGTTTGGGCGATCATGTCTCGAAAGAGACATGACTGACTGGGCAGAACATTATCCCGCAGTAAGTTGTCATTGCTTTACACTGGGTACCAGCCAAGGCTATATAACTCAATCTGTCCCATTATTTGATTCATAGCTAGAGGGAAAAGAGATGTATTATATTATTACGTAGTAATAAATGAGGGATCAGTTTATTACTTCATAACAATAGAAAATCTATCCCCTAATTTTTACCCAGTAGAAGTTCTAATTATGTTTCCAAATATTATATTCAGTCAGTCAGTTAAGTGCTATACGTGTTACATGATTTGGTCGATCATGTCTCTTTCGAGACATGACTGACTGGGCAGAATATTATCTCGCAGTAGGTTGCCATTGTTTTCTGTGGTAGACTGGTTGATAGCTAAGACTAAGGCTAAGGCTAAGGCTATAGAACCTAATCTGTCCTATTATTTAACCCGTTATGGGTTAAATAATAGGACAGATTAGGTTCAGAATAGGACAATGGCGGGAAGAGATTGATTAATACTTTTCTCAAGGGTATTTGTTCGTAAATGAATGCAACAAATTCAACTAAAGAACCCTACCAAAAAACGCAGCATCTTTATTAAATCTCAGTTGCCTAGCCTGTAACAGTTGCATTGTTTAATAAAAAATAGGATATCTACCAAATATAACGTTTATATTTATCTTATTCTATCTTACCTCGTCACTTCTTTAGTTTCTAAGATATTACGTACGTTACACCCTGCAAATAATTCGTGAATAACAGACTATTTTTTTTTTTGATAGCGTGGAATGACATATCAGTGACGCTACTCGGTTTCAAGGAATAAATGATTAAAGAAAGAACGAAGAAAAAAGGAAGATAAATGTTTAAAATCTGTTTTAGTGAAAAAGTTGCCAATTTAAACTCTGTTCATTTGTATTCCATGTTTTATGCTTGTTATTGAAATATTTTGTTAAAGTTGTTAAGTTCAAATATTTAGCTGATAACAGACAATACTTGATTTCAATTAGAATATAAAAAAAGAAAGGAAGAATGAAGGGAAGTAAAAGTCTTTAAAATAAAAATCCAATTACAATAAATAAACGGAAATAAATTAACAGTTAACGTCTGCAGTATTTTTCAAAAGTATTATTATGAGAAATGTTTATAAAACTAGGATTTGGTTAGAAAGAAAGAAATAAGGGAACATAAAAAACTTAACATCTACAGTAAAAGACACGACTTGATTTCATTGAGAAAATGACATCAGTGTAAAACACAAGAAATTAGAATCATCATGGAAGACTTGAATGCCAAAGTAGGCAATGAGAGGGAAGGAGAGACAACTGGCAACTTTGAATTAGGAATCTGCAATGACTGGGGTGAAAGATGGGTCCAGTGGTGTAAGGCGAATGACCAGGTGATAACCAACAACTTGTTTCAAGAACACCCAAGACGTTTATGGACAGGGAGAAGCCCAGGAGGCGACGAAAAACCAAATCGATCGTGTAACCATAAACAAAAGATTTAGAAACGCAATGGTTCAATGCGAAACCTATCCAAGTGCTGACTGTGGAAGCGATCACCTTCCAGTTATCTGCAAACTAAGGGAGAAACTTCGGAGACTAAAGAAGCCTACGGCAACACCCAGATTGCAATACAAAACGCTTCTGAATGACCTCGGCCTACAGAAAGAATACACTGACAGTGTGAAAAACAAATACAAAGAACAAATAGGAAATGAAAATTCAAAACGGGACACACTTAAAGAAGCGCTAATGGCACCAGCAAACAACATGGTCTCAGAGGAAATCAGACGCAGAAGAAAAAATGAGTGGGTGACTGAAGAGACTCTTGACATGATGCAAATGAGAAAGAAAATTATGCCAAGACATGGAATGGAATACAAGAAACTACAAAAGGAAATAAGGATCAAGTGCAGACAGGCTAAAGAGGAATGACTCAACAACAAATGTGCAGAAGTAGAGAGATTGAGCAAGACTAATAAAGGAGAAATGCATAAAAAAATAAGGGAACTGACAGAACAAAGAACATGCTCCTCAACAGGATGTATAAAATCCAAGGATGGAATGATTATATTGGAGAAAGAGGAAATACTCCAGCGATGGAAAGAATATATAGAAGATCTCTTCCGCGACAGGGGAGAGCAACCGATAGTAATCAAAGATGCTGACGAACCGGAAATACTAAAATACGAAGTGAAAGCTGCAATGGCCAGACTGAATAGGAACAAAGCAGCTGGACCAGATGGTATTGTAATATAGATGTTGACAGTCTTAGAAGATTTTAACATAAAGAAAATTACGGAAATAATAAATGAAACCTACAACGGTGGTGTAATAATAAATGACCTAAACAAATCAATTTTCATATCTCTGCCTAAGAAGCCAGGCGCAAACGAATGCGAACTCCACTGAACAGCCAGTTTGATGAGCCACATAACAAAACTCATTTTCCGAATCTTGATGAACAGAGCACGAAGCAAAATTAAGCCAGACATGGGACAATAACAGTGCAGTTTCGTCAAGGACACTGAAACAAGGATGTGATATTTACGCTTAAGGTGCCATCATAAAGAGCGATACAAATAAAAAAAAAGACGTTAACTTATGTTTTGTAGACTATGCCAAGGCATTCGACAAAGTACGCCACAAAAATTAACAGAAATGATCAGCAACCTCCACTTATTTGGAAAAGACATGAGTAATCAAAAATCTCTACTGGCAGCAAATCGCCTGCATACGGACAGGAAACGAATTCAACATACAAAGATAGAATCCTCGGATCCTCGGATCTATATAGCTTGTACAGCGAGACTATTCTGAGGACCGTAGAAGTTATACCAGAATTCATCATCGGCAGTCACAATCTAAACAACATAAGATACGTAGATGATACAGTGCTGATAGCCGACACGGAAAAAAAAACTATAAGACCCCCTTAAAAATTAAATGAAGCAAGTCGAAAGAAAGGTTTACAAATAGACTACAAGAAAACCGAATGTATAGTCATCAGCAAACAGAAGAGCCCAAAACGTCAATTACCGGTCGGGGATACTAAGCAAATACAAAAACTTAAGTAATTGGGAAGTGTTCTAACGGAAGACGGAAATTGCGACACTGAGATCCGAAGGCGAATTGGCATGGCGAAGGACGTATTCCAGAATCTGGGCAGAGTATTAAAAGACAGGAAAATTTCGCTACCAAACAAAGAAGAGATTACTGGATTGCTATGTGATGTCAGTTCTTCAATATGGCAGCGAATACTGGACAATATCAACAAAGATGAAGGAAAAACTTGAAGCAACTGAAATGTGGTTCTACAGAAGGATGCTGTGAATATCATGGATCGAGCATGTGAGCAATGATGAGGTTTTGGAAAGGATGGAAACGAAAAGGAACTTAATATTAAGTATCAAAAAAGGCGGCTAAATTTCCTGGGACATGTGATAAAGAAAGACGTTTTGGAGAATCTGATACTCACAGGTCAGATAGTGGGAAAGATAGACAGGTCATGTTTCTAATATTTTACCTGCTTCTTTCCATTTTCATAGATACAATTGGAGAATTTACAATATATGTGTGTACTTATTGTCAATTTGTCTGTTACTAGGAACACTATGAATAAGAATTTCATTTGTACTCATTTCCGATAATATATAAAATGATTTATTCGGGAGAAATAACCATCGCTAGAATAAAAATAATTACTTCGTTAGAAATTATTAAGTATTTTATACTTTTGAAAAATTATTTATAAAAGAAGAAATATGTATGATGGTCGTGAGAAGTAATTAATAATAATTTCTTAACCTACCAAGTAGCCCCCACCCCAATGAAAATCTTATGTTCTTATTTGGTCATATCTCCGGGGAGGTGGAGGCGCAAACCGAGAATGTTTTAGCACGTCTCAAATAAAGAAAAATAACTTTATGTAAATTTAATATATTTATCAAAACTTATGCGCATATAAACCAAAAATAAGTGCAAAAAGTTTAGTGACCTTTGAAAACTATTAGTTGTTTCTTGTAGATATTTTCACAAATCATGATTTTTTACTTTTAATTCTAAAAATAATTTAAAAGTATTCCCTGGTAAATTTGTAGAAGTAGAGGTTGGTTAATTTTTATTTAAGTGGCCATGTGGGAAACATAACCAAACTCTCTACAACTTATAGTTTTATTCGTTATCATCAGAAGGTTATCAAAAGGTGGATTAGTGGAAGAATAAAAGTATACCTTTTGTATGTTTAAATAGAAATTTATTAATAGAAAAGAATAACATGAATTGGTAGAAGTTAATGTTTAATGAGAAATAGTATTAAGAAATTAAGGGAATCAAGTGTTCGTAGTAGTAACTTTGTGGACTTAGGCAGGAACGTATGTATGTATGCATGAGCGTTATCTTTGGGTAGGAACCTCTTTGAAGTATTTGCTCAGTCTTAAAGGGTTCCGCTCTGTTATCAAGTATAAAAAGAGACAGATGGGTGAAGGAGAAAAAAGAAGGAGGTGAGAGAGAAAGAGAGATGTAATAATAACGATCACTTGACGTATGTCGAGGGACGTGTTAATTACGCTCGTGTTCTCTCTGGCGACAGTCGAATTTGCTCAGTCTTTTCTTTCGTTTGTGGAGCTAGAAAAGAGCATTTTGGGAATTCACTCTCCGGTGTAATTCTGGCCTTTCCATTGGATGCCGAACAAACTTTGTGTCAGGGTCCGTAAAAAGAATTTGTTTCTTATAATTGAAGATTATTTGAATTTTGATTTTAGATGTTTCGTAGTTTTTTATTGACCGAAAAACATTTCGAGATGTGAAATTTCACGACCTTTGTTTGGATTCGATTTTGTGTGTGTGCTAAGCAAAGTTTGCAAATTCGAATCTTTTTTTTTTAAACAAAATCAATGAGTCAGTGCTTAGCATTTGAATTTTTGAATCTAGATCTTGTTTTGTTCAATACAAATTTTTTAACTTACAATGAAATTTTAAATTACTGGTTTTGTTTGACCTTTTTGCCATTTGAAAGAAAAATTATTTGAAATTAGACCTGTAATGAAACTGTTTAATACAATACCTATATTACCCAAAACCTTGGAGAAGGCAAGATAGAAAAAAGATTCTGTTTGCATAAATTCTTATGTTACATTATATTTAACATGTACATTTATAACAAACCTCATGTACTTCTCGTCCAGAAATTATGTTTTTTGTGCAAAATAGACGCTCCAAAAACAAAGTGGACTGATGTCATCAGACTGTAAAACGGCGTCAATTATCAATCCCATATATATATATATATATATATATATGTATGTATATATATACCATAAACATACACACATATACATGCTCTAGCACACACACACACACACACACACACACACACACACTACAATTAACGACAACAGTAGTAGAGAAGGATGACCATTCGTTGAAAGGCATGGAACTCGAACACAAGCACTCCTATCATTCTGAAGATGACATTTTGAACTCGAAATATTAATGTATAATAAATAGGTAATACCCAAATACTTCTTTACCTTCCTTTATTTTAAACGCATTGTGATATCCTTCAAGACCTAACCATACACAATAATTAATTGTCACGTTTCAAGTTTTTGACAAATGAGAGCCCTCAAAAAAGGACATTATATTTTTTGAGCAAATCTTAATGTTTCTTCACTTAGATTATTAAATTAAGCAATTAGAAAAATTAGGAAAATATATTTTTAAAACAATCGAAGTTTTTAGGCTTCGTTTTTAACTGATTATTTTCTATAAATTTCGACAATCTTCGTAATCTCGTCTTCATTAATAGTTTCATACGTTTCGCAATTTACCGGTTACTTATTTTCAACTTTCTTGAATTCTGAGTGATATCTATACAATTCTTATAAATACTTGATTCTTTTTCATTTTTATTATCAGTATTCCTTAAAATAACTACAGGGGTTAACCGTTAAATTATTCCAAGCCGCCGAATCTGCTCTTTGCTTTATTACGAGTACTACTACTGCTGCTATATACACATGTTTTCAACGTAAACATAATCTCACGTAAGAAGGAAAAAGAACAAAAAACAAGAAAAGAAAACTTATATTTAATATCTTATTTCAAAGTTTTATACTTATAGTAATCTCTATCAACATTTAAAATATATTCATTTTCAGTATTTATATTATTCGGACTATTGTCCTCATCTTTGTTGCTATTTGTACGACGTTTCGGCCGTTGTACGCTCCGGCCTACTTCAGGAGCTAGAAATTTCGAACCGAACTTTTTATTACAATCACTGGGGTATATAATTCTCAATCCTTGTGTAGTAGTAATAAGACATTACTACTATGCAAGGAATAAGAATGATATACCACAGTGATTGTAAGCAAGGAATGAGAACAACCGAAACGTTGTACAAATGGCAACAAAGATGGGGACAATAGTCCGAATAATGTAAATACTGTAAACACTACCTCATCTCAGCATCTCAGAAATATAGACAAATAGAATGATATATTATTAAACTACCTCATCTTAGAAATATAGACAAATATTCGTTTCCGTTTTCGACAATTTATTTTTTACAAAATTGGTGACATCTGAAGTGAAACATTCAAGCAGACCTTTTACACAGTTTATATTTTCTTTACACTGATAATACGGTGCTACAATAACGTGAGGTCTACCTCCTATTTACACTATCAGCGTGAGGTCTACCGCAGCATCGAGCCATAATATTGTACGTGTTTGACAAAATACGTCACAAAGAATTGATGGAGATGCTTGGCAAAATCGACATATTTGGGAAAGACTTAAGAGTAATCAAGAATCTCTACTGGCAGCAACCTGCCTGCATACGGACAGGCAACGAATTCAGCAATTTTACTAAGATTGAAAGGGGCGTAAGACAAGGATGCGTCTTTTCACCGGATCTATTCAACTTGTACAGCGAGACTATTCTGAGAACCCTAGAAGTTATGCCAGGATTCATCATCGGAGGCCACAATTTAAACAAAATAAGGTACGCAGATGATACAGTGTTGATAGCAGACACAGAAAGAAAATTACAAGACATCCTACAGAAAGTAGCTGAAGAGAGTGACAAGAAAGGACTACAAATTAACTGCAAGAAAACCGAATGCATGGTCATCAGCAAAAAGGGCAGCCAAAAATGCTAATTACAGGTGAGGGTCTCTAAAATCAAGCAGGTACAGAAATTTAAATACCTAAGAAGTGTTCTAACAGGAGACGGAATGTGCGACGCTGAGATCCGAAGGCGAATTTACATTGCGAAAGAAGCATTCCAGAAGTTGAGTAAAGTATTAAGAAACAGGAAAATTTCTCTAGAAACAAAGAGGAGTGTACTGAATTGCTATGTGATGTCAGTTCTTCAATACGGCAGTGAATGTTGGACACTATCTACGAAGATGAAGAAAAAACTTTGAAGCAACTGAAATGTGGTTCTACAGAAGAATGCTACGGATATCATGGGTCGAGCATGTGAGCAATGAAGAAGAATACATATTTATTTACATCTTATACTATTTATATTAAAGGTAGAGAGGCAATAAATACTTCGTTTATCTTTTAGGAACGGCACGAACAGATTATTGAAATTTATTCTTATCATCTTCCAGCAAAAATGCTTAAGATGTGACAGGAACAAAAATCTTGAGCATGTGATTGAAACAGCTGACTACCAGGACCTCGCATTATCATCGTTTTAGCATCCAACCGCAATCGCTCAGTCGCCACATAATGGCCACATGAGGGTAGAGGCACAATTGGCTCTACGCTGCACCTAGGTGGACGATATATTGAGGTAGAACTCACACTATGGCAGCACCGATAATACAATTCTATGTAAATCAGCAAGTTATTAACCACCCTAAATAT
This sequence comes from Ascarosepion bandense, assembly GCA_037127315.1. Classification (NCBI taxonomy): domain Eukaryota; kingdom Metazoa; phylum Mollusca; class Cephalopoda; order Sepiida; family Sepiidae; genus Ascarosepion; species Ascarosepion bandense. The sequence goes on from JBBBDQ010001304.1 coordinate 68,426, forward strand.
CCTAAAATTTTGTAATTTGTTTGAATCATTGTGTCTTTTAGATGTATGGGCAGGTTTTGAAGGCTATCACAATGCGTTTAGTAAAATTATCGGTCAACGTGCATATATATAAATCATAAATTAAAGCAGACAGATATATAATCAGATCGAAAAACGGCGCCCACTATTACTTTAACAGTAACTGCGAAAAAGCCAAATCCTACTATCGGTCAACGCACACATATATAAACCATAAACACGCATACACATACATGCACAAACACACTTACAGGTACACACTCACACACACATACACTCACTACAAGTAAAGACAGCAGTAGCCATGAAAGATGACCATTCGTTAGTCACGGTCCACGGGCGGACGTGAAATCAAGCTCTCCAACCATTCTGAAGATATTTTGATCTCGAATTATTAATAAATAATGAATATGTAATAGCCAACATCTTCTTTACTTTCCTTTATAATGCTAAACGCATTGTGATAGCCTTCAAGACCTACCAATATCCTAAAATGTCACAAAATATTCTAAATGAAATAAATGATAAATATTCCGACACTTTCAAAATACATTCAAATAAAGACATTAGGACATCGAATTATGTTAATTTCTACTAATTTGGCATCTGATATAAATAAGTCTACCAGTATCTTTCAAGGTAATAGTGTGACATCTCGCCCCCGGCTGGCTCTCTGCCCCTGATCCGGAACCTGTTGTGATGGTAATGACCGAAACCTGAGTGGGTTGATGCTATCGGAACGGCACCATTTATGACGACGCTCTCGGGTCGTTAATCGTGACGATGGCTTCGTCACAGTAGTTGGTCTTCAAGACGTCTATTACAACTGTGAACTTCTCTGCCCACGCTGTGTTCTTTGATTTCAGAAAAGTCATGTTGAAAACCATGTGGCTGTCTCTCTACCACCTCAAACCAGACCGGACACTCGTGTACACTTATGTTTAAAAATTTAATACGGCACAAAAAATTAATAAGTTCGAAGACGTCTGGATGAGTTACGAAAAAATCTTTATATATAAAAAAAAAAATAATTATAAGAGCAGAATGTACAATCGCCGAATTTCAAACTTTACAACGAAGAGAAGGATTCGTTAATCAATCAGAGCTTTCAATTTTACAAATAAAAAAAGTCTTTTCATAACGGTGCGAAGTTTTCGTTAAGAATAATCAGAGATTTCAATTTCCCAAATAAAAAACAAGTCTTTTCTCAGCTCTTTACCGAAATTTTGCAGAAATAGCCGAAGGGGAGTGACATGGTGGCTGATGATGACAGCGGTGGGTTCGTTTGGTCTCTGTCGCTCGACAGTTCCGAAAAACTCCCAAATTCTGATTTTTTTCACTCCTGTCTCGATTTTTATAGTTGTCCCCAATTCTCTTGGGGGATGCTGCGAAATCTGTGATATCTTTATGCAAATCAGATTCTTGACCAATGAAATTATTTCCCACCTACACAATTTAACGGGGAGTTATATCATGCCCTTGGTTTAACCAATGAGACAACACACTTCATGTGACGTAATTTCTTTTTATCCTCTTTTTCTTGATTACATCATCTTAGGTTTCAAAACTTTTAAAATCATTTCCCAGCAGATGTGGGAGCAAGGATTGGACCTTAATTTAACCCCATTAAAAGTCCTGACAACTTGTGGCTATCGCCATTTCTTACTTCGACTGGCCCCAAAATACGATTCGAATACAATGAAAAATTTTTTTTTCTTTTTTCCCAATTTTCAGATAATTTCTCTATTTTTCGGATTTTACAAGTACACAGGTATTATATATATATATATATATATATTAACAGAACTCATATCGCGAATTACAATAAAGCACAAATAACAACACCACTAATAACAATTTCCTTCACTCCGTTGTATTAAACCAAAAAGTATCTTTACGTGGAAATAGGGTTACAGTAGGTAGACAGTTTTTTTCCTGTCCATCTTTCTCTGTTTCTCTCTCTCTCTCTCTCTTTCTCGTTATGATGATTTTTCTAAGCGTTGCTTAGATGTGACACAAGGTTGAAAGTATGGGGAACCCAGTGAGGATCGAATTCACTTCGTTAGTTGTAATAGGTTCTAACAAGACAAGCTTGCTAACCATGACACCACCTCGTGGTGCCTATTTCTCTTTATACATGTGTATGTATCACTTTCTTTCTCCCCAGAATATAAGCGTAAAGTTTCTTTTATTGCAACAAATTGCAAGCGTCTTTTTAGCTTAATTTCGAAATGTCTCTTCGCTTCTGACCCTCATTTCATCCTCCTTTTCTTTTTGTATTCATTGTCTCTTGACAACGTCACGCCGAAACGCTACTCTTTTATATTTTACCTTTCCTCGTTGTAACCTAATCCTTCATTCTTTCCAATTGTCGCATTTAACCTCGTTTTGGTTTGACAATCACTCTGTTCTTGTCTTTTTAAACTTTTATTTAATGAAATGTTCCTCTTCACACATCAGTTTCTTTCCTATACAGTTATTTTTCAGTTAGACTTTTTTTATTGTATCTGTTGTTATTCTTCGTGTAGTTTTTCTCATCATCCTTTTCTTGATTTTCATTGCAACATTTTTAAACAAACATTTCTTCCTCGATTGTTAAATTAGTAATAATACTCCTGCTTTGAGATTCTAATTGAAAATATTTTTATCTCGCCGAATTTTTTATTGTCAGTTTTGAAATCTATTTTATTTTTATTTCTTTCTTGCTTTTCATCGTGACTTTATATATTTTCGGAGTCCAGCTGTGATTTCCCAATACTTGTGGGTACACAATATTTTTAGTTGTTCTATTGTTTGTGCAGATATAGAGATTGTGTGGTTTGCAGAGTCGTGTTTGACGTTGATCTGCTGTTTCTTATTGATGTCTTTCAGCCACTCTCAGCCTGCCACGTTCAGTCTGTTGAGAACAAAGCAGATCTGAAGCTGCAGAACGCGAATGCAGTGCTCTCAATCGGGCATCCTCTGCTGCTTCCTCGGCACGTATCTGAACCATTCTTTGCCTTCTTCGCTCGTTCGTTGATACCTGTTCTTCCTCACTTTGATTTGCATTCCACTTTGCTAGTACGACGACCTATGTTTGACCTTCTGCGAGGCATTATCTTTATGAATTGAAGCAGATTTTTTACACTGAGTTTAGAAATCTGAAAAAAGAAAAATTGGCCAAAATCGCCATTTCAAAATTTTAAGTACCCCCACTTCATTTTTGACTATATAGGTAGGACAAAAGGAAGTTTGTATTTTTCCGCTTATTTTGAAAAAGAAGCATTTCTGAAAAAATCCAGAATAAAAAAGAAGACTTAACTTAAAAGCAAACTATTGGAGGAATGATTTTACTATGAACGTGTGAGTAAGTGAGCACCCGCAGAAAAATGTTAAATTAATAAGTTTTACGGAATGTTTTTACATAAAAGTTGAGTTCATATCGATAAGAATTCGTTGAAAAGAAAATGAAAAGAAAACTTTTTAAAGAGAGTCTGTCGTTTAGGCCCGACAAAAAACAAATAAAAAATGGCTTAGGTATTTAAAAAAAAAAAAACTAAAAAAAAAACTATTTACTAAACCAACGAAATATATGGGATATCGATTATAATTTATTGAAAGAAAATGAATAGAATTTTTTTTTTTTACTTTTTGAAGGGATTTCTGTTGTTTACGCTTACCAAAATAGAAATAATAATTTAAAAAAGGCTTAGATTTTAAAAAAAATGAAGAAATTTATTTACTAAACAAGCAAAATTCTTTGAAAAAAAAACGAATAGAAAACCTTTTAAAAAAGGAAAGGGATTTCTGTTGTTTACGCTCACCAAAATAGAAATAATAATAATAAAAAAAAGGCTTCGTTTATCTTAAATGTGGACATTTCTTATGTTTTCTATGAAATAAAAAAAACATTCATAATGAAATTGAAAGTTTTTTGGTTTGGTTCTCATCGGTTCTAATCGACTTTGAAAAATTTTTTATATTTTTTTAATATTGTAATATTTTTAATGTAAGGTATGTAAAACATGTAAAACACGCTCGTATTCGATTAAAATGCTATAGTAAAATTTCAAAACAATTGGTTCAGCCGTTTTCTAGATCAGCGGACAATTATATTTTTATTTATATAGATTTAACTAGAAAAATACTATTTGGAGAGATGTTTTTGTAAAACTGTATGTGTATGGGGATTGCTTGAAGATCAGGCAACGCCGTTGTCGTCAGCTGAAGATTGATAGTTAACGCCCCAAGAGGAAACGATCATAATCCTCTACAGCATTCTGTCCCTTGTAACTCTTAAAAAGTATGGTCTTGTTATTTCTCCGAAAACCTAAGCCCGATTTTATACCAGATTTTGTTTAAGAGGACGGTCGAATAAATACTTATTAGCTTTGATTAGAAATAAATTAAAAACAAATCGTCTGAATATGTGTAGAGGAACAAATAATCATTTATTGAATGAGCCACAGAGATGTGAAGAGAGAAAGAAAGAAATAGATAAAAAGATTTACGCAGATGGAGAGTGTGTGGGTGGCGTTTAATACATAATATATTTTACGTTCATAATAATTTAAATTTATTGATTATAGTAAAGTCAAATTTTAACTTCCCATATTTTTTACGAACTTCTGTGTTCTTTCATCTGAATCTGCTTAAAAATTGTTTCAATCGATAGTCTGATAAACAGTGGTTAGATTTTCGGAATGAGAACTCAGAGAGCTGTGTTCAAATTCCAGTCGAGTTCATTAAGTCCATCATGAACAAAGACTTACTTTCTTTGAAGGCACGTTTGTACTTATTACGCGTGGACACAAAAAGGTGTTTGCTGTCATCAGTTACCTTTCTGGTATAGTCGGAAAAAGTGAATCCCGTGGGCTATAACAGCAGAACAGACAGAGTTGAACCAAGAAGAAAATGTTGGTTTCATTTGATATTTATAAGACGACACAAAAGCGCGGAAGAAATTTCAGAGGCACAAATTTCAGTAGGAAAATTAAAGATTTCATTCCAAGGGGTATTACAAAAAAAAAAAAAAGAATCCCAATTAGTAATGTTACGGGTTAGAAGTTGTAACAAAATAAAATAAAATAATTTGCCAAAACACAGAGCTAAATCACAAACAAATATTTAATTTACTAAAAACACAAAATAAAATACATACAAAATATACAATTGTGGCATTCAAAACAAAAAGAATAGAGTTTACTGGCGAAGTGTTACGAGGGAGAAGAAAGGTGAGAGTCAAGTATGATATGTGCTATTGCTGTAAATCTTCAAATATGTATATATATAGATGAACTTTTAGTTTGGTCAATGAAAATAGTCATAAACTCTATTTACCAGTTTAGTTTCACGAGGTTTTCTTTTTGGGTTTTTGTTTAGTCGGTAATTTCATAGAGATTCTTTCAGCTGGATATAATAATCCCCAACCAAAGCCGGAGTTGATAATACCAAAGATTCCCTTTTTTCAACCAACAACACTCTTTAAAAAAAAAAACTATTTTATAGGTGATAGCCCCTAATTAGCATACTTCTCGAATCACCTAGATCTTTCTTGAATATACTGGAATGATCTAGAATCTTCCAAACGTTCTATTTCTAATTTCTCTATTTTAAAACTATTTCATAAATGAAAATATTTTTGTATTAACAAGTAGGACTCAGGAGAATCCCTTACTATAAATTTTAATCCTTTGTAGACTTTATTAATATATTTTGTATAAAAATGCATCGTCGTAACAGTATGTTATTAGCAGAAAGGTTTCGCGCTAAATAGATGAGCCAGAGGAAATAACAGATACAGTATTATTCCATTTACCAAGAAGACAGATATGCAATACATTATAAGAGTCAAGATAAGGAAGCGTGCTGGTCAGAATTATTAGGGAAAGCGACTAAGGAAGTGTTGTTGTTTATTTTTGGTATAAAACTTTAGGTTTTTACATCAAGTTACAACCTTTAAATTTTGTGTGGATACAGGAGCAGGCTAGCTAAATTCTCTTCATTGTGGGATGCTAGTAGTAAACGAGCCTATCCTTTCTGGACTTTAGTGGTCAACTGACTAGCGTCTTTCCCCTTTCAAATCTCGTACACAAAACTACTGTCCTTAACTCCTACTTCTTACTTCTACTCTTACTCCTACTCCTACCAAAAGAAACGGTTCCTTATTTTGCCGCCCAATTTTGAATTCTTGGCGTCAGTGTGTCTACCTTTTTCTATTTTTAGAACACTCGCCATTTTATAAACCATAACAGAAGTTTATTATTTGACAGAGAATTTGAACAAGTGGCAGAATTTGAGACCAATTACAAGGATATCCATAACAAGTATTGAATGAAATTGGTAACAGAATACAAGACATACGATTTAAGCATTCTTTTTACGGAGGAATGCCGTGCTGCGCTCGATGATCATATATCAACTGCTACCAATCCTGTTCAAGTCGACACAGTAGAAAAATTAACAAAATAGGTGGAACATAGAACGTATGATGTAAAGGAATACATGTTAACGAGTAAAATAAAATAATAATTTATTCAACTGAAGAGACGAGGGCTCTGAACGATTTACTTATCTCAAAATACTAACAACGACAGTTCACACACCTAAATATCAATTAACTATGAACATATCTATCTATCTATATATATATATATATATATATATATATAGAGAGAGAGAGAGAGAGAGAGAGAGAGATATCACTCGTCCGATCGACTCAGTCGATTAAAAACTTAATTGGGAGATTAAAGTTTATTGCGTTACTCGCCTGCGGTCAATTAAAAATCTCGCAATGAAACGTGTCCCTTCAAATATAGAAAAAGGAAACCTGATTCCTTTTACAACTCAAAAGTATGCCATTGAAGATTCACAAGCTACTTAGAATGACCTACAATGACATTATTTAACTCTTGGCTTTTATCGTCAGTGTAAACATTCATTTAGTTAACCTTTCCTATGGGCACTCGGTAGAAGAACGCAGACATTTAGCGTGTGATATGCCATGTAAACATACGCCAGTAGCTGAGAATGTTCTAATTCATTACTGAATGAACGATGCGTAGAGTGGCTACTGTTTTTAAATTATTTTTTCAATTCTATAGTTTCATCAAATTCAGGGAAAACATTTGCAACTATAACAATGTATCTTCACGTGAGCCATTTGGTACAAGGATAAATGTCACAACTGGTAGAGGAACATATTGTTTCAGAAGACAAGGGCAAACTTTTCATCCTGTCAATCTTCACCCTGAAACAGAAGGAAATATGGCACTTACTAGTAAATTAATTCAAATAAATTTAAATAGGAATCGACCAGATTTTTAAACGAATCAATTATAAATTAAATAATAAATTCAAATATGTAACTTCTTTATATGCCCTGTCTCCTCAAGACATGGGTGATCATGGCTTTTCACAATTTCCTCTTCTTTGTTACTTGAAATAAATTTTGTCTCTTCGTTATTTCCTCCTAAACTCTGTTCTACCATCAACTTACTCAAGTTTATCAAGTATGCTTTTCTCCGTTCCTTTTTTATTCAATCTGTCCTGTGAGTATCAGATTTTCCAAGCCCTCCTTCTTCATTATGTGCCCCAGAAATTTCATCTTTCTTTCTGATATTAAGTAGAAGTTTCCTTTTAGTTTCCTTTTAGTTTTCCTTTAGTTTCCTAAAACCTGGTCGTTACTAACATGTCCAGTCCATGGCATTCTCAATATCCTCCTGTTAAACTGCATTTCTGTGGTTTCTTTATCTTTGAAGAGATAGTTCAGCATTTGCTGCCATACACGAGGACAGTTATCACGTAACAGTTCAATACTCTTTTCTTTGTTTCTAACGCAGTTTTGTTGTGTCTTAATATTCTGTTTAGCTGTTAGAATTCATCTTTGCCTCTCCTAATGCGTCTTTGAATCTCATTGACGCATTTTCCGTCCTCTGAAGAACACTCCCCGGATATTTAATTTTTTGTGCTAGGTTGATTTCGGTATCTCCGATTTGTAATATGCATTTTGAGCTCATCCTTTTCCTAAGAACCACACATTCTGTCTTCTTACGGTTTATATTTATTTATTTATTCTCGTTTTCCTTCACTATCTTCTGTAAGAGCTTTTGTAGTTTTCATTCCGTGTCGGCTATCAACATTGCGTCATCTGCATGTCTTACATTGTTAAACTTATAGCTACTAATAATGACTCCTGGTAGAACTAATATTCTAACTACAATTTAAACGAAATTTCAGTTAAATTTAAATATCGAATAGACTAAAATATTTTAAAAAAATCACTCTTTATTTTTTTAAAATTATGTCAATTTCGATTTTCATCAGAATTAGAATTGCTATCAATTAATTAAAATGACAAGGTAATTTGTTACAGCTAGGTATCTCCACTAAATAGCTAAATAACAGAATAGTATGAATAAAAAAGGTCCAAAACTTAATAAAAACGAACCTTTTCCATCAAAATATTTATATTATTATTAAGAGGAAAGATCAAAGTAATTTTTAATTATTTAAAAAAAAAATTTAACCTATTCTAACATGTTCGAACCTTTGGCAGAAAATTTTGTTTTGATTTCAGTTATCGGGTAACCAAAACGTTACGACTGTTTACAATGGAAAACGTAATGATGACATAGCTACTTTTTTTCGGTGACAAACATTAATTTGGAAATTCTCGCAAAAATTAAATAATGGCCGTATTTTAATGAAACTTTCAGTACTCATTTACAAATGAATAAAATTATTTTTGAAATTATTATTTTTTTAAATCTTGGAAAAATATATTTTTACCTCTGTTACCACCCTCAATGTAAACCTATGAAATTTTAATAAATGTTAATTTGTTGCGCTCTATAATTTTATTAGTTAAACGCAGAACTCATTGGGAAATATAAATCATCTAGTTTTTTTTTAATTTTGTCTCCGTATCCGAAAATCTGCTCCGAAGATTAAAATAAAAAATGGAATAAAACACAGACATTATCTAATTTGATAAGCTTTTAACTGCTTGAATAAATGATAAAATTAAAGACATTATAGTCTGAAGAAAAATGATTTTTCGATTACTAATGAAATTTTCAAAAGAATTGTTTTCATTTTATAATTATAATAATTTATAGAATTTTAAAAATATTTAAAAAATCATCAGTGATTTGTTGCGGTTAGATTTCTCAGTTAAGAATTCATGATTATATTGAAAAGTTTAATAAAAATCGTTTTGCCTCCATTTTTAAAAAAAAAATTTGTGTGTGTATTTGAAGTTTTTTTATGGTAATTTCTATGTGCAAATTAAAAGGCCGGAGTTTCCTCCCTTACCCGAAAAAAATGTGTACAATTTTGTCACTTATAAACGCCATACACTTTTAACTTATTTCTAATCACGCAAATATCAACACGTTTTGATATACAGCGGACAGGTCAAAAAGTTCAAATCTGTGTTTAAGAAATAGTTTTATTCTAAATTCCACGCTATACATAAGTAATATTTGTGTAAATCAGATTAATTTAACATAAAATTTGCTAATTTTCTAAACAAATAATGTATATTTTATTTTTGCAAGATTTTTAAAACCGAGAATTAACTTTTATTTACAAATGTGTTGATCGTTCAAAAATAGCGGCAAAATTCAAAAATTGAAAAAAAATTTCAAACTTTTATATTCCAATCAATATAATTTCTGTTTAAAATACTCCAGAATATTTTGCTTACTGGGAATAGTAAATTTAATCATTTAGCTTCTAATTAAAAATAAAATAAAAGTTTCAAGAAAACTTCTTCATTTTTAAAAATTCACTTTAAAAATTAGATATCGAAATGACTGGAGGTATCTATTACAGACGTTTAGAAGGAGGAATATATTGTATATTTCAAACCTATATTTACACAAAGAGTCGCCTATTTGATATATTGTATGGATAGGGTCCACGAATACCCTTTATACGAATTTTAAAAAATCAAACCGGGTCTTTTTTTTTTTTTTTAGATACGTTCGGCAAGCTAATCAAAGTAAATATGTAGAAAAGTTAAGCGGGCATAGTGTATTAGATAAAATTTTTGTTCATAAACGAACCAAGGATGAAGTTAATTTTTATCCGTAAATAGCGTAAAATCGACAAATGGTCTATTTCTTTCAGATAATTTAGGGTTTTAGGGTCTGCTTTGTTTTCAGTTGTAAGTCAAACCCCATCATCAGAACGTAGCTGACCTCTAAAAATGGTTTCTAACACTGCTACGGTTACCTATTCGATATATTTCAAAGTTACACACACTTATATATGAAGAAACTCTTAAGAGTGTTTTTTAAACGTAGATCGTGTCCGATAGGTACGGATGAGAACTTAAAAAAATCACGAAAAACTGACTGAACGGGAGATATGAAACTGAATTACTTCATTATATTCTTTCGATATTGAATAGTATACAGTCAAAGCCAGATATGAATTATGTCCTTTTTGTACATCCATACCAAAAATAACCTAACAGCTGTTAAAAGGAAAAACTGAAATTCTTTTAAAAACGTTCACTCAAAAATCGTATTCAATTTTACATTTTTTTATTCTTCAGACATATTTATGTTTAAAAAAAGAAACTCTTGTGACAAATAGAAAGAGGATTTTGATTGACTACTATTCAATATCGGAATAGTATTATATTTATCTAAGTTAGTACCACTAAATCGCAGAAAAAAATGCATAGTAGGAAAAAAAAAAGGTCCCAAACTTAATAAAAACGAAATTTTTCCATCAAAATGTTTAAATTATTATTAAGAGGAAAGATTAAAACATTTTTTTAAATTTTTAATCCTATCTAACACGTTCAAAATTTGGGTAAAAATCTTGATTTTATTTTCATTAGCGTGGAGAAAAATCGTAACGAGAGTTTAAAATAAAACATGTAATATTACATAACTCAGATTTTTTCCGGTGACAAGTATATTGATTTAAAAATTCTTACAAAAATCAAATAATTGTCGGATTTTAATGAAACTTTCATAATTTATCCTAAATAAATTAACTTATTTTTTAAATCATTAGTTTTTTAAGAATCTTGGTAAAAATATTTTTTTACATCTGTTAACTCCACCTCCATGTAAATTCATGAAATTTCAACATATTAAATTTTGTAAGCAAAATTGGTTTTATTTGTTAAACGCAGGACACTTTGAGGAATGTAAATCATATTTTTTTTACTTTTTGGTCACTTTTACTGAAAATCTGCTCCGAATAGTACAATAAAAAATGCAAGAAAACATTTAATTAGATAATCTTTTAATTTCTTAAAAAATATTTAAATTAAGGATATTATAGTCTAAAGAAAACAATTTCGATTAATAATGAAATTTTAAAAGAATTATTTTTATTTTTTAATTATAATAATTTATATAGTTTCAAAAGTATTTTATAAATATTTCAAAGACTTGTAGACGTTAGGTTGGTAATTTATTAAGTAAAGACTATATTTACTAATCGAAAATTCAAACGTTTAATACAAATGATCTAGCCATCGTATTTTTTAAATATTTTTTAATTTATTTTGTGTGTATTTGAAGTTTTTTTTTTTGTATGGTAATTTCTATGTGTACCTTAAAAGGTCATGCTTTTCACGGTCTCTTTCCCTTGCAGGAATTCTTTTTTACAGTTATGTCTTTTATGATTGCCATACACTTATCTCGCATCTGTCGAGCTGTCATCACATTTCAAGTACAGAAGAAAGGTCAGATAGTTCAATTCTGTGTTTAAGAAATAGTTTTATTCTAAATTTCTTGCAATAACTAAGTAATGGTTGTGTAAATCAGATTAATTTAAGCTTAAATTTGCAAAATTTTTCAAAACTAATGTGTCACAGATGTATATTTTATTTTTGAAAGATTTTTAAAACCGAGAATTACCCTTTGTTTGCAAATATGTCGAACGCTCAAAAATGGCCGCAAAATTTCAAAATAAAAAATTCTCAAAATTGTATATTTCAATCAATATAATTTCTATTTGAAATGCACCAGAGTATTTTTGCTTACTGGAAATAGCAAATTTAATAGTTTATCTTTCAATTAAAAATAGAATAAAGTTTCAAGAAAACATTTTATTTTTAAAAATTCAATTTAAAAGTTAATTATTGAAAATGATTGCAGGTACCTAAACTGTTCAGTCACTTTTTGTGTCTTCGGACAGGGGTAGAACTACAGTTTCCCTGTTTCTTCCTTTAACCTCATAAGCTACCGTATGTAAATAAAACGTTATTTTCATTTGTTTTAAGTAAAACATAAGCATTACTTTTATAAAATCTACTTAATTCTTAAACCTATATAGAGACGTCGAAACATATCCGTAGAAGAAATATTGGATTTTAAATAGAATTTTAAATTTGTTATATACATTTTTCGTATTTTTCGTATGTCAATATTTTTTAAATTCTTAAAACATGTATTTTGATACTGAAATTAATTTTTCTGTTTAATTCTGACATTTAAGTTCAAAGAAGTCATTTAAACTAATTAAAATGCGTTTCTCGCATTTTTTTTCCAAAACGTCCGTGGTGGTATCTCATCATACCAAAATAAATTATGCCAAATTAAGAACTTTAAGAATTAAACCAACGTTTAATTAAATTAAATAAATTAATAGAACTTCGTATTTAAATAGTTAAAACCCTAAATTGTTGGTTTTTACTTATGTGTTAACCCTATTTTCATAATTTTAACAATTTCATACGTATTACTTCTAATTAATCAATTCTCATCGATTACTTGTCCTTGAAAAGCGTTACCAATATTTTACTTACATAGACCATAACACAATAATATTGTAGGGCCACACCTCTTTAATATTTCTATTTGCAGTTTTATTTCGAGTGAGTGAAAAAGAAACAGACTCCTACCTTTACTTCTATCTAGCACCCTGACCCTTCCTCCCAAAAAGCCATCAAATCAACTTTTTTTCTCATTCCTCTTTATCGCCTTTCACTTTTTCAAATACCGCTCCCATTCTGTAGCTTCATGTCTTTCGTTATCCTATGTCCGCCATTGTCAGCGACGACTGAATGAATTGCTCCTTCTTAAAACACCAGCAATAAAATTAAGCTCAGCTAATTAAGAGCAATTAAAGAAAAGTCTCTATCAATTTTTGTTGTGGATGGCTAGCATTATTGTTCTTTGCCTGTTAGCCCCGAGGAGTCAGGCGTCGGGCCCTTGCCACTGTCGAAACCCTCTTCCAAATAACGGAGCAAGCCTGACTATAAGAAAAGCACCATGCCGGAAGGCGTAAATCGTTCTCTCTATTTAAGGTAGAATTTCTTTATCACAATACCAGCTTTTCGTTTCTGTTTTCAAAGTAGCCCTTCCTCCCCTTCCCTCTCTCATAACACCCTCGCTTCGTTTCTGTTGTCTTCCTTATTTACTCCTCCCTGTAGTTTGTCAGTTTAGTAAGAACGACTCACAAACACGTGACCATGTTGCCCCTATCAAAGGGATTTCCTGTTTTGTCCTCGTGTCGGTATACTGGTTAAGTATTATCTTGTGGAACGACTGATCAAACCTTTCCTGGCTTATTTGTCTGTTATCACAAAGCTTTTCAAACCTGGGTGAATTACCCAGAATTTGGTAAAAGCATTTTTGAGGGGAGGTTAACGATGTACCATGGAATGTATACTGAAATTTTCTTGTTGATTCCAGTGAATCGTAGATCTGTGGTTCTCCGTTAAAGTGGCTCAAATTAGAAATGTCAGAGTTTACAATTAGAACTTAAATCTTAATTTGATTAATTTATTAATTTTTATTACTTCCTCATGATTCGTGTTCGTAAACGTTCTTAAGTGACAAGCTTGAGCTCAGTTTTAAATATATTGAAGACAAAGGAATGTAAAACCACAATGTATTTAGCCGTTCTCAGATATGTGTTTTGGAAAAATAAGTAAGCATTCCGTTGAACTCTGAGATTTATTGTCCAAACTTTCATCATATTTTATACGCATAGAAGGTATGAAGAAGTTATTGACCAACAATGATTCCAAAGCAATATTTAATCAAAAGAATGCATTAAAAGCCAAATTTTAGTTCGCTTATTTGATTGTAAATCGAAGATTTCACACACAAAGGAAACGTTCACCTAACTAGCTAGTATTCATATTAACGGAATAAGGTGTAGGAATGGACAAATATGGATGGCAGGAGCATTACTATAGTTAAATATAAATTTATCTCATTGCTAGAAATATAACGGTATAACGTGTTTGTTGTGTCATTTGGCGTAGTAAGTTCGCAATCCAACTATATAAAAATCCAGCTACTTACAATTACATGTTTACTATAGGTTTGAAAGACAATTGAACAACATTAAAATTTGCAAGACTTTTAAAATGACAAGTAAAGGCCTAATATTTCTATGTTAAAATTAAAAGGTATTGAGATGTTTTCGGCCCGATCAATAAGGTTTCACAACCATAAAAAATAATGTTTGATTGTTGAATCAGATGTTGGGATGCGAATCGGACTGAGAACACTGCAACACCCACTTGTACATATCCGAGTCTACGCAAACAAATTCGCATCCATTTTTTTTTGTTCATACACACACAGGAATATTTCCACATTGGGAAGCTTCATCACACTTCTTTTTCTCTCTCTCACTCTCTCTCTCTCTCTCCTCTCTCTCTCTCTCTCTCTCATTAGAGTCAACATGCGGGTTCACGTGCATACACGGACGCCCCTACTCCCAATGCTCGTTCCCTGACTTGCAAAGTTAAGCGTACTTACCGGAAGTTGAAGAGCAGAATATAATATGAAAGACACCCCCATGTTTACAAAATGTCACGCACGACCTACCAGTAGCTGACAACAGCCTGGCCTGAGTCTCGAAACTGAGAAAATTATCTACATAGAATAGGAGGCCCAGCGGGCAAGATATTTTCGGAAATCTTTTCACTTTGACCAGAGTCTTTATCTTCGGGTAATTGCTTCGTATTATCCAATATTTTATTTTGGACTCTTCAGTTTTCTAGTCAAGTGAAAGAAAATGGTATTTCCTGGGGCAATTCTGCTTCAAGGCAGAGTTAAATAATTCTACAAATTATTTGTCACTCCATCAAGTTGACTGAAGTATCACTGTTGTGTCGAAGCAAAAGTAACTTATAACAGACACGTGCAATTTCCATAATGGCTCATCTCTGTTGTGCAGATACAAACGTTTTCAGTCAATAATCAGAAAATCAGCATGACTTAATTTTTACGACAGTGACAATCAAAAGAAAACGCTTATCATTATGCTTCTGTCATTGTGACAAAAATATCAATGCAAAAAGTCCCAGTCGTAATTCAAGCTTGATTTAGCCAAGTTTATTTTCGATGATTATAACCATTAGGCCACCTCATGTTTCTAATCTCGAAGCTTGAATTCATTTTCGAACTCCAGTTCATATAAGCGTTCATATACAGATTAGTTTTCTTGAATAAATAAGGCCACGAACGGTTACCATTGAATGATTATTGCAGAAATTTCAACTTTTTCTGACTCTAAATCTTAGTGTTCTCTTCAGTTCCAATTTATTTAAAACTTCCTTATTGCTCACATGCCCAGTCCATGGTATTCTCAGTAACCTTCTGTAGAACTAAATCTCTGTTGCTGCTAGTTTTTTCTTCATTTATTAGGAAATTGCCTAACATTCACTATCTTATAAGAGGATTGATATTACATGTCAATTTAGTACATTTCTTGTTTCTCTTTTTTTATATAAAAGTGTCGCCCCAAGCAAGGCATTTTACAGCCACTGTTTTGCAGGAGGTTACATAGGGGGAACGTTATGAGAAAGAGTGACAGGTCATAGGGGGTGTCAGGAAGTGGGTAAAAGAAAGATGAAAATACTGATGAGATTGGAGTGGACGGAGAAAGGAGCATGAGAGAGAGAAGATGCAGGTTAGTGAGATAGGAGATGACTATTGACTATTGACTACATTTAAATTCTTGAAGATTGTAGTTATCGGGGAAGCAATTAAACTGAAGGGGATTCTACAGGCGGGAAGTGCGAGAAAAGAAGCGTTCTAAGTTCATCGGAGCAGAATCCGTGAAAGTATTTGTAGAAGAGACACAGGGAAACCACATTGCGCCGGTGAGAAAGTGACTGTATCCGAGCTGCCAATTCGGGATCGATCACATTGCAGATTCTCCGTTGATTTTGTCAAGGACCCCCAGGTTGATAGCTGGGGCACCCGACCAGATTATGGCAGCAGTATTTAATGCACGTGCGGATGGTAGATTTGTATATGTACAGGATTGCTTCAGACGAGAAAAACTTCCTGTCCCTACACAGAGAACCGACTTTCTTAGCAGCGGATTTAGCTTCTTCTTCTTCTATGTGCCCTGTCCCTTCAGGACGTAGGCGATCATGGATCTCCACGTCTCCCTATCCCTTGTGGCTCTTAGTATGTTTGCTCCTGTTGCTCCTGGCAACCCCCGTTCCGTCATCCACCTGATCAGGCCCTGCAAATATGTTATCCGCTGCCTTCCTCTGTCTCTCCTTCCTTCTATCTGACCAGTCAGTATCAGGTTCTCCAGGCTTTCCTTCCTCATTGCATGTCCCAGGAACTTCAGTTGTCTCTTCCTGATGCTCAGCATCAATTTCCTTTTTGTTGCCATTCTTTCTAACACTTCGTCGTTGCTTGTATGCTCAGTCCACGATATCCGTAGCATCCTTCTGTAGAACCACATTTCGGCCGCTTCCAGTTTTGTCCTCATTTTCGATGATATTGTCCAGCATTCACAGCCGTACTGAAGAACTGACATCACGTAGCAGTCTAGCACTCTTTTCTTCGTTTCTATTGAGATCTTCCTGTGTGTTAGTATTTTGCTCATCTTCTGGAACGCGTCCTTTGCCATGCCAATTCGCCTTCGGATCTCCGTGTCGCACTTTCCATCTCCTGTTAGGACACTTCCTAGGTACTTAAATTCTTGGGCTTGTTTGATTCTGTTATCCCCCACCTGTATTTGGCATTTTGGGTTGTATCTTTTGCTGATGACCATGCACTCAGTTTTCTTAAAGTTTATTTGTAGTCCCATCTTGTCACTCTCCACTGCTACTTTCTGTATGAGATCTTGCAGTTTCCTTTCCGTGTCCGCAATCAGTACTGTATCGTCCGCGTATCTTATGTCGTTCAGGTTGTGGCCTCCAATAATAAATCCTGGTGTGTCATCTAGGGTCCTCAAAATATTCTCGCTGTATAGGTTGAACAAATCCGGTGAAAAGACACAGCCTTGTCTTACGCCTTTTTCTATCTTTGTGTATCTACTGAGATCGTTACCTGTCCGTATGCAGGCCGTTTGCTGCCAGTAGAGATTCTTGATTATTCTTATATCTTTGCCGAAAATGTCGAGGTTTCCTATCATTTCCATCAATTCTTTGTGTCGTATTTTGTCGAATGCTTTCGCGTAATCAATGAAGCATAGGTACAAGTCTTTCTTCATTTGTAATGCCCTTTCAGAGAGCATCCTAATCATGAATATGGCGTTCCTTGTTCCAGTGTCTTTGACGAACCCGCACTGTTCCTGTCCTATCTCTGGCCTGATTCTGCTTCTCGCTCTATTCATCAGGATTCTGACAATCAGTTTTGTAATGTGACTCATTAAGCTGATAGTTCTGTGTAGTTCACACTCGTTTGCACCTGGTTTCTTCGGCAGTGCTATAAATATCGACTTGCATAGGTCGTCTGGTATTATTCCGCTGCTATAAATTTCGTTTATTATGTCGGTAATCTTTTCTATGCCATACTCTTCTAAGGCTGTCAGCAGCTCTATCACTATGCCATCTGGGCCAGGTGCTTTATTTCTGTTCATTTTGGCCATTGCCGCTTCCACTTCGGATTTTAGTATTTCCGGTCCATCCATCTCCTTGTGTATTCTCGGTTGTTCTCTCTTGTCGCCAAAGAGATCCTTTATGTATTCTTCCCATCGCTGGAGTATTTCCTCTTTCTCTACTATGATTGTCCCTTCCTTGGATTTTATGCATCCTGTTGAGGAACAGATGGATTCTATATAGTCATTCCACTTGAAGTCTGTTGTGAGAGTTAACCCGAGGAGGCGCAGTGTTTTACTTTCAGGGGGACAAGACTGATCCATGCTAATGGGGGGCAGGAGCTATTGTCTGTGGTGGTTAATAGATAGCAGCTTTGTCATATATATGATGCTCATTCTTACATAATCTTTACATTTTTCATTAAACCTTTCGTTTTTCCTGTCGGAATTTGTTTCTATCGTTTGGATTGAATATTCTATATTTTATACAATTCCTTTGCATTGCTTTGTCTCTTTTTAATCCCCTCAACCCTTTCATTTCTCATCCACTTGTCTTTCTCTCTATTTGAAATGATCTCTTTTAAGGATGTCCAACGAACATTTCTCTTAGTGTATTCTACTATGAGTTTACAATTCCAATCCAATCAATTTACTTTTATCTCTGTCAGTTTATATTTGTACCTTAAGTATGCGTTGTGGTGCAGCGGATATCGACTCGGAACGACAAATCGGGGAGCCAAGTTCGAATCCCAGTTGAATTCCTTACATTCACTTACCCACAAATACCCTTGGGAGAGGGATTAATCCGTCTCTTCCCTACAGTTATGTGTTAAATAATAGGACAGATTGGGTTCTATAGTCTTGCCTGGTAACCAGTCTACCGCAGAAAGCAATTGCAAACTACTGCGGGGTAATCTTCTGCCCAGTCAGTCATGTCTCTTTCGAGCTATGCTTGCCTAAATCGTGTATCACGTATGGCACTTAACTGACTGACTGAACATAATATTTGAAAACATGATTAAGGCTTCTACTGGGCATACAGTAAGAGGTCAATTTTATATTGTTTTGAAGTAATAAACTGATCCTCCACAAATTACTACTGAATAATATAATACATCTCTTTCCCCTTTAGCTATGAGTCAAATAACAGGACAGATTGGGTTCTATAACCTTGGCTGGCAACCAGTCTACCGCAAAAAGCAATGGCAACCTACTGCGGGATAATCTTCTGCCCAGTTAGTCATGTCTCTTTCGGGACATGATCGCCCAAACGTGTATCACGTATGGCATTTAACTGATTAATACAAAAAGACAGGATAATAAAATGTAAATGTAACAAATATCAACTGAAATTCGAGCTCGGTTCTCCGATTTCTCGTTTCGAGCCGATATCCACTTCACCACATGGCGCACAAAAGGAAATCTTCAGGCAGAACAGGCAGAAATGGCGTGTTACTGACATACTATTCACCCACTATTCACTTTCCAGTCTTGATAGAATCCAAATTAGTCTACGTGTCATTATGAAGGATCATCTTTTTCATCTTACGACCCTTTTCCCATAAATGAAACGTTACAAACTTCTCGCTACTCAAACGAGATACATTCATTAACTCCCCCAAGTCAGCTTCCAAACCAAGTCCTGCTATACCGCTTCTTACACTGAAGCAAACCACTCTGACCTACTTTTTATTTAATTAGTAAGGAGTACGTGCGATCAACTAGGAACTAGAAATCGGGGAGCCGAGTTCAAATTCCAGTTGAATTCATTGCATTTACTTACGCGCAAGTACCCCTGGGAAAGGTATTAATCCGTCTCTTCCTTTCAGTTGAGGGTTGAACAACAGAAGAGATTGGGTTCTATAGCCTTGGCTGGCAACCGGTTTACCGCAGAACGCAATGGCAACCTACTGCAGGATAATCTTCTGCCCAGTCAGTCATGTCTCTTTCGAAACATGATCACCCAAAGCGTGTATCACGTATGGCACTTAACTGACTGAAGGAGTCCATTTCATTTAAATATGATCTTTCCAAGAGCTGTTGCTTTGTGGAACAGAGTCATACAAAGATACTTTCTTGATTCTCACACTCTTAACTTCTCTAAATCTCGATTTAACTTTTGTCTTTCCCACGTATCTGCATAAACTACGCTCCTTGCACTTACCACTCACACAGCAACCGCTGTTCAGTAACTTTTTGCCTTGAGTTGCCCTTGGATCTTGTGTAGGATGAACACTAGTAAAAAAGAGAGGCGTAATCATGATATGAGTAAATCTTGTAACGAAAAATAATTGGTCCTAATCATGATTCTTTAAATAATATAAGAATCTGAGGACAAATTACGATCATAGTACTCATGTATCAAGACATTTTGGTGATCATGTACACTACCGACGATAATTATTAAGCCCCCCCCCAGTTTTAAAAAAATGATGTATTTCATGCTACTTTTAGTATTTATAGTGGATAATTGTAAATGAAAACAGAATGGTGCTTTTGTTAATACTGCACAATAACATGTGCATCAAATGAACTATTCTGGTGTCCAGTTTTTGTGCTCTCTTCCCCATGCTAGTCTCTTCTTATTGGCTGGCCTAAGCAAAGGCTTCTTGGCTGCCTTGTAAAATTTTGTGAAGTAATAATAACAAAAAAAAACCATTCTATTTTCATTTAGAATTATCTTCTTGGCAATAAATACTAAAAATAGTATGAAATACATCATCTTTTTTTTTTTAACTGGGGGTGCCTAATAATTATGGACGGCAGTGTATCTTTCTAAAATGTATGAGATAAAAACTGAAATCTCGAATAATGTTTTTCAAAGGCAAACTAATCGGTGCAATACAGTCTGGCCATCTCAAATTGCACAGAATATCTATTTTTTCTCCAACATTTATTGATTTATTTTTGCAGAAAATAATTAAAAATTATTCATTTTCTTCTGTAAGTTGTCGTGAAACTTGTGATAAAGTAATTGTAATTTCTCCTCTGGTAGTCTTAATTGGTATAGACACAATCACTTCTTTACTTGTCCACGTATTCGTTTCATTATTGTCAATATAACCTCTTGTCTCCACGAAAGTTTATAGTGTTTCTCTTTAATGAAATGCTATTTTACGATTGTTCGTTGTTGATATTAAGTCCCATCGACTACTTATTGTTTCAAACCGTTAATAGTGAAAAGGTTTTGCTCCTAAAGAGCAAGTGAATGGAAGCGATGATTTTTAGGTTTTCTACAAATGTTATTACACAAACATCGTTTTAGAAGACGATTGTTATGGTAGGCAAGAAGTCATGCGACAGGCCAATTCTAAAAATGGCAAGACCTATAAGACTCGTCTGAGATGAGACAAATGATCAATTATTTGACCATACGATCTGCTTATATATATATATATATATATATATATATATATATATATATAGTCATCCGCAGACAGTCCAGTTTCGCAGTATCTCAGCTTATCAGTACGGTTAAACATCCAGTTGCTTCTAGCCAGGATTGAAACTTGATCGAATCGACATCAGTCGGCGATTCTACCTCTAAGCTATGGGCGCTCGGTAGAGAAGGCAGATTTTAGCGCATTATATACACAATGTAATCACACACCAGTAGCCGAGAGTGTTCACATTCATTACTGAATGAACAATGCATACATAGCGGTGAGTAGTTGCTGTTTTTAAAGTCTACCATATCTCTTTAGTGCTCAATCGGCGAACGAGAGCGTAAGGAAAACTCAACATATCATTTATATTGGTTATAAACTATAATTCATTTCTATGAGCTAAACTGGTTCATCAGATCACGCTATATTCGTTCCATTCGGTATAAATATTTTCCCGGAATAATCCAGTCAGTTAAATGCCATATTGCCTGATAATCTTTCGGGACATGATCACTCAAAGCGTGTATCACGTATGGTGCTTAACTGACTGAAATAGATTACTATTGACATCGAACCTTCTACCAGATCAGTTTTAATATTAATGAGATTAATATTAATAAGATATGTTTTGGGATTTTGCCTACATGCCACTTTCGTTTTGGATATATATATATATATATATATATATATATATATATATATATATATGCAGGAGTGTGTATATGTAAGCATATATGTGTGGGTACATGTGGGTGCGTGTGTAAATATGTAAATATATGCTTATTTCCTAGATATATAATGAGGTTTGTTCGTATACTTGCGTAAATATGTGTTAGTATTATTTATATGTATACAGCTCCGGTTTCATAAATATATGCGTATGTAAACTCTATAGTTATATGTTAATATGCATAGATGTATGTATGTATGTATGTATGTATGTATGTATGTATGTATGTATGTAAGAGTAGGTATACACATGAACACATTTGTATATACACATATATTTTACGGACATGCATATAAGTATGCAAATATATGCGTATTTTCTGAATATATGTGCAATTTGTTACTATACTTGCGTAAATATGTGTTATTATTAATTATCGCGTATAAATCCGGTCTTAATAAAAATATATATGTGAGTGTGTTAACGCAAGATTTGTATGTGGACATGGATGGATGTGTGTTTGTGTATATATGTAAGTATACGCACAGACGCATTTGTGTGTACATATGTGGAAATATAGACATGTGTGTGTGTGTGTAGATATAAAATAATTATACGTGGTTGTGCTAATATGTAAGGTTACATGTATATAGTTATTCATGTGCATGTGAATGGGCATGTAATGAGTTTGCGGTCACTATCCAGGACGATGAACTCTTCTCGCCGGTCAAATGATCCCAAACCGAGATAAGACCGAAGACTCTGTTCTAGATCATGTTACTTATTTTCCATTTCATTTTAAAGAAATGTTTATTCCGGGAAAATATTTATACCGAATGGAACGAATATAGTGTGATCTGATGAAATGATCCAATTTTGCTCATAGAAATGAATTATAATTTATAAACAATCTAAATGATGACTTGACTTTTCCTTTATAAATATCACATTGCTCACGATAACGTCCATGAGCTCTCTATACAGATATAACACTTAATATTTCATATTAAGTAGATCTTGTTGGATTATCCTCGCCATTTACGGACTGGACATCATTAACTATATATATATATATATATATATATATATATATATATATATGGTCCTGGTCAGTTATTACACGAATTTGTATTAAAACAGCTCTGAAATCTTTACAATGACTACAAATGCTAATATTTTGCTTACATTAATCTTTGTGTAGAATTCGGCAAATTCTCCACCAGAATCCTCGAAATGTTTCATGAGTTTTCTAGCGAAATTTGATTACTTTGAACACGAATATTTTTTGTGTATATTCAAGGGCGGCCGAGTGTTGATATAAGATGAGAGTAAAACAAGGTGACGAATTATAAATAAAACAACAGAAAATGTGAAAAAAGCTATGAAAACATCCATGTGGATTGTCGTCAAGCAATCCATCTTATTTTCTCCTGTTATGGTTTATTTGGCAAAATCTGACAATTTAACGATACTAGTTTTGTGTGTGTGTGTGTGTGTGTGTGTGTGTGTGTGTGTGTGTAGCGTATATAGACTGGCGCAATCCATTTTATTGCACACAAATCTTAAAGCCAATCATCACCTCTTGTTCTGATGTCGGCCGAAATATCTCTTATATTTACAATATCTTCAATTATGGATACTTTACTCCTTTTATTCCTTCGTTCTTGTTTTTTATCAAGAATTTCTCCATCTGTGTTTATGGATGGTGCACTCTAAGAGTCAACCATTTGCTACAATACGTAAACTTTATTTGTATCTCCGATTAAAAAAATTATTATTGCTCGTTTGTGGCGTGATCGATTATTTGCGCAGAGCCGGCTATTAAATACACCACATGATTTTTTTTATACTTTTTCTTCTTCGTCAAAAAAAGTATTGCTTCTGCCAATGTTGAGTATAACGGAAAATGTCATTTTGGAGAACACATTCGAGTCACGAAATATTGTTGTTGTGTCCTGTTCTTTGAAACCTTTGTGACTGTCAGAATTAATAAGACTGAATATGCAAGAAATATGGAATGGAAGAAACAGCAACCAGTGATTGCTTTATTTTGTTTGTTTTTTCTTTAATCGATTCTTGCTTATGAAATGACAGAGAAAAAAACTCTTAAATCTTAAAAATAATGAGCCGATGAAAGAACGAAACGATTTCCTGAATGAAGTGGATCGAAGTTATTCGAAGTCAATAGGCAAGAATCGAATTCTCGAAACGCAGTTCATTCCTCACTGGGATTTCAGTCCTTTCTTCTTTCTTTCTTTTCTCGTGATTCTTTTCAAAACCTACAATTTTACAGATTTTTTTCTTTACCCTGTTCCATTACGTTATTTCTCTTTATTTTCTCTTCGTCCGGTGTCGTTGCCATCGTGGCCGTCAGCAGGTACGTTCAGCCCCCAATTGTCGTCTTGTCTAATGGATTTATTATGCGGGTAAACGATTATAAAAAGCTGGCCTCGACTTTACCCCTCCTACCGGCGCAAAGTTGTGAAGCATTGCACAAAGAATGGCGGGAAAACAATGGCCAAAGGCGCTCGCCCTTGGCACACGTGACCACGAACCAAACAACAAACTTTATGGACACAACAAAAACAATAAAACTGGTGGGAAGAAGAAAAGTGTTTCACTCCTCAAGTGATATTTATTTACACGGTGTCTAACGTACTGAAGAGAATTTTACCGGCGCTGGCACTGATGCTGAAGACTTCACTGACACTAACATGAAAGTCATCATCATCATCATCTAAAAAAGCATTAGTTTCATCAACGTCATCTTAAACATGTTGATTCTCTTGTGTAATTACTAATTTCTAAGTAAAAATATAATTCAGACACCGTTTTCGACTAAATGATTTTGATAAATGCAACAACGATAAGAATGCATGTTCGAACAATTCACTGAATACAAGTATGAAATCTTTTAAAATAAGACAATTTTTTGCTTTTAGGGAGTCAGTTGGATTGACAAAATAATTTAATAACGTTACTTTAAGATCAGAATGATCAAAATTATTGTTGATAGTATTCCAACATTACACGAAACAGAATCATGATGTAGAGCTCTACCTATTAATGATAATTAAGCAAAATTTATTTCTCAACGGAGTTAAAAAATCAAGCGAAATGCAATACAATACTTAAGAAAATCACTAAACCACACTTTTTAAACAATAAATTCAAGCAATTATCTGAAAAAATAAATAAGCACCTTTATTGCATGGGATTCCAGTTGAATTCCTTGCATTCACTTACGCATAAATACACTTGGGAAATGTATTAATCTGTCTCTTCCCTCCAGTTATGGGTTAAATAATAGGACAGATTGGAGATAAGGTTCTATAGCCTTGGCTGGCAACCAGTCTACCGCAGAAAGCAATGGCAACCTACTGCAGGTAATCTTCTAACCAGTCAGTCATGTCTCTTTCGAGACATGATCGCCCAAAGCGTGTATCACGTATGGCACTTAACTGACTGATTGCATGGGCACTTGAATAAATTGAGCATCTTGCCCGTTTCTCTAATGTAGTTATACTAGCAAAATAAATATTTAGTTTTAACAAAATCTGAAATAAGATTCAAATTAATAATAAGATGTACGAATTGAAAAGAAATAAAACGAAAATAATCTTGTATAACTGGAACGTTCCGGTGGTTTCTAAATAAATGTAATCTTCTACAAACCGCGAGAACCTTATTTCCAACCAAAAACTATTAAAGTTTCCTAAAGATCTCAATCGCATTACGACGAGCCTATGTGAATCGGCTGAACTTTAAACAAGATTTTGATCGTTTTTTCAATAAGGGGTCATCGATACTGATTTCATTAGGAATCGAACCAATCTCAAAAAGACGTCGACTTACTGTCATAAGGATATTCTTGATATATTTTCTCTCTATGAAATTGATTATCACTAAATCTTGTATCCTAACATTTTTTTTTAATCATTTCACCCCGAGCAAGGCGGAAACGCCACTGATGTGCAGGGGGTTACATAAATGTAAAAAGATTAATTAGAAAAGAGTGAGGAGTACAAACTAGTTAGAAAGGAACAACAGAAAGCTGAGAAAGCAGGTGCGATGACAGATACATAGGTGGAGAGAAAGGGAAGGTTATACAGGGGAGGGGAGAGAGCTAGAGTCCAGTGGTTAGTAGATGAGTATTGACTTTGCATTTAAATTTCTGGAGGTTGTAGCCGTCAGGAAAGCAAGAATACGGGAGCGAGTTTCACAGGCGGGAAGTGCGA
The DNA here is from genome assembly GCA_037127315.1 of Ascarosepion bandense. NCBI lineage: Eukaryota > Metazoa > Mollusca > Cephalopoda > Sepiida > Sepiidae > Ascarosepion > Ascarosepion bandense. The sequence continues at coordinate 94,492 of JBBBDQ010001304.1, forward strand.
GAGAGGAAGCTGCAGGAGTAGAATTGTCGTCTGCATTTGGCTAACCTGACTGTGAATGGGTGGGATCCAGTTGCCAGTCTGGTTGCACGAGTAAACACCTGTTGAGGAGGCATCAGTGACAAGCTCATCCGAGCAGAAGCCATGAAAATATTTATAGAAGAGACAAAGGGAGGCCACATTTCGATGATGGGGAAGTGGCTGCAGTCGAGTCGCCAGATCAGTACCTATCACATTACAGACTCTCCTTTGAAGCTTGTCAAAAACACTGAGGAGAACGGCAGGGGCACCTGACCATAAATGGCGGCAGTACTCCATGCACGGGCGGATGGTTGACTTGTATATATGCAGGATGGATTCAGGTGGAAAAAACATCCTGGATCGACATAGTGACCCAATCTTCTTAGCAGTAGATTTTGCTATGGATTCAATATAGTGGTTCCATTATGTAATGTTATGACATTTATGAATTTTTAATATTTATTTCTGATATTCATTATTAGTACCGTCACAAATTGTGAATTTCACAACTACTTTTTAACAAAATTAGGAAACTAAGAATTAAAAATACTAAACTTGCTATAAGTTTTGAAGGGATGATTTGCAAAGCCTGTTGTTGGAATGTAGGGCACGGGAAAAACGGAAACAAGATGAAAGAATTGTACCCTGCCAAAAAGGTTTATGTAAGTTTTGTTTTTTGTTCTTTCATGTAAGGAGTGCAATCTTTGAAACACTTGACCTTTTAATGACATAGCACTTTCGGTCATCCATAAAATAAGGGCCATCAGCATGCACACAAAAAAAATTGTTTTTAATTATTTTAAAAATCATATGGCTGGAATAGCTGTATTAAGCTCTTCAATTTTTTATTAGCAAATATAGTCTTCACATATTAACTTAATAACCTAAAGGAAACGATAAACAGAAGAAATTTTTAAAAGATTTTTTAAACTTTATAAATTATTATAATAAAAATGAATACAATTCTTGTAAAAATTCATTATTCATCGAATTTTTTTTTTCAGACTATGATATCTTCAATATATAAGAAAAGCAGTTAAACGTTTATCTAAATAAAAAATGGCATAGTTTTATTGTATTTTTGTTTTCACAATTTGGAGCAGATTTTTTGAAAAAAGGATAATTTAGAGAAAAAAAAGTTGATTAACATTCCTTAATGAATACTGCATTTCATAATAAAATTTTACCAGCCGCTCGCTAATTTCTAGACAGTTTCAGGAAATTAATTGGAGTGGAAGTAGCACATAAGAAAAGAAAAAGATTTTCTAAAAATAATGATTTCAAAAATGATTTCAGTCATTTGTAAATAAGTCCTGAAAATTTCATCAAAATCGGAGCATTATTTGATTTTTGCCAAAATCTCTAAATTAATGTGTTTTTTATCGGCAAAAAAAGTGAGTTGCGTAATATTACGTTTAGCGTAGTATACCCCTTGGAAAAATTGTGTCATTCACAGACGAAAGAAAAGCAAGATATTTTTACCAAAATTTTGAACGTATTTAAAATGATTAAAAAATACTTTGATTGAAATAGAAATTAGTTGACCGGTCCAAGCCAGTCATTTTTTCTATATTAATTTTATTTACACATTCACATTGAAACGTCAAACATAGAGCTTCAGTGACGAAACTCATCTATTACAGTTCAATCTCTATGGCTTGCCAGACGAAATTAAGAAGCGCGTTGTAAATATTGACCTACGAGAGGTCTTCAATTTTGAGATAGTGTGGTGATATCGACCGAGCAGGAGCGATGAGTCGGATGTGTGCTCTCTCACGACTAGAGAGCAAATGAATAAAAATCGTCGTGCGCATCCGAGTTCGCGCAGATGTTCCGGTTGAAAAATAAAAATTAGTCAAATACCAAATTACCATTTTTTATTAACCAGCCAATGGGAAGCCCGAAACCAAATACAAGGATGAAATTCGAAACTAGCTGTTTTGATCCAAAATGCCGATATAAAAAGCAAAGACACAGACGCTTTGTCAGACAGAAGGACGAAAGGAGAAGAGTGTAATTTCTTCCTTGACTTAAGTCGAGCGGCTACTATGTTGACTTCTTCCTTTCTCCCTGTTCTCAAAAAGTACTAACCGACTTTTTCAAAGACATTCCACATACCAACTTGCTGACTTGCTGACCTGGGAATCGGCAACTTCAAAATGAACATTAATCCCACTAGGAAGCTTTTTACCCTTTCATCATTATATCTTCAATGAACATTCTTTTATTCCTTTCAGCTCGTTATTATTTTGCCGTGAACTCTAACTTCCGTTGGACTTTTATTTCAAGTATTACTTTATTTGTAAAACATTAATTGAAATGTATATATGTATAAATGTTATTTTATACTCGAAATTGCCTTTCTTGAATTTATAATCATTTTATGAATTATAGTGGGCTATCTTCCCACAAGGCCAAATTCCGTTAACCTGCTACGGAATCCTACTACAACTAGAAAAGGAATAAGAGATTCCCGCTATAATAGCATCTTAGTTTCAGAGATTATTATTTGATTATTATCGCCTTCTGACAGATCCCTCATTACATTTACCCAACTTGAGTTAGGTCTTTGACTTGTTAGTCCAGAAGCACCTTCACACATCGAGGTCTTCTTTGATTATAAGTAAAGAGTGTATATCCATCCCGGACTTGCTGCGCTAGTTGCCTGACCAGACTCAACCTTACTTCGGTGATCGGACGAGAACAAGTTTTTCACCGTGATATAGCTGGAAACTCTAGCTGATCAATTTTATTTTATCCTTTGATCAACTTAATAGTCGTAGTAACGTGCTTTCCTCAAGTAGTTTTGTGTTTGAAGTTTTCAAATGGTGTCTATAAACATGCAAGTCTCTCCACTGAAAAGTTATTTATAATTTTCGATCAATACAAGTAGAGAGAAAATTTCCAAGTAATGCTGTTTTTATAATGATGATTATTCTGATACTTTCCTGCTTTAAATCAAACAGAAGTTCCACTCGAGATTATCTAGTAAAAATCGATTTATAATTTGGAAAATTGCCAGAAAAATAAATATTTAAATAATAAAACACCTTCCGTATTATATCGTTCATTATTTTCAAAACACTTATCCTAAATCAACATTAACATACTAAGTTTACTTTATTTAAATCTGAAAGTAAAAGTTTTTAACCTGATGGTCTGTCCATAAAATTTGTATTTTTGGAAAATTGAACGCATCAGTTTTTAGATAGAAGTTTGGAACTTGATAAAAGTAAATATATCAAAGAAGTGCTCAAAAATCATTTTATCTGCATTAATGTAACACTTTATTTTAATTTCAAAATAATTTTTCTTGAAAATAATAATTAAATACATTTTTTTTATTTAGTTCAGCTCAAACAAAACAACAATACCACTAACATGCAAGTGGTTAGTAATAAGTAATGAAAATGAGACTTTAGTGAAGAGAATGAATAAAACAAAAATCCAGGTAAACATAATATTGCGATAGGTCCAATGATTGAGCTCTTGGGAAGACCCGTATTAATTCGAAATGATCTAGAAACGTTTCTGTGCCTTACGACTTTATTACACACTCTGTTAAGGACGATTTGGTTAAGAGATACTGTATCCCTTGAGATTATGAAGGTCAGCATGCCAAACCCTCTCAACGCATTCGACATATATAAATTCACAGCCCGAGTCTCACTGTTCTTATGTAAAACTTGATATACAAATTCAGTAATAGCCGTTGACAAACATCGCTGCTAAACATATAGAAAAGAAAGCTGTACTATTTATCCGACAGAGTGATGTGCTTAACCAATTCACGTTGATCAGAGACTCTGGTATTTTGCCAGAAAGAAATAAAAGACTAACAGGGCAATAATTCGAGCTATTCATAAGAGTTGTTAAAGGTAGGAACCACAAAAGATTTTCAACAATCTGGAAAGCAAACAGCAAGAGAACGGAAGCCAACTCAGGAGTTGGAACAATTGCAGGATATCTTTCAAATTTGAATTATTTAAAGTAAATTTTATACTTAAAAATATATCAAAATATGTATTAATTTATTAGCATAATAAAAAATGAATAATTGGTATCCATAGGAAATTTGTTCGTGATGTTTCAGTCAGAATTTACAAAACAATCTATTATCTCATATTTGTAGTTCTTCTAATGCTCTCAAGGTGACTATGTAAGTAAAAATGTATCAAAGAGTGAAACTTTAAATAAAAATTTTCGAAAATCATTGTCATGTTCTTAAAATATTCTAATTAACAAAAGTGTTTACTTCAAACCAAATAACAAAATGCCATTGATAAAATAAAAGTTATTAAAATAATGAAGATTGGTTTTTATATCATTTCATCATTTTAACAGAATCTAATTTTAAATATTCTTAGTCGATATATAAACAGTGATAACTATTTTATTTTTTACTCTATTCATCATATTGAAGACCGACACGAGATGATCTGATTTATGCATAGAGAAAAATAATATTGAAAAAGAATACAAGAGATAATACAATAAAAATTTAAAAAAAACAAACCACAATATTATAAAGTTATATAACAAATACATACAGGACAATACAGTCAGTACACAAGTCAATATAATGCATACAAAAGACAATGTACGCAGATGAAATCACGTAATAAACACTTACACGATAGCACAAATACTTGCAAGAGGGGCATACTTCAGTATAAATAATTATTAAAATATTCGTCTCCGAGGAACTTATTTTAAGTAAATACTATTAAAAACGCATTAATATAGTCAGTTTTATTAAATTGTATTGTAAAGTGGTTAAGCATTTTAAAAAAAAAGAATACAGTGAAACCTGCCGTATGCGACCCTCTTCATCAGCGACCATCTGTTGTTAACGACCGTTTTTCTGGGAACGGACGATTTGCTAATGTTAATTGACCCTTAGTGAGCGACCACCTCAAGAACGCGACCAGTGACTAATATCAACGATTGAAAATCAGTGATCAAGCGACCCCTTAAAAAAATCCATTTTGGTCGTACACTGCGAACTTCTAAATCAGGAGAAACTAAATGAGTAATCTATTCCATATTGATTTGATCTAAGCCAGGAACACTTCCTCATTGTAATTTTGTATCAAACTGTTATTTCTTGTTGAAATGTACATTGCCTGAATTCACCTTACGGTCAAATATCGGCTGTTTTTTACAACATGTATTGCATTTGACATGTTCAAGAGATTTATCGCAGTCTCTGTACTGACTTGGATAAATTCAGAGATTGGGAAAATCACAATTATGTCCTTTTCTCAAATGTCTATCTCTTTCGTTCCTTTATTATTTTTGTGTATCTATCTACTCTATTTCTATCTGGGTATATCTATCTCTATCTCTCTGTTTCTCTACCCCCACCCACGATCGCTGTCAGTACGTTACGTTTTGTTTTGTTTATTTTTTCCATGTATTATCGCAGATTCTCTTTTGATATCACTCACTTCTAAGAAAAAAAAATTGAAACCGTATACGTCGCGAATTTTTCCAACCTACGTATTTTATAAGAAATGGCTAGTACTAGTACAGGCACGAAAAGGAAAGCAATAACTGACTTTTTTTCAAGTCCACGTAATAAATATTTTTGTGAATAAATATTTTGGTCTCTTGTTGATCGTTATAAATACGTTTTTAAAATTTGAAAATGAATTATGCTGAATAAATTTCTTTAAAGTTAGGCCATTTTCTTACGTTCTCATTTATTTATTACGAGATTACATGGTAAAATTCTAATATGTACATTCTGATGAGTAGAATATATGTTCCTGGCGTAAATAGGTAATGACTATGAGCCTTTAGTGAGCGACCACCCGCCGTATGCGATCAGTTTTTGATGTGGTTGCATACGACAGGTTCCACTACATATTGAAGACTGCTGAAAATCACTATTCTAAAAGTATGTGGAACTACATGGACAAATAATATCGATGAACAAAAAATCATATTTATATTTTAGCTTTTGATGCCAGTAGGGCTGGTCGCATATGACAGGTTCCACTACTTATTGAAGACTGGTGAAAATCAATATTCTAACAGTATGTGGAACTAGATGGACAAATAATGTCGATGAACAAAGAATCATATTTATAAGCCGAATGAAAAATGAAAACGAAGTAGAGATTACCGACTTACAAAAACAGGTAGAGACATGCATATTTATTAGTAAAATACGATAATTTTTTTTAAAACCAAATTTTTTAAGAAGTTTGCTTTAAATCATTTGCCCGGGAAATGGGACTTAGGAGGGAACTGTCATCATCTCCGTTTGATTTTCTCTGGTTGACTCACTTGTTTTGAACGAAGAGTGGGTCGGCCTTCTATTTCGCTGAAATGACGTCTTCGATTTGAAACTTGATTCTATTTTTCTTGCTGTAAAAAATATAATCATTGTGAGAAATTTCAGAATTTAAATAACAATTCTGTCGATTATTAATAATTTTCTAAGAATATTTAATCATCTTAATTTCAGTTGTTTTTATTACACATCCTCACCGTCAGGAAACAGTGAAGAACAGAATTAAAAATGTCTCTGGTGACACATCTACGACTTTTTCCCCTAAAAGTGCCAACTGCATATAAAACTACGGTGGATAAGCAACTGAAACGAAGATGAAAAAATAATAATGAATTACTAATAATCGTCAATGATTCATAAAATAATAAATTTAAGATTTCCACTTTCAGTTTGTGTTCATTTTGTTTTCTTTAGAGTTTTCTTCTTTCAATGTCACGTTAATTTTGCAGTATTATACGTACATTAATAATGAAATGCTTTTTGAAGAAAACTTCCAATAAAGATTTTTAGGTTTCTTGTTTAGACACACATACAGAACTGTGCAAAAGTATTAAGACAAAAACTATTTAATCTTTTATGAGGCATATTGACAGAAAATAAACAATTTAATTAAAGTAATTTTATTTGATTTACTCAACAAATACTTTAACAAGAAAAAATACTTGTTACAAAATAAATTTAAAATTTAGTATAATAGCCTTTTGCTTTGATCACAGCCTTCATTCTGTCAGGCATTGACATCACAAGCTTCTTCAATGTATCTAATGGTATCTCCTGCCAAGCAGCTTGTATTTGTTCCCTAAGTGTGTCTTGCGAAGTAACATTAGATTTATCAATTTTTTATCCAAAATATCAGATATATGTTCAGATCAAGGCTTTGTGGGGGCCAATTCAAATTTCGAAGCCTTCCTTACAACGGTTTGCCATTTCACCCTGTATTTGAATTTCAGTGAAGTTTTTAGGAAAATCAACCCTGTCCTAAAACTTTTGCACACTACCGCTTAGTGTGCAAAAGTGTTAGGACAGGGGTGATTTAAAACTTTATTTTGATGCCTCATAAAAGATAATATAGTTCTTGTCTTAATACTTTTGCACAGTACTGTATATCATAGATTTTAATATCAGTTCTTAGAAACCAAAATCATTTAATATCACTCAGAATATATATATATATATATATATACACTACCGGCCATAATTATTAGGCCACCCCAGTTTTTTAAAAGAAAATATGTATGTCATACTATTTTTAGTATTTATTGCCAAATGAAAATAGAATGGTTCTTTTGCTATTATTACTTTGGAAAATTTTAAAAGGCAAGGAAGCAAAGATAAAACGTTCGGATCACCCTAAATTGTCTTCATTCTTTCATTGATGAAACTGCAATATAGGTAATTATTAAATATTTATAAATTTATTTGATTCACATGTGTGTATGTATATATATATATATATATATATTCTGAGCGATATTAAATTATTTTGGTTTTAATATGTATATATATATATATATAGAGGGAGAGAGAGAGAGAAAGAAAGAGAGAGAGAGCGATGGTAAATTGTCGCCATTTGTTTTTAATTTCACGCAAGTGCATTGTTTGGTTTTGATTGATTTTGTCCATTGCACAGTATATTAGTATCTGTTTGTGAAAAAATAGAGCACCATGACGCAATTCACTACGCCAGAAATTTGGAAACGACATGCAATAATTCTTAGAATTCGTGCAGGAAGCTCCAATACGAACATTTGAAAGTTTAAGGATATCAATCTGAGCACGGTGTAGAGTATTGGATGATTACGAAGGTGTTTGGAGTGATCCCTAGTGATGGCGACGTTATGCCTCAATTGAGCTCTCTTTCTCCATAGTATATATATATATATATATATATATATATATATATATATATAGAGAGAGAGAGAGAGAGAGAGGGAGAGAGAGAGAGAGTATAAAATGTATTATGTATATAGAAGAGTGCTCAATATCAAATACTAAAATTTTTCGATCAAATCAACTTGTTAAATTTGACAAAATGGCAAAACTTTAGAATTTTGCATGCATGATATTGTTTTACCCACCTCGTAAATATGAAATTGAATATTTTGTCTAGATTGAAATCTCAATTAATTTATCTGTAAGTTACACTAACAATTTTCGATCAATCTCTTGAGTGTCATTGTCGAAGATAATGTGATTGACAATCAAAATTCAGTGTGGATCCCTATATCAACATTGTCTATAACTCTCTCTCTCTCTATCTCTATCTCCCTCTCTATAATGTGTGTGTGTGTGTGTGTGTGTGCCTATGTGTGTGTGGAGAGAGAGAGAGAGAGAGGGAGAGAGAAAATTCTAAAAATTAGATTTTGATGAGAAAGACTTCTTAACTGTGACGAAATCTTTTTAGTATGTATGTATGTATGTATGTATGTATGTATGTGTTAATCGTAAAGTCATAGTAAGAAGTAATAGTAAAATGGGGTATTTACTTCCCTCCCTAGGGTGGTGGGATTTTACATACGGTTGTTTTAATGTGGTGTGTGCTTATACGCGTACGTATGGGCCAAGAACAAAAATATCCCTGCCCTCGCGATCACTGTCACCCTTCTCTTTCAGGTGCAATGAGGGAGTTACTTTCCGGCAATGGGCTTCTATATTGTTTAAAGAGGAAATCCGGTACCATGAATTGATCCATCTTGAAAGTTGAGAAGTGATCTGAGAGTAAGATGGCACTGTCACATCTATGAGAAGACATTTTTAGTGTGTAGTTTTTAATCGTTTGATCTATCATTTTTTTTTTATATATATCTGTACATAGGAATACTAAAATCTCAACGAATAATGACCTCATGACTTTCTATGGCTGGTTCAAGATGATTTTCAAAGTGATGTTTCAGCATGTGGTGCACAGTAATCCTAACATATCTTCCCATGAATATACAGCCCAAGCTTATTTTGTCGATGAATTCCTACAGTACGAGAGAGAGTGTGTTATTTAATGTTAAAATGGTGGGGGTTTAAGGTATTTTTTAATGTTCGGATATAGTGGTAAGGTTGATTTTGTCAGATTTTGATATAAAATGCTTTATTTTTATTTTAGAAAACTGAATATGTCTTCTAGTTTTGTATTCAAAAATGTTCTACTCGTAATATTTTTTCCTTCAAAAATGTGTTGTTTAATATAAAAGTCTATATATATATATATATATATATATATATATATATATATATATATATATCGCCAAGATAATTGCGCAACTTGACCCACACAAAGCGAGCGGCGGTGACGGAATCCCAGTCATAGTACTGAAGAAATGTGCCCCAGAACTCTCCTCTGTCCTCTCTAAACTCTATAACCTCTGCCTATCTGCTTCCTGCTTTCCTGCCTGTTGGAAGTCCTCCTGCGTAGTACCTATATTTAAGAATTTTGGCGAACCCTCAGACCCCGCCAATTACCGTCCTATTAGTCTCCTTCCAATCTTTGGCAAAGTTTTCGAAGCCATTATCAACGCCGAGGTGATTCAGCACCTTATGACCAACGGGCTTCTCTCTGACAAACAGTATGGGTTTCGCTTCACCAGGTCTACTGCTGATATGCTAACGACCATTACCGAGTACATATACCAGGCACTCGACAAGAATGGTGAAGTCCGAACCGTTGCCTTGGATATCTCCAAAGCATTCGACAGGGTCTGGCATGCTGGCCTCTTGTGCAAACTGCGGAGCTATGGGATAACTGGACATCTGTTTGACCTCATCCAGTCCTTCCTCTCTAACCGCACATTAAAGGTGGTATTAAATGGGCATGCCTCCCAAAACTACCAGACGAACGCGGGCGTCCCTCAAGGTTCTATCCTAGGTCCCACGCTCTTTCTGATCTACATTAATGATCTCCCCGACACCATTAGATCCCAAGTTGGCATGTATGCCGACGACACAACAATCTACTCCCGCATCGATCAGAAACCAGGTCTGGACGACAAAGTGAACCTCGCTGCCGCACTTGAAAGGGACCTCCAATCCGTAGTGACCTGGGGTAGGAAATGGTTGGTAAATTTCAATGCCTCCAAAACAAAGCTGTTATCAACTAACCAGCATAGACAATCGCATCTACCTCCCATTAGCATGGGACAGGCTAGCCTCCCAGAGAGTAAAATACTACGCCTCCTTGGCCTTACACTCTCGGCGGACCTCAAATGGAATGACTATATTGAATCCATTGCCAAATCTGCTGCTATGACAGTGGGCTCCCTGTGCAGGGCCCGGAAATTTTTCCCACCTGAAACTATTCTGCACATATACAAATCTACCATCCGCCCGTGTATTGAATATTGCTGCCATATCTGGTCGGGTGCCCCTGCTGCTCTCCTTGGGCTTCTTGACAAAATACAAAGGAGGATCTGTAACGTGGTTGATACTGACTTGGCAGACCGGCTGCAGCCGCTCTCACACCGGCGTGATGTAGCTTCCCTGTGCCTCTTCTACAAGTACTTTCATGGCTTCTGCTCCGATGAGCTTAGATCACTGGTGCCGCCTAAGCACGAATTTACACGAGATACTAGATTAGCAACTAGGTCCCACCCTTTTACAGTTAAACAAATAAGATGTAACCGTAAATTCTACTCCAACAGCTTCTTTTCTCGCGCTTCCCGCCTGTGGAACTCCCTTCCACAAGTCTGCTTTCCCGACAGTTACAATCTCCAGGTGTTTAAATGTAGGGTCAATAGACACCTCCTATCACACTAACTCCCAACTATTCTCACAACACTCTCATCTACCCAACCCTCATTCTCGGTATCCTCACCCGCCTATCACCCACCCTCTGTTATTTCCTATATTTAATCAGCCTTTCTCCACTCTACGTAGCCCCCTGCACAGTAGTGGCAGTGACATGCCTTGCTCGGGGTGAAACGCTTATAAAATATATATATATATAAAAGTCTATTTTTATACTTATCTATTTGCCCATAGCTGGGACCTTAACAGGTGCTATCACTTTGGATCAGGGTAGATCTGGGAAAGACAGCAATTAAGAGGTTGTTCCATGCTCCTCAAAACCGCCAGATTAGAGGCCTTACTGCCGGATGCAGTTTACCGTCGTACCCAGGAGGCTACAGTATGAGAAACAAACAACCAGACGCCTATTGATCAATAGTCTCAATATTTTCTTCCCATAATTTACATATTGGCTCTGCACTATTTTCATTATATTAGCTGCGTAATTCCTGATTAGTAGATTCAATTCCTGGGCTGTTCTTATGAATGTCTAACTCTGTATTTAGCTTTGTGCTGTTCAATCTTATCTATAGCTACATCGTTAATTTTGAGTGCATGTAGAGACTTTTTACCAAATGTTTTTTATTGCTTAACTCTTTTGTTTTACATTCGTTTTATGATTTTAGCTACATTTATTTAGGTACCTCCAAAAAGTTGCTAAAAACAGCATAAAACAGCATAGTATGAATAGAAAATGCCCCAAACTTAATAAAACAAACTTTTCCATCAAAATATTTAGATTATTATTATGAGGAAAGATCAAAGTAATTTTTATTATTTAAAAAAAAAATTAATCTCTTTTAACATTTACGAAATTTTGTTTTGATTTAAATTAGTGATTAAACAAACGTTACGACTGTTTTACAATTGAAATCGTAATGATTGCATCATTCACTTTTTTCGGTGACGAACACATTAATTTGGAAATTGTCGCAAAAATCAAATAATTGTCTGATTTTAATTTAACTTTCAGTACTTATTCACAAATAAATGAAATTATTTTTGAAATTATTATTTTTAAAAATCTTGGTAACAATATTTTTTTAACTTTGTTACCCCACTCCACATAAATCCATAAAATTTTAATAAATTTTAATTGGTTGCAAAATAGTTTTTATTGGGAAATATATCATCTATTGTTTATTTCAAATTTAACAACGGTATCCAAAAATCTGCTCCAAAGAGTAAAATAAAAAATGTAATAAAACTCTGATATAATTTAATTTGATAAGCTTTTAATTGCTGAAATAAATAATAATAATTAAGGACATTATAGTCTGAAGAAAAAAATATACGATTACTATTAAAATTTTAAAAGAATTGTTTTCATTTTTTTATTAATGTAATAATTCATAAAGTTTTTAAAATATTTAAAAAATCTTTTAAAGAATTATTGCCTTTATTTTTTAAGTTAAGAATTGATAATTATATTGTCTATCAAAAATTGAAAAGTTTAATAAAAATCGTTTTGCAGAAATATTTTTGAAATAATTTAAATATTTTTTTGAGCATTTGATTTCTTTTCATTTTTTTTTTTTTGTATGGCAATTTCTATGTGCAAATTAAAAGGTCAGGGTTTCCTCTCTTACCTGAAAAGAAATGAGAACAATTTTGTTGGTTATGAACGCCCTACTTCTTTTTATCTCTTATCAAGGACCCGTAAACACCATCTTGATTTACGACGCGTACAGGTCAAAAAGTTCAAATTTGTGGTTAAAAATAGTTTTATTCTAAAAATTTCACGCCATAGAGAGATACAGGAGAGATCCGTAAGATACCGAGAGACACCGAAGTTTCACAGAGAATACCACGTCAGTAGTCATAGTAGCCCTGAGCTCCATTCAGCACCCGTCAGTTCCGACGTACTAATTCTAGTGCGGCTTCATTTCAAAGACTTGTATATATATATTTCTTACTAATCGTATTCCTGGATTACTAACCTGCGTTCAAGTTTGTATCTTTACGTTTAATATAACTTATTTTCATATCTAAATTGTCTGGTTTGTAGAACGATTTGGAAACAGCGAAGAAAAAAAAAGTGGCGAATAGTACCATGAATCGAAGAGAAAATCGAATTCAAAAACACAGAGCAGAATTAAAATCACTAAAAAAAAAAACAATATAAGAATGTAAAGCCCGAAGAAAAAGAAGCTTTAAGAGAATTAAGAGACTCGATCCGATCGGATTTAAAAGTATTAAGAAGAGCCGAATGGCACCGCCGGGGGAGGAGAGTAAGAGCACGAAAAAGAGCAGCCTTCATATCCAATCCTTTCGGATTTACCAAACAATTACTGGGTGAAACCCACAGTGGAACGCTACAAAGTAGCACAGAGGAAATAAATGCTTTTCTCAAAGACTCCTTCAGCGACCCCTACCAGCAGCAACAACTTGGCGAAAACCATCTACTTCTTACACCAGATCCTCCTTCAATTGATCTCGACATAGGACTACCTAGCTTGGTTGAATTGCAATTAGTGCTTAAAAAAGCTCCGTCAAGCTCCGCTCCAGGCCCGAATGGAGTCCCGTACTTAGTGTACAAAAGATGCCCGAAATTACAACGTATCCTATGGAAGTTACTGAAGGTCATTTGGAAGAGAGGGAAGATAGCAGACCAGTGGAAGTATTCCGAGGAGATATGGATCCCAAAGAGGAAAACGCCAAGAAAATCAACCAATTCAGATGTATTTCGCTGCTGAATGTTGAAGGAAAAATTTTCTTCAGCTTATTAAATAGTAGGCTGTCAAAATATCTAATAATAAATAACTACATTGACACCTCTGTTCAAAAAGGAGGAGTCCCAAGCATGCCATGATGCATGGAACATACAGGGGACATTACCCAACTACTAAAAGATGCCAAGGAAAACAAGGGAGATATTGCAGTCCTCTGGGCGAGAATGAGTTTTAACGCTTCCAAATCACGTTCCCTAGTAATGAAGAAAGGTAAGCTTTTGAAAAAAGAAAAATTTAAGCTCTTTGGAGATGACATACCTACACTACATCAAAAGCCAGAAAAGAGCTTGGGGAAGCAGTTCGATGAAACCCTAAAAGATTCAAGATCTGTAATATTAACAAAGGAGAATCTAGAAGGGTGGCTAATCAGGGTTGATAAGTCTGGCTTACCTGGCAGATATAAAGCTTGGATTTATCAACACGTCATTCTGCCAAACATACTCTGGCCTGTAACTATCTACGATTTCACTTCCTCCACGGTAGAACTAATGGAACGAAGCATAACATCACGTCTACGTAGGTGGTTAAGTTTGCTAAGATCTTTCTGCAGCGCAGTGTTATACGGGAAAACAAACGCACTGAATCTCCCGTTTAAAAGCCTACACGAAGAATTTAAAGTAGCTAAAGTGAGAACCACAATCCAGTACGAGTGCTTGGAAGAGGTAAAAGGTAAAAAAATGGAACGCCTCGAAAGAACTGAATACAGCAAAAGAAAGAATCCGAGAAAAGGCAATACTAGGGACCGTAGCTACTGGACGCGCGGGCCTCGGGTTTTTTTCCCTCAGAAAAATATGACAAACTGCAAGGAAAAAAGAAAAGTCATCTTTTGCAGGAAGAAATCAGAAACAGCGAAGAAGAGAAACGAATAGCAATCAAAGTCGGGATGAGACAGCAAGGAGCATGGACCAAATGGAGCTCTATGTTGAAACGCCAAATCAAATGGTCCGAAATATGGCACGGTGACTCCAGATTAAAATTTCTGATTTGGGTAGTATACGACACCCTGCCAAGCCCCACAAACTTACAATTATGGTATAAAACCCAGTCGCCAAATTGTCATTTTTGTGGACGCAAAGGTACCTTAAAACATATCCTGAGTAGCTGTAAATCTGTACTAGCTGATGGGCCTTACAGGTGGCGCCATGATGAAATTCTAAAAGAGATCGTGAAAATAGTTCAAAATGCTATCAAAGAGAATGCTTACAACCCAGACACAAGGCAGATAAAATTTATTAAAGCGGGCGCGAAAATCCGACAAAATAGAAAGGTAAATCCAAACCCGCTATCTCCTGCAACAGACTGGGAACTAATGGCCGATATAGGCTCAAGATTGAAATTCCCAGAGCAAATTGCCATCACAAAACTTCGCCCAGATATAGTTTTCTTCTCACATAATTTGAAGAAGATAGTCTTGTGGGAACTGACGGTCCCCTGGGAAGAAAACGCAGAAGAAGCCCATGAAAGGAAGAAGTTAAAATACGACGAACTGCTGGAGAGTTGCAGAGTTAAAGGTTGGAGGGCTAGCTGCACTCCTATAGAAGTGGGGACTAGAGGATTTGCAGTAAGGTTCTTATGCAAAGCTTTAACAGATATTGGGATAGAGGGAGTAAAAAAAAAGGAAAGCACTCAAGTCCATAACCGAAACAGCGGAAAGAACAGCTAATTGGTTATGAATCAAAAGAGCGAGTGCCTGGATTTCAAAACAAATTGTTATCTAAAATTCCCCGAAATTCTGCATTTCTGATTTCTCTTCATTTTATTAGTACTCGTAAATAAAATAAAATGCATAAATAAGTTTATATTAATGTATCGTGATTAATTCGTAGTCGAGTTTTTTACCTTTTTTTTTTTTTAATAGCCGTACAATAGGTAAATTGTTTCACATTTTCGGACGAGCTCACGAGCTCATGTACGGTTCGCCTCTAAATGGAAAGTGGTTCTGACTGTCGCCAATCAGAAGCACTTGCAAGGTTTCGTACCGGGCCCAAACGTAATTTTCCCAGTGTCTGAAAGCGCTTATCGAGGGTGGGCCAGAAACTGATCATCTCTGGTCGGGTCGGCGCGGTGAGGGGGTATGATGTTGCAAGACCCAAAACCCCCAAGTGATCCTCGCGCTGACATCACTAACGACACTCTCTAGCGCCCCCACTACGGTGCGTATGTTTGAAATCATTTTCCTATCTAAATTGTCTGGTTTGTTGTTCATTTGTGCGGTTTCTTACCCGGAATCCACAACAATTATTATTTCATTTTATATCTGTTGCAATTTTTTTTTCGTCACAAAAAAAAACCTGATTTCAAAAATAGTATCATAACATTTTTCCTTACACATTTATGCAAAAATACCTATAAACTCATGCAAATTGCACAGTAATAATAAAACTCTTCCCCGAGTGTGTGCTATGCTTGTAATAACAATTATTTTGCATTTTCATAAAACATAGGCTGTTAGGAATATCTTCACTGAGTTTATCGGAACATTTTCAGTTAAACCCATGTTTCTAGCCACAACTGGGATTATTGATGTCGTTAAAGATCCTTGTGTTTTGAAGACCTCCAAAGCTACATTATAATCTGGAGGAAATAACATATTAGGAAGAAAGCCCATTCTATTTTTGTGATCTTTAATTACTTACGGTTAGCGTTGATTATTTGGCCAGTGTATATTATACAATGATTATGATTATGACCCTTATTATATATACAGCATCTCATATCATCAACGATAATATGCAGATAAAGAAAGAATCAAGATTCTGACACTTTAGTGTCTTATTTTGAACCTGACCTAAATGTCGCTGAAGATACGTGATATACTCTTTGGGCGATCATGTCTCGGAAAAGACATAACTGACTGGGCAGAAGATTATCCCGCAGTAGGTTGCCATTGCTTTCTGAGGTAGACTGGTTGTCGTTCCGAGTCGGTATCCACCGCACCACAACGCACATCTAACCGTCCTTCTCGAAATTGGTTTAAGCGTTTTAAGTGTTATGATTTAACCCTTGAAATAAAACTACCAATACTTGAAAACCTTTAAAAGAGGTAAGTTTATGGAAAAATATCATATGTAGAGCATTTAATAAAAGAGTTTGAAAAAGGAAAATAATTTTGATATACCCCAATAATAATGACCAAATCATTAACATTTTATCAATATTTCCATGATATCAATTGTTTCTAACAGAACACACAAATACACATTGCTTGAGTTTTATTCATTTGCATCAAATAATACATTTTTCCAAAATAATTTATTTTGTTTGAATCTACAAAAAGAAAGGTTGACAAAGTTTTCCAAAATCTAATAAAACAATTTGGTATACTTAGCTTTGTTTTTATAGAGTTAGAGAAAGTCAATACAAGTATAAAGTTTTTAATTTAACTGAACGCCAATGCAAAAATACAGATATTACTCTCTATTACATTTGAGACAGTGAATATCTTGAATAAACTTACCTTGTGTGCGTAGAATGGAAATGAATTTTCGATCAACGGAAACGTAGAGACAAATATTGAAAGAAAATCCAGCATATTGAATCAAATAACAGATTGTGCGCAATAAAGGTTTGAAATTATTTTCCTCGTCTTTATAATAAGAGTCAAATATAAAAAAAATGGAGATAGGCAAAGTGGTGGCCAAAAACAACCATGTGAGTCTTAAGGTGATTCGGATAGAATGATTTATCCTTTTATTAATGACGTCATCTGATTTATTTACGGCTGCGCTATATTTATGAACATGTATCTTTAAATAGATGTTGCTGACCAACATGATGACAAATGGAATTAAGCAAAGAACAAACAAGTCAATCCAAACAAAGACGTATTCTTCAAATTTGAAAATTTCGTCTGTTAAGGAATTACACTCGCCTTCTATGATGCCATTTGTGAAAAAATAATGAAAGTTTATTGCTGATAATATGGAAAAAATGACGACTAGTTGGACACTTGCGGCTTTCGGGGTGTACAATAGGCTAAATCTGTTTGGGCAGGCCACAATGATACATCGTTGCAGGCTCACAGAAACAAGAATCCATGCCGAATATTGCATCGTTGTATATATCACAAATAGCTGTATTTTGCAACTAGCATTGTTTTGATCGCGGACGTCAATGCCAAATGCATTTATAATCCAATAACGTAGTAAGCCCGAAAAAAGGACGACTAGGTCATTCAGAGACAAGACGGAGAGAAATAAGTGAAATGTTTTTTTTTTAGTACGGAACAATTTAAAGAGCACTAAAAAAGATATGGTGTTTCCCACTAAGCCAATCAACATAAGAATGGGACTGATCACAGACCAAAGATATATACTGATATTTTCAGAGACACTGATACGCGTCAAATTCATATCGGCGGTGAAATTTTCTGTCATATTTGTATTATAAAGAGATATTTGTTCAGCTTTGAATTTTTCCAAATGTTTTTATTTCCTGTGGAGAGTAGGCGTCTTTCTGAAAACAGAAGAAATTAAATACGTTAATTTGTTAATTTAGAAACAGCTGCTGTTTAGAGATTATTTTGTCTAATAGTGTTTTCATTATTTTATTGCCTTCTTTTTCATTTCGTTCCATTTTTTTTTTAATCATATCCACCCATATAAGGCATTTTACTGCCACAGTTTTGCAGGGAGATACATAGTAGCAACGTTATGAGAAAGAGTGACAGGTTATAGACGGTGTCAGGAAGAGGGTTAGAGAAGGATGAGAATACTAATAAGTTGTTTTTTTATAGTTCTATCTCCCCAAGCAAGGTATTTTACTGCTACTTTTACAGGGGGATACATAGGAAGTGGGTAAGAGAAGGATGAGAAGACAGATGAGTTGTTCTTTTATAAACATATCTCTTCAAGCAAGGAATTTTAGTGCCACTATTTTACAGGGGGATACGTAGGCGGAAAGTTAGGAGAAAGAGTGACAGGTTATAGGCGGAGTCAGGAAGTGGCTAAGAGAAGGTTGAGAATACTGATAGATTGTACTTTTATAATCATATCGACCCCAAGCAAGGCATTTTACTGCCACTGTTTTGCAGGGGGGATACTTATTATGAAAGTTATGAGGAAGAGTGACAGGTTATAGGCGGTGTCAAGAAGTGGGTAAGAGAAGGATGAGAATACTGAAGAGTTGTTTTTTATAATCATATCGCCCCAAGCAAGGCATGTTACTGCCACTATTTTGCAGGGGGGAT
The DNA here is from genome assembly GCA_037127315.1 of Ascarosepion bandense. NCBI lineage: Eukaryota > Metazoa > Mollusca > Cephalopoda > Sepiida > Sepiidae > Ascarosepion > Ascarosepion bandense. The sequence goes on from JBBBDQ010001304.1 coordinate 113,504, forward strand.
ACTTATTATGAAAGTTATGAGAAAGAGTGATAGGTTATAGGCGGTGACAGGAACTGTGTAAGAGAAGGATGATTATACTGATAAGTTGCTTTTTTTTATAATCACATAGACCCCAAGTAAGGCATTTTACAGCCACTGTTTTACAGGGGGATACATAAGAGGAAAATTATGAGAAAGAGTGACAGGTTATAGGCGGTGACAGGAAGTGGGTAAAAGAAGGTTGAGAATACTAATGAGTGTTTTTTTTTTTTATAATCATATCGCTCCAAGCAAAGCATTTTATTGCCAGTGTTTTGCAGGCGGTTACATAGGAGGAAAGTTATGAGAAAGAGTGACAGGTTATAGTTAGGGTCAGGAAGTGGGTAAGAGAAGGATAAGAATACAGATGAGTTGTTTTTTTATAATCATATCGCTTCAAGCATGGAATTTTACTGCCATTATTTAACAGCGGGATAGGTAGGAGGAGAAAGAGTTATGAGAAAAAGTACCAGGTTATAGACGTAGGCTGGAAGTGGGTAAGAGAAGGATGAGAATAATGATGAGTTGTTTTTTTTTTATAATAATATCGACCCCAAACAAGGCATTTTACTGCCACTGTTTTGCAGGGGGATACATATTAGGAAAATTATGAGAAAGAGTGACAGGTTATATATGGTGTCAGGAAGTGGATAAAGAATGAAGAGAATACTGAAGAGTTGTTTTTTATAATCATATCGCCCCAAGTAAGGCATTTTTTTACAGGGGAATATGTAGGAGGAAAGTTATGAGAAAGAGTGACAGGTTATAGGCGGTGTCAGAAAGTGGGTAAGAGAAGGATGATTATACTGATAAGTTGGGTTTTTTGTATAATCACATAGACCCGAATCAAGACATTTTACTGCCACTGTTTTGTAGGGGGATACATATTTTGAAGGTTATGAGAAAGAGTGACAGGTTATAGGGGGTGTCAGGAACTGGATAAGAGAATGATGAGAATATTGAAGAGTTGCTTTTTATAATCATATCGCCCCAAGCAAAGCATTTTACTGCCACTATTTTGCAGAGGGATGCATATTAGAAAAATTATGAGAAAGAGTGACAGGTTATAGGCGGTGTCAGGAAGTGGGTAAGAGAAGGATGAGAATACTGATAAGTTGTTTTTTTTTATAATCATATCGTCCTCAAGCAAGGCATTTTACTGCCACTATTTTGCAGGGGGATGCATATTGGGAAAATTATGAGAAAGAGTGACAGGTTATAAGCGGTGTCAGGAAGTGGGTAAGAGAAGGATGAGAATACTGATGAGTTGTTTTTTTTATAATCATATCGCCCCCAGCAAAGCATTTTATTGCCAGTATTTTGCTGGGGATTACATTGGAGGAAAGTTATGAGAAAGAGTGACAGGTTATAGTTAGGTTCAGGAAGTGGGTAAGATAAGGATAAGAATACAGATGAGTTGTTCTTTTATAAACATATCTCTTCAAGCAAGGAATTTTAGTGCCACTATTTTACAGGGGGATACGTAGGCGGAAAGTTAGGAGAAAGAGTGACAGGTTATAGGCGGAGTCAGGAAGTGGCTAAGAGAAGGTTGAGAATACTGATAGATTGTACTTTTATAATCATATCGCCCCAGGCGAGGCATTTTTTACAGGGGGATATGTAGGAGGAAAGTTATGAGAAAGAGTGACACGTTATAGGCGGTGTCTGAAAGTGAGTAAGAGAAGGATGATTATACTGATAAGTTGCTTTTTTTTATAATCACATATATCCCAAGCGGTGACTGGTAGTGGGTAAAAGAAGGTTGAGAATACTAATGAGTTGTTGTTTTTTTTTTTTAATCATATCGCTCCAAGCAAAGCATTTTATTGCCAGTGTTTTGCAGGGGGTTACATAGGAGGAAAGTTATGAGAAAGAGTGACAGGTTATAGATGGTGTCAGGAAGTGGGTAAGAGAAGGATGAGAATACTGATGAGTTGTGTTTTATAATCATATCGACCCCAAGCAAGACATTTTACTGCCACTGTTTTGCAGAGGGTTACATATAAGGTAAGTTATGAGAAAGAGTGACAGGTTATAGATGGTGTCAGGAAGTGGGTAAGAGAAGGATGAGAATACTGATGAGTTGTGTTTTATAATCATATCGACCCCAAGCAAGACATTTTACTGCCACTGTTTTGCAGAGGGTTACATATAAGGTAAGTTATGAGAAAGAGTGACAGGTTATAGTGATTGTCAGGAAATGGGTACTATGCAGTGTTGATTCCGCTGGCCCAACTACACATATACATGCACACAACACTGTGTGTGTGTGTGTGTGTGTGTGTGTGTGTGTGTGTGTGTGTGTGTGATGGAATACTTGAAAAACTGTTGGATGTTTACATTTTCTTAATTTTCCATGTTAATGTTTCATTTTTTTACCAGCAACATCAAAGTAACTGAATAAATCTTAAGAATACATCGTTACCGTGACAACCTTGCCACCTAAAACATTGTGGCTAATTTGAAAATATTAACAGCTAATATTTAAAAATAAATATCTGTGATCAATTATTTTAAAAATTAACCACGGAGTTTTAAGTTCTAGAGTCGCTATACTAACAGTCTTTTATTTAAATTGTTTTTTGTCTTTGTTGTTTGACAATGCTCGTAAAACGTGAAACTTTTACAAGAATATAAAATCAAGTATACAGCTGTTTCATTCAATTCCTAGGTAAGGATCTGTGTATTTAACGTTTCATATATCTTTACAATTTCCGAATAAGATGTTGTACAACCAGATTAAAGTTATAAATTACCCAAAGATTATTTTTCTGTTATATTCAATTTCTTTCGACTATGGGGGCCACTGATACTATTTCCAACAATTTAAAACGCCAGAATTTTGCCAAAACTTCTTGTTTACCATACTAACAACATTCAGTTCTTGACAATGGCTCTAATAGTCGAAAGTTGTGGGCGTGTATGTGTTTAGTCAAGCCATAGGAATCAACACTGCATAGTGACGCCTAAATACAATCTTCATATTCTGTCTAAAGTTTCCATTGAAGCATAAAACTGACCTTTCGGTTGAAGGTATCGTTCCGGAAAGACAGTAGACTCTTGTTTAGAATATGAGCTTCAAATTTGGTCTAAAGTAATTGATATTATGAAATCTTAGTTAAAACTGATACTTAAATAAGAATAGGCAGGGTAAAAGGAATGTAATAACAAGAAATTCCGTGCATTGAATACTGCTGCCATGTCTGTAATCGGAAAGCATGTATCATGTGCGTGTGTGTTTGTGTGTGTATGTGTGTGTTATATTTTTATACACGCTTCAATATACCAAGATAATTCATTCAATGCAAGCTGTTTGTTTTTTCATTTCATTTCTTTTTCTTTTTTTACTTACGATATAGAATGAAATACGATTGTCATGTACAGCTAAATTCAAGTTATGTAGGATTCAATCGGTTAAGTGACATACGTGATACACGCTTTGGATAATCATGTCTCGAAAGAGACATGGCTGACTGGGCAGAAGATTATCCCGCAGTAGGTTGTCATTGCATTCTGCGTTGCCAGCCAAGGCTATAGAACACAGTCTATTCTATAATTTAACCCATAACTGCAGGGAAGAGAGGGATTAATACATTTCCCAAGGGTATTTGTGCGTAAGTGAATGCAAGGAGATCAAATGGAATTCGAACTCGGCTCCCCGATTTATCGTTCCGGGTCGATATCCACTGCAGCACAATTACTTATGCAAAAAATAAGCTAATTAACAATATTTTTTTCTTATTTACGGTATTTTCTTATTTTGATGCTTTTGAAATTATTTGTTTAGATCAATATATACTAAATCTTAAATTATCAAAGTGAATTTTTGCTTAATAAAAAAATTTTATCTAATGGCTCATGTGTCTTCACGGATAAAAACGTTGGTTGAATCCAGTGCCTCAACCTAAGGAGTTATGATTTCAAAACCTGACTACTGCGGAGTGAACAAAACTTTCAAGTGTTGATTTAAAAGGGAGATAACTGATACTGAGATATCTGGAAGAGGCAGGACTCGTAGAATTAGAACACTCTCTCCCCTCCGGTGAACGAAATAAAAGGTTCAGTTCGAAATTCCAATCACCTGAAGAAGATTGGAATGTACAACAGCTGAAACGTTGTGAATATGGCAACAAAGATGAAGGCAACAGTCTGAACAATGTAAATAGTGTAAATACATGACAACACATGAAATAAAAAGAACAATCGCCATAATATGGCTGTTTGTTGTGAATAACACAATAAAACCCAGCTAAACAAATTTTACATAAATATTATAAATGTTAGACTCTATCTATATTAATTGAAAACAATCAACAATTAACAAAACTCCATGTGATTCCAGAATAAGCGTTTTAAAATGTCTGTATTGAGCATCAGGAAGAGACAACTAAAGTTTCTGTGATATGCAATGAAGAAGAAGAACTTGGAGAAACTGATACTGACAGGCCAGATAGAGGGGGAAAGAGACAGAGAAAAACAGCGGATAGCATATTTAAAGGGCTTGAGCAGGTGGATGATGTAACGAGGGTTGCATGGTGTAACAGGAGAAGGCGTGCTAAGAGCTACCAGGGATAGGAAGACGGGAAAGGCTATGATCGCCTCCATCATGAAAGGACAAGGCACATAGAAGAAGAAGAGTGTGGTTCAAAATTTTTAAAAAATTGAAATCTCGATACTGACGTCACATCAAAAGTTACTGCCAACATAAAGCAATGGAGAAAGTACATTTATTTATTTGTTTGAAAAATAAATGCAAAAGTAAAACAGAAATTAAAACAGAAATTAACCATTCACTGAACTTTTCTCAGCCGAAGTTCAGTCGTTAATGAAGAAATATCACATAGTTAATAAAGTCAAATGCTGTGAAATGCTCGACAAATTGAAAGTATCTCTTCGTCGAAAAATGTCAGGTTATTTACACGTTTGTGTCATACTGCACCACAAAACTACCTAACCCAGTCTATCCTGTTATATGATTGAGATGTTTCGGGGAGACGAGTTCGAATTCCAGTTGAATTCCTTGCATTTACTTATGCGCAAATACCCTTGGGAAAGGTCTTATTCCGTCTCTTCCCTACAGTTATGGGTTAAATAACAGGACAGATTGGATTTTATAGCCTTGGCTGGCAACCAGTCTAGCGCAGAAAGTAATGGCAACCTACTACAGGATAATCTTCCACCCAGTCAGTCATGTCTCTTTCGAGACACGATCGCCCAACCCTGTATCACGTATGACACTTAACTGACTTATATATTCCTGACTTTTCTGGTGCCTGTCGCCCCGGTTAACCTTCATGGAATTTCGAGCTGAACTCTTTAATCTTCTTCTTCATGTGCCGCGTCCCTTCAGGACGTAGGTGATCATATACTGACACTTGTCGCTCTCAATAATTTTTCTCTGCATATTTCTTCCAAGCCCCGCTCCGTCAACCATTTGCTCAGACCTAACAAGTACGTCTCACGCTGCTATCTCCTGTTTATTCTTCCATTTATCTGACCTGTGTGTATCAAGTTCTCCAGGCCCTCCTCCCTCATTGTGTCCCAGGAACCTGATTTGTCTCTTCCTGATATTTATTATCAGTTTTCTCTTCGTTTGCATCCTTTTCAACACCTCACCGTTTCACACGTGCTCTGTCCATGGTATCCTCAGCATCCTTCTGTAAAACCACATCTGCTGCCTCAAGCCTCTCATTCATCTTTGATGAAATCGTTCAGCATTCACTTCTATACAAAAGGACAGATATCACGTAGCAATCCAGCACTCTTTTCTTTATTTCTAATGAGATTTTCCTGTCTTTCAGTACTCAGGCTAGCTTCTGAAATGAGTCTTTGGCTATGTCAATGCGTCTTTGGATCTCTGTCGCATTTTCCATCTTCTGTCAAAATTTGCTTTCGTTCCGCTGTCCATATAAAAAAAAATAACGTCTTGTTCAATACTGCTCAGTTACTGCTCACCACGCTTCCATTGTCTACCCGGGGGTCGTGACACTACCCGGTTTAGGGAAACAACATACCCCATAGTTTACATGAAGTGCTCAGTTCAAAATTTCTTAAAAGAATTCATTTCTATGCATTCTATATGTATTTTGTATGTGTATGTATATATCTTATGTTTTTATTTTTGTAAATATTACTTTTTTATATTCTTATAATATTTATGCATATTATATACACTACCAGTTTTTATAAAAGAAATGAGGTATTTCACACTATTTTTAGTATTTATTGCCAAATGAAAATAAAATGCTTCTTTTGTTATTATTACTTTGCAAAATTTTACTAGGCAAGAAAGCAAAGATGAACTTGTCCGAATCATCCTCAATTTTCTTCATTCTTTGATGAAACTGCAATATAGGTAATTGTTAAATATTTATAAATTCATTTGATGCACATGTTATTGTGCAATATTAACAAAAGAACCATTCTATTTTCATTTACAATTATTCACTTGACAATAACTACTAAAAAATAGTGTGAAATACATAATCTTTTCAAAAATTACTGGGCTGGCCTAATAATTATGGCCGGTAGTATATATATATATATATATATATATATATATATATTCTATTTTTTCTACAGTATCCACAATTTCTATACGTCGTCTTTAGTTTTTAGCCCCGTATTAAACCCAACTAAATTCTTACTTTACTATGACCATTAACAATATCTATTAATACAATAGTAACACAGTGCTAATGTCTATAATATATATATATATATATGTGTGTGTGTGTGTGTGTGTGTGTGTGTGTGTGTGTGTGTGTGTGTGTGTGTGTGTGTGTGTGGCCAAACTGTCCGCTTTCCTAACCGAAATATTAAAACTCGAGAGTTACATAATTCTCATTTTTGGTTGAGCAATATTGACACACCTAAAGCATTTTTCCCAATTATCACTTCCTAATTTTCTAAATAAACATGAATTCATCTTATATTTTAAAAATAAATTTGTCACCATTTATATTAACATATCACCTGAAGAGGAACAGTTTTGTTCTGAAACCTGAAAATTTTTTGTGTAGTGATATTCTGCTTTTATAAACCATTGTAATAACAAAATTATAATATTAAGCTCTACTCTGTATCGAGCGTTCTTTATAGAAGTAAATGCTTTAACAGTAGGTTTTTAATCTACGTGTTCTTCCACTTTCTTTTAATATATATATAGTCATCCGCACACACACACACATATATATATATTAAACATTTTTATCTTAACATTACTAAAAGCCAGTATTTCGAAATATGGTTGAGAGATTGTTGCTAAGAACTCTTTCTAATCCTCATTTCTTCTAAATCTCTTCCTGTCAATATTAACTTAATTATCCTCATTTAAACTTATAATTTAAGTTCGGGTTGAAATAAACATTTTTCCGTGAAGAAGAAATGCATCACTTAAATATTAAACCAGGAAGTGAAAATTAGTGTTGCACTTCAAGATTCAACTAAGTTCAAAATTGATTAGACCGCTTTCACTTGCTTGACGTTTCTGTTTGTAAATATAACCACAGGTGCGGGAAACCGGATAAATTTATCAGCCGTAATATTAAACACAACAAAGATGTAAACATTAATTTGGAATAATAAAATATCCATTTGTAAATACACGGTCGGAGACTATATCAGTTGAAATGTGATAAAGAGAAATACAATAGCATAAACAAGTAATAGAGAACATAATCCATCTCTAAGTTTAGGCGAGTTAATAATTTGGGTTTACACAACATTTACTTATTTTTTAACATAATCTTCTCTGAACCACCACTTTTCTATTAATGAAATATATCAAACATTATACGAGTGGTGGTAAAATATTTTCGGCTCACTTCCCGAATTTTGACCAAATAACCAAACATCTTGATCTTGCTGAAAATGTTTCATTACGCCTTTGTGCAGAGAACATTTTTGATCAAATATATTTCGATTAGAATTTGGGGTTAAAACAGCTGATATGTATATAGTAGTTAAAAAATCTGCCAAATAATTAAAATACTTAGAATTTAATGAACTAATGAAATATAAATTATTAAATGTTAAACTGTAAAATTGAAAGCTAATAAATAATCAAATAGCTATTAACCTCGAATTTCTTCATCAGTGAAAAAATGTGGATGTATATTTTACCCAAATAGTAATACATTAATAATATTTCATAATTTAAAAAGATTAATGATATTTCATAATTTAAAAAGTTTAATGATATTTCATAATTTTAAAAAATTGATAATATTTCATAATTTAAAAAATATCAGTAATAATTAATAATGAAAAAAGTGTTCTGTCATAATGAAAACTCAACTTACGCTAATCTTTTTTAACAGGATATGTTCTTGGTGTCCAACTGCGGTGAAAACTGAAAGCTGTATTTGTGGTTTGGGACTTATAATTTCATGAGATGTAGGATGTCTAAAAAGAGGGAGTGAGTGTCTATAACGTCCAGGAAATGCTTCGCTGACGTCGAAAAAAAATGATATTGTGAAGCGTATTTATTAACAAGCCGCCTGAGTGCGGATAGAGAATGATTTCACAAGATGCTACTTCTTCACGCCGGAAGATATCGAGTTATAAAAAAAAGAGTGGTAATGTTCTGTGTGGTAATGTAAGATAGAAAATTTCTTCATAGATTAAGAAGAGACTTGATGTGATAGAGATATCGTTACACAGACGAATACTGAGAAAACTATAGAAAGAAAATTAACGAAAATAAGAAAAAGGTAACTTATACTTAAAATCAAAAAGCGACAACTAAAATTTCTGGGACAAAAAAGATAAAGAAAGAACTAGAGAATTTAACACGCACAGGGAATATATAAGGCAAGAAAAGCAGGAGAAATCGTAATCTAGTTAACGAGTTTATGCAAATGAAAGACAAAAAAACAGACAAAGAAAATCGTTAATTAATGAACAAAATAAAGAAAGCTGTAATGGGCTATGATCGCATAAATTTTGAATATGTGTGTATGCGTGTGCGCGTTTGCACTTGTTTGTTTGTGTATATGAGATTAAATTCTCCAATTTCGTTGGTTCAATAAAGTAAATATAGTTTGAAGAGAATGTATTTTATCGGGTGATCTGTGATGTGTTGTCCATTAAAAACACATATGTTTGTTTTTTATTTCTTTCTTTCTCGTTCTTCTTCCTCTTTTTTTCTATTTCTTCCGTTTCTTTTTCTCTTCTTTTTCCCCTATTTTCAGCTTATCTTCCTCTCTCCTCTCTCTCTCTCTCTCTCTCTCTCTCTCTCTCTCATTAGGTTTCACTTCCTCACTTTCTTTTTCTTTATATTTATATTTTCACTTCTCCGTTTACCTCATCCTTTCTTCTTCTTCTTCTTCTTCTTCTTCTTCTTCTTCTTCTATGTGCCTTGTCCTTTCAGGACGTAGGCGTTGATGGCCTTCCACGTCTCCCTATCCCTGGTGGCTCTAAGCACGCTTTCTTCTATAACGTCTCACAACCACTGTTCTATCATCCACCTGCTCAGGTCCTTCAAATATGTTATCCGCTGCTTAATTCTGTCTCTTTTTCCCTCTATCTAGCCTGTTAGTATCAGGTTCTCCAAGCCCTCCTTCCTCATTGCATGTCCCAGGAACTTTGGCTGTCTCTTCCTGATGCTCACTTTTCTTTTCGTTGCCATTCTTTCTAAAACTTCGTCATTGCTTACATACTCGGTCTATGATATTCGCAGCATCCTTCTGTGCAACCACATTTCCGCTTCTTCAAGTTTTTCTTTCATCTTCGATGATATTGTTCAACATTCACTGCCATATTGAAGAACTGACATCGCATAGCAATCTAGTACTTTCTTCTTTGTTTTTAGTGAAATTTTCCTGTCTTAGTACTTTACTCAGCTTCTGCTTCGCCATTCCAATTCGCCTTCAGATCTCTGTGTTGCACTTTCCATCTCCTGTTAGAACGCGTCCTAGGTATTTACATTTTTGTTCTTGCTTGATTCTAATATACCCCACCTGTATTTGTCATTTTGGGCTTTCTGCTGATGACCATGCATTCGGTTTTCTTGCAGTTTATTTGTAATCCTTTTTTGTCACTCTCTTCATCATTCCATATCTCCTGATTTTCCTATTTCTCTCTCACTGTTTTCTTTTCCTCTTCTTTTTCCTATTTTACCTGTCTAGTTAAACAGATTATCGATAAATATTACGCATGGAGAAATCCACCGTTGGCTTGAGAGAAGAGACTAAGCGATTGAGAAGTTCAGCGTTTGAACACCAGGAAGATCAGTGAGTTTTCCAGCCACTTGGCATGACAAGCATTGAAGTCACCGAACACAGATAATTTATTTGCTCAGAATCCTAGAATTTCTTCTTTTTCTTCTTCTTCTTTGCCGCGCCTGCAAGACGTGGGCGATGATGGCTCTCCAAATATCTAGACCTTTAGTTTTTTAATGGCAATCTCACAGGTTATTTCATTCCTCGGTTGCCTGTAGTTTGGATTCTAAAAATCGATTATATAAATATAAGCGAGCCTTTTTCTCCAAAATACTTTGGTGTCTGTTGTAAACATTGATATATTTGTCACAACTCAACTTAGTACAATGAAAAAAGATTTTGTGATAAATAGATACTAGCTTAAGTTTTAAATGTCTGTTACGTTTAAACGTATTGTTTAAGTACTCGTTTAAGATACCTACTTATGAAACATTGGTTAATCTGATGGATAATTACGATTGTAGCGAATTTGACGCTCACTGGTGCTTCGTCCTTGTGACTTGATGGCTTACTAACTTTTAAAATAAATATACCTTGTTGGGAAACAATATGCTATCGATCTATTTTCACTAATACAATATGAGTGAGTTCTGATCATACTAGGGGCTATAATATTGTTTACTGACGGACTAAGAAAAGAAAAAGATATTGCCATGTTTTCAACTGAGCACTGATTATAAAGATGGTCTTTCAGACCATTATTACAATATTGACTTCGATTTAAGCCCTCCCATACAACCTTATCAACTATACTAAGCTATTATTATAATTATTACTTTATTTATCTCTAAGCGACAGGATAACAACGTTATGTTCGAGACGTGTTTTTATCCGTCTAGCAGTAAACTACCCGAAAAGGTGACGACGTGTGATGGCTGAACAGACCGAGGTAGAAACAGAATGGGAGGTGATAATACAACTCATGTCGCCTGTTCACCTCTTTGATTCACAAGGATCTACACCTAACCCAAACTGTACTTTTTTGCCGATGGTGATTAAAAAATTAAATTCATAACCGTAAGCGTTTAGGTAGAGTCAGCATTTTCCATCTAGCTTCTAGGTACTAGGCGAAATTGTACATATGCTGATCAGTGTGGGCCTGTATATGTATGTACGTACATGCACGAAATAGTGTATACGTGTATGTGTGAGCGCACGCACACAAAGCCGATTGCTGTGCGCATGCGTCTTAGCCTGCTTGCAAACGGCCATACACGTGCATGCCGGCACAGATCTCTTAAGTCCATTTGTTCAAGGGCAATCCTTTCGGAAAAAAATGAGTAGTGTCTAATTTGCCTTTTTATATCCGGGAGTCTTGAAAATATTTGTGAAAAAAAAAAGCAAACCTACATGAGTGTATGGGAGTACACGTGTATCTCTGTTTCTCCGTCTATATAAAACCTGCAGGCGAATTACAATATTATTGTTTCTATGGATGTGTGAATTATTTGTTAAACTTGTGTGGATGTCATATGTAGATGTGCATATGTGTGTACTTATTTTTAAGCTTTTAAAAATCTCTGTTTAACTGAGACGTTGAAGGTGATGAATAAGTTTAAATGTAATTATTTTATTTTATTTTTTTTAAGTTAGGATTAGATGAAGATATTTTGGAAAAAAAAATTCTGCTTCGTGCAAAGCGATATGAGCTTCACATGCTTTTCGCTAGTAATCCTTTGATGATCAATTAGTTTTATTTGCTTATTTTTTAAGTATTATGCAAAATCAATTCTTAAGATAAGAATGTTTCATATATATTTCATATATATTCATATATATGCATAGTACAGTAGTTCAGTTGGGCACCGTCAGTGAGAAAAAAATAGTCATGACGTAATTCACTCCGCTAGAAATTTGGAAATGGCATTCGCGCTCGAAGCACTAATACGAACATTTCAGGTTGTTTGGGTGTCAATCACAGGACACTCCGAAGTCGCCTGGAGACCGTGACTGAAGCCAATGGCGATTTTATTGAATGAATTGACTCTTTAGTATTTTGAGATATTTTGGGGTAATTTTGGTAAATTGTGGTGCAGTGAATATCGACTCGAAACGACAAATCGGAGAGCCGAGTTCGAATTCCAGTTGAATTCTTTGCATTCACTTACGCGCAAATACGCTTGGGAAAGGTACTAATCCGTCTCTTCCCTCCCGTTATGAGTTAAATAACAGGATAGATTAAGTTCTATAGCCTTGGTCAACAACCAGTCTACCGAAGAAATGGATAATCTTCTGTCCAGTCAGTCATGTCTCTTTTTAGACATGATCGCCCAAGCGTGTATGACGTATGGCACTTAACTGACTGACTGACCGACTGTCAGACTAAACATATAGAAATCAATATTTTATACAGAATTATATGTTCTATATATGTTTCTATTATGGGCAATGTTTTTTTTATTATTCAAAGCCGCCGTTGCATGGGAGGAGCAAATATGTGGCTTCGTGATAAGTTTGCCGGGCAACTTATTAAAATCACGTGACTGTCGCAAGGTGCCATGAGAAGAATTATACAACAGCAGCGACAGCAGTCAGAAAGAAAAAGAGCGCTGCTGAACCTTAGAGACCCGAGAAATGAATATTTGTAAGCTTTTGACTTCAGATTAAAAGAAAAGAAAATTAAAACTACAACAAAAAAATAAATAAATAAATAATAGACATGGAAAATTCAGAAATTTTAGCGTAACAGATTTGGAAGAAAATCCACAAAGCTTTAGGCTCATCCAGTTTGTGGGTTTCGTTGGCAAATCTCTCTTTCCGTATATATTTCACAAAACAAGCCTGATGACCTGAGAATTGACTGGCAAACATGTATTTAAAAATGAAGTGGAATAATTAATAGAAGAATATATATTTTTGGCAAATGTCTGTATTTTATTATAATTATGCAATTGGAATAAAGCTATAATTTCGTTTGATTAATTTCTAAAACGTATTTAAAATGTAAAACAACAATTAACAAGAAAATGCTCTTATTGAAGTGTTTAAAAATGTACATAGTTTTCAAAATAAAATTTTTCCTCTTATTTTTTTTTCAATAAAAGTTTTTAGTTTATTTTTGTAATAAAGATGATTAGATGATTTCGCGATCGATAAGGCATATCCATTGTCCATTGTGGCTACTGGGGAAACGCATGGAGAAATCCACCGTTGGCTTGAGAGGAGAGACTAAGCGATTGAGAAGTTCAGCGTTTGGACTCCAGGAAGATCAGTAAGTTTTCCAGCCACTTGGCATGACAAGCATTGAAGTCACCGAACACAAATACATTGACGAATGGATAAATGGAAATGGTCTTGTCTATATTGTCTTAAATACTATCTAGCACGCAACAGTCAGGAAAAGAAAAGGGGCGGTAGAGAAAGAAAAGATGTCTTACTGAGTTTAGCAAATACAGACGGAGAAACATGTCGAAGTGGACAGGAAATTACAGAGACATCTCGATAGCTAAAGGGGGATGTTCGCGGACATAAATACCCAGATCATGTACGTGGACATTGGAGTCCTTTTTAAAGAGAGAAAGGTATCCATGAGACATCAGAGGAGGAAACTGCAGAGTTGAGGTTAGTTTCGCAGAGGGTTAGGATGTCAGGGGACTTTTCGTAGAGAAACGATTTTACACTGCAAAAGTTGGTACAGATAACACGGTCGTTTGAGAAAGAGATGTTGAGGGGTTTAGGTGTTTTTGTTTGGCGTGTTTAGGTTTATATCTTTGATTATATGTTGTTATTATTTAGATTTATTTTGGAAAGGAGAGTCCTAAAGAAGCAGTAACAGTAGGTGATTAAATACAATATGTGTAGAAAGGGAACTGATGTAGACTGAAGCGTAATGTGGCTTCAGGTTTTCGCAGCGGAGGCACTTGCAGGGACACCCATCCATGCAATACATGAACACCGATATTATTTAACGGCCGATCAGAGCAGCCTCTCAAGACGCTACGCAAGAGTTCAGGCTCCTAATTTCCAGTCAGAAGCAGCAACCAGAAAACTGTTAACCCGCTACCCTCAGTAAGAGACGTTGCCACTAATCATAGCTATCACAAAACCTCGTGTCAATACCACTGTCAGGGGAATACCCAGGGTTTTTAAAAACAAGAACTATAGAGGAGGACTTCCAACAAGCAGGGACCAGTTCACAGTGAGGCAATAGTTATAGAGTTTGGAGAGGACTGGGTCCAGCTCAGGGGCATTAGTGAAAGAAGAAAAAAACGTAAACTTCTTCCTAAGCAGAAAAGAAGAGATGGACCCATATTCCTGTTCAATGGAAGAGGCAGAAGTAAAGACAGGGCGATTAGAGAGGTTATCTACTCCTCTTGAAAAAAAAAAAAAGAAAAGAAAAGGAAATAAAAAAATAATTACTAAGTTTTAATTTAGTATGAACCAGAAAAACTTAGTATAATAATTCAATAAATGATTTAAGAAGCAAAAATGTAGTATAATGATTCAATAAATGATTTAAACAAACATGTAAAGTGATACCTCTGAAAACTCAAAACATTTTTAAAAAATAAACATCCAAAGAGTATTACTTTAAATCTTCCAAAAAAATTAACTTATTTATGACATTATAAAATCTAACATTCAAATAAAATAAACGTTAAGACTTGAAACGCTCAAACAAATCTTAAAATATGTTCCCGTTCAAATTAAAAATGTTACTTGCAGATATTAAATGAGAAAATTATAGGCAAACGTCGTTAAAAAAAATAGAAAACAAAAGTTTGAACAATAGGGAAAGGAAATCATCGATTCTCTCGTCCAAAAATAAACAAAATAGACAATATGACTCGGAAATGAAAAACGTTATGTTGAATATAAAATAATTTAGAATTATTCATACCAACGTATATACAAATACAGGATATTGAATGTTCTTAATTCTTAACTTGTAACATAACACATTTTTTAAAAAATAACAGTAACAATCAATGGATACCACAACTTATCTTACAAAAATAAACAAGTATGCATATTAATAATAAAAAAATATAAATGCATGATAATATAACAAAATTATAATATAATAAACAACGAAATATATAACAGTAAATTGATCATTAAACAAATCAAAACTTTCCTTTCAAAATACATCTGTAAATTATTGAGTTATTTATTCGTTGAACTAGTTGCAAATACGTAGCGTTATCTACAACTAATAGTCTTTGTCAGAAGAAATATCGTAGTTTTTCAACGAATATCGACAGGTAATATCGTATGTTTTAAGGAATAATATAGATAAGAAAACTGGTTGATTAATCAAACAGGATCTTAAAAGAGAAGCAGATAAATTCAATAAGAAAAATTCATACGTTACCAGATTTTATGTTAAATTAATCTGATTTACACAAATGTTACTTATTTATAGAGCGAAATTTAGAATAAAACTATTTCTTAATCACAAATTTGAACTTTTTGACTTGTATGCGTCGTAAATCAAGATCGTGTTGACAGGTTCTTGATTAGAGATAAAAATGTATGGCATTCATAAAGAACAAAATTATACTCATTTCCTTTCGGGTAAGGGAGGAAATTCTGACCTTTTAATTTGCACATATAAATTTCCATACAAAAAAGAAAAACCATCAAATGCACAAAAAAGTTTAAATTATTTTAAAAATATTTCTGCAAAACGATTTTTGCATGTCCTTAATTATTATTATTTATTCCAGCAATTAAAAGCTTATCCAATTAAATTATATCCCAGTTTTATTGCATTTTTTATTTTACACTTCGGAGCAGATTTTCAGATAGTGTTCTAAAATTTAAAATTAAAAGAAAATGATTCATATTCCCCAATGAGTCCTTCGTTTAACTAATAAAAAAAGTTTGTCGACCAATTAAAATTTATTAAAATTTTATGGATTTACGTGCAGTGAGGAACAGAGGTAAAAAAAATATTTTTACCAAGATTTTTAAAAATTAATAATTTAAAAAATAATTTCATTTATTAGTAAATTATTACTGAAAGTTTCATTAAAATCCGACAATTATTTGATTTTTGCGAGAATTTCCAAATTAATGTTTGTCACCGAAAAAAAGAGGGTGATATAATCATTACGTTTGCTATTTTAAACAGTCGTAACGTTTTGTTTAACCACTCACACAAATCAAAACAAAATTTTCTGACAAAATTTCGAAAATGTTAGAAGAGATTAAAAATTTTTTAAAATAATTAAAAATTACTTTGATCATTCCTCTTAATAATAATATAAACCTTTTGATGGAAACAGTTTGTTTTATTAAGTTTGGGACCATTTTATTCATACTGTGCTGTTTTTTAGCGATTTAGTGGAGGTACCTACTTTAAAATAGTAGTAAAAATAACAAAATTTCATATTTACGTTTAAAAAAAATAATTAAATTTTCAGGAGCTTTGAAAAACAGTTCATTCTTGTTGTAATTCCGCGTCTAAATTCTACACATACTTATACAGAGTATTTACTATACGCATATTTTATACTCATTATTATGTTATGAATTATATACATATATGTATTATATATATGAATTATAAACATATTTACTAAATTAACTTAGTTTCACTCAGAATTAAACTAAATAAGGAATACCATATTGCAGCTATTTTTTCCAATAAGAAGGGTCTCTTGTTTCGAAAAGATGCTTTCAAAATCCTAAATTTTACTTGATTTCGAACACCTACCGATGTCACTAGTAAGATTTCAGTCAGTTAAGTGCCATACGTGATACACGCTTTGGGCGATCATGTCTCATAAGAAATATGACTGACTGGCCATTACTTTCTGCGGAAGACCGGTTGCCAGCCAAAGTTATAGAACCCACACTATCCTGCTATTTAACCCATAGCTGAAGGGAAAATTAACGGATTAATACCTTTTGCCAAAGTATTTGCGCGTAAGTGAATGTAACAAATTCAACTAGAATTCGAACTCGGTTTCCGATTTCTCGTTCTGAGCCGATAACTCTACACCGCAACACACATTCGTAATTTAGTAAGTAATCTAATAAGAATTACGCAACTAATTTAACTGTGAAATATTTCCCATGAAAATGCATATTCTTTTCACTTTCTCCTCATCTCTCCCTCGCCATTGTTGACAGACAAAAAATAGCTAGCTAGCTAGCTAGCTAGCTAGCTAGATAGATAGATAGATGCTTGAATGTGCGTACGCATGCTTCAAAATATTTTCTGTATTACAACCATATATGATACGAATAAATACACCTGCAATACATAAATGTGTACACGTTTAGGCACGCAGCATCTTTTACGCATATTTTGTCAAGCATATGTGACAATACGCTAGACATGCACACACTCGTGCCTAAATACATCTTACGCTGTTTATTATTAAGATTTTTATGTTTTTAGCTGTTTGTTTTTGTTTTGTTTTGTTTTTTTATTTTGTTTCTTTTTTAATTTGCTTCTTTATTTTTTAAATTTCATTTTTTTTCTATTCAATTCAATTTTTTAACACTAGCAGGTCAGAGACCGAAACTGACGTCGGCCATTTGACGTCGAAGGCATCGGGCGCCCATGGTGAAGGTCGTGGACGGCGTCAATATTCGTTCCTCCTCTTCGCTATTCAGTCATTGTCTTTACTCGCTGACGTGATGTCAACGATGTTTCATTACCAAACTCAAACACCAAGCATTTATCAAGAAAAAGGGTACCTATTAGAAAAAGATAGAAAGAAAGGGGCTCAGAATAACGGATAAAGAACAAGAAGCTGTAAAGTTAAAAGAAAAAAAATTAAATTAAAAAACGGGTGAAGGCTGTAAGGCAGCACATGTTAGAAAAGAGATTGTGAAACTCGGTCACGTTTTAACAGAATCCAAAGTCAAATAGAAACGTTTCATCTGTTTAATTAAGACAAATACCTGCAACATCAATCATTAATTAGTGAAATAAATGAAAGTGAAACAGCACAGACGACATTTTTATGCCCCAAAGTAATAACACGAAAAAGGGACATTCATTTTCAGGTAGAAAGTGTGATTCTTTTTTAAGCTGAGATAAATGGAAAATGCAGAAAACGATTTATTGATCGACTGAGATAATTAATTTCCTGATTATGGATAAAATGAAACATTTCGCTTAATATTGTCTTTCAGAATGTATTCTAACGTATTATTTTTAAAATTATTAATAAACAGCATGAATTTTTCCTCTATTTACAAAATTATGAAAATGTCTGTCATTGTCTTATACTTACTTCAGCTAATATTTATCAACATGAACTTCTAAAGCCCATATTTCATAAAAGCATCTTCAACTACAAAAGTCAGAAGAAGGATTGTAGATCAGAAAGATAAAAGTGGTACACCTGCCAAAACAAAACAGATCAACTACAGGTACCAAGATCAAATACGTAACTGCTTCTACCACCATGTAAAAGCTTGATATATATATATATATATATATATATAAAGCTTTTACATGGTGGTAGAAGCAGTTACGTATGAAATTTTTTAAAAGTTTCCTGGTAGGTTTTGTTGAAATTTTGCGGTCTTCTGGTAAAAATATTTATTAAAATTGTTACTCATTTCAAAAGTATTTAGTATTAGTGAAAATAATTCTAACCTTGTTGACTGAAATTTGTAAAATCAATCCTTTGAATTACTGAGTGGAAAATATTTATACAAACATGTAGTGTATGGAGTGTATAGAAGAGTATTTTTAACGTAGTATATACGACTTGCTGTTAAAGGAATATTTCAAATGTTGTTATAAGTCACAGATTAAAATAGAATTTCTGCCTTTTTCTTTCCCAGCCATTCAGTGATTAGGATTAGTTTAATATTATGAGAGCACAATCAATAATTAAAAAGAGAAACGAATATAAATTTGATTAAGCTTTTCCAGATTCTATTTCTAAACATGACTAATTTCTGAGCAACTCATATTTTAATTTAATTTGTGAGATATTTTCACAAATTAACCTCTCTGTGCATATTCTGCTGGAATTACTATCAGGCTCTATAGACAAAGAATATTTATTTAAAAAAATCAAAGAAATTGAAATCCATATGAATCTCAGTTTTTTTATTCTATCTTGACACTTTAGATTGTAGATGATTATGGTCTTCCACTATTTCCTTTCTACATCACCATAAGTATTATGATGCAATTTTGGTTATTGAAATTGACAAAAGTACTCAGTTAAATGTTTAATCTAAATAATAAAATTTAGTCACTGGATATGAGATACGTGAATTCTGACGTTATTAAGAAGACATCTCGAGAACAAAGCAAAATACTTGATATTAAAATGCATTCGATTTCGCTGTTTAATACCGACGTATTCCATTTTGCCTAGATTATACAAATCGATTTTTAACTAATTAAAACGTGTTAGTTTTTGGTGCTTATTTAAAGATTTCCATAGACATGCAAATTCTCTCCCCGAAAATTTAAAGAAGCTGCGTACATGTATGCATATCAGAGAAACACCTATGTTATCCGGAGAAATGGTATTGCACTCACAACTCTAAGGGTCAAGTCAGGAACTAACCAACGTTTATATACACTGGGCCATATGTCCAGTTGTTCTTGTCCTTAAGGACACATAGCCTAGTGGATATTCCTTGAATAAAGTGGTGAACAAGTAACTTGCAGGGTTAGAGGGAGATAACTCATGACTTCCAATCGAGCATTTTCGCAAGGAATGAAGTTCATATACCCCAGTAATTGTAATAAAGTGTTCTGTTCAAAATTCCTAGCACCTGAAGAAGGCTGGAGTGTACAACGACCGAAACGTCGTGAAAATGGCAACAAAGATGAAGAAAATAGTTCGAATAATGTAAATACTACCTCATCTCAGATATACAGACAGATACAATGAACCAATTAAAAAAAAAGTTTCTATAACCAACTCTCATTCTACATTCTATGAAAAAAACAAAATATGACTTCACTTTCTAAATATTTTTTGAAGTTGAAAGAGGAGAATAAAACATCTAAAAATTCTCAAACAAGAATCCATAGATCGGGGAACGAACCATGCTTCCTCTTTCTGCAAGAAAAAATGGAAACTATTAAGTTTCTGAATAGTGACATATTATTAAATCAAAGATATAAAACTACAGTAACTTGTAAACATATTAAACTATTACCTTTACAATCCTTGCTAAAATCCTCAAACTCAATAATCTCTCTTCTCATGTTATCTTTATAGAAACATTTTAATTTTACCATTTGTGATCTAAGCCATGAATTAGATTATTGTTATAATTTTTCTCTTGCTGAATTGATAATAGTTTCTAATTTAAAATTAATATAAAAATATATAGTTTATAATTTATTTTGTATTTTAATTTATAATCGTAGGTCAGTTTAATTAAAGTCTGTGTATTGCTTCATAACATATCTTTCATTTACGTTCTAAAAATAATTTTGAGTATGTGACCTCATTTAAAATGCCATAAAATTTGAAAAGCAACATTGTAACTTTATGCGTTAATATCTGTTAAAATCTCATTTCCGTGCAAATTTGAATCCTCTTCTGAATAATTTCATTCGCTTATCTCTTCTCAACATCTTCTCATAGTTTTTTCTTCACTTCCCCCTTCTTTTTTATCTTCGTAATTTTATTATACTTCGCTCTTTTTTTGCGTTTTTCTGTCTATTTTCTCAAAAGTAATGTTAATTTGTATGATTTCTTTTTAACTTTCTTTTCTTTCCTCTTTTTTTTTATCCTTTTCTTATTTCTTTTTTTCCTTTTTTCTTTATTAATTTTCTTTTTTTACCAAGTACGGAAAATCTTTCAAAAACAGAAAATGAAGTGATGTTTCATGAAAGCGTTTATTATCATCATCGTTAATTACCTGAGGAGACATTGTTCTTACAATGTTGAAACAAAATGTAGAATTTTGTTGTAGTTACTTACATATTCTAAAATAGCAATAAATAATAAATATTAATTGCTCTATTTTTATATTGAGCTCTATTTTAAATTATTGTTTTAGACGTTGCAATTTTATTCTTTGTTTTTTTTACACACACACACACACACATACACATATATATATATATATATATATATATATATATATATATATATATATTCATTTCACTCCGAAGCAAGGCAGAAATGCCACTGGTACACAAAGGGTTAAAGTGAGAGAATAAAAAAGGCACAGGGAATGTCAAAGAAAAGATAAGAGATGGATGGGAATCAAGTATATAAAAGATGGCAATTGACGTTGCCTTTAAACTTTACTATAGTAAACTACAGATAATTCTTAGTAAGTGGAATCCCTTTCATTAATTTTAACTGATTTTCCAAATTTCACATTATTAGAGAAAGCCTTTCTTCTTAATAAAAAGTGTATGTCCATAATGGCAGCAAAGTTTACAGTCACAAATATTTCGATCGAAACTTTGCAAACAGTATCACTGCAATGACGACAATTTTTTTACAATATTTATATGAAATATATGTTCTGAAAATGGTTTAAGATGTTCATCCATTGACTTTCTGAGCTGTTGTATCTTATTATATGAAACAAACTGCACGGCATCCACAATAGCATTTCACCTAAAATTATTTCGCCACCTAAAACTCATCATATTTTGCCACTTATAATCGCATCCCAAAGCATTGCACCGCCACTGCTTTGTTGACTTTTCAATCTTTGAGGGAGGCTTCCGCCAGTAACCTTTTACTCTATCCGTCTGGTAAAAAGAAGTGTTGAAAAATTATTTTTCATCTCTCGTGCTACCCGTCTCATTCCATTTTTCTTTTGAGCTTGTGATTGGTCTTCATATTTTGGGCATGATGTATTGGCTTCTCAACACCTAAAATATTTTGTGCTACAACACCTAAAACTTTACAAAGATGGACTTTGTATCCCGTTTCAAGAAAATACTTATAATAAAATTCACAAATCTCCCTAAACGGGTTTTCAGCTGGATCACACACAATTTTTAAGTGTTCAAATGTTAATCATTTTTGCCATTTTACAAACTCTACAATTATTTAATATTTCTATTTATCCATCAAATCATCTTTAATACCTACTTAAGGCTTTAAAACCCGCAATTTGAAACTTCCACATTTATAACATTTCATACAAACAGCAGCCATTTGTTTACATCTGCACACAACCGACTATTTTTATTATAATTGTGCATATTAATATCTCCATCATTCAGTAAATAAACCTTTAAGTTTCAATAAATATTTATCAAGATGCTATGGATGGGCTAATAAAGTGAGTCACAGTGTATGACAAACCATACTTGTTTTAACGATTTAGTAAATACGAGCACGCAACCTAGTAATTAATTTTTTTTAGAATCTACAATGACTTCACTAGATTTCCCAATCTACTTTATTTTCTTTTAAGCAACTTATTTACTATGTTAGATGTAAAATTAAGCAACTTTTCATTTAAGTTGGATTTAACAAGAATAATTTAAGTATATTTCTCATTAAATAATATTTTATTACAAATAGTATTGTCACTTAAAGTTAAAATGCTCCTTACTCTCCATACCAAATAATCATTACCAGTGTTTTGCAATAAAAACTCATGTGTGTACATAATATTCATTATAAAAAAGGCGAACATTCGCCAAGGAAAAATACACTTTGGTATCGAAGAGAAAAAGTAAGTGGGCGGAATTTGCGAGACATGGTAGTCATTGTTGTTTAGAGGGAGAGAATTTAGGTTCTCTAGTTGGGGAAGCGAGAAAATGCTAACCGGCTTAACAGTTGAGATCGGGTAATTTTGCTGACCTGATCTGACATTTTAAACTTAAACTACAAAACCATTATACGGATGGATAGGTACATTTAACTATTTTTGATGAGCAATAAGTAAATGAGTGCACTTGATATAAAAAATGATGCATGCCAAAACCATGGTTTGAAAATAGATGTGACAACCACAAATAAACTTCTAAATCAATTTCAGCACATCATACACGTCTCTCGACTAAAGTTGCGAATTTCTTTAAAACGTCAAGCTGTCAAAAAAGCATTAGAGAAAAAAAAACAGTCTAAATTATTATCGAGTGAATTAATGAATAAACTTTTAACAATTTGCATCTAGTCGTCGGAGGCTAAGGTCATATCACATTAAAATACCGGTTCTCCTACGAACACCGAAATTTAGCTTGGTCAATGCCTAGATGGGTGGCAGCTTAGAACATACCAAATTGGAGGGCTGAGTTCCAATTCCAGACGAGTTCATTAGATTCACTTACACGCAATTTCTCTTGGAAAAATTAAGTATTCACTTCTCTCTTTTTTCTGCTGATCAAATGAATCATGAATAGTTTCTTTTTCTTTCTAAATTTTGTTATTTTCTCTCTCCGTCACACACACTTTATCGTTCTTTAGTTCTCTTCTCACTTTTTTATTTTTTCTCCTTTCCTCTACCTACACCCTTTTGAGTTTCGTTTCTTTTTCTTATCTTTCTTCTCGTAGCAGCATTCAAATATTGTTATTAAAACATCAGGTCGCTAGTAACCTATATATATATATATATATATATATATATATATATATATATATATATATACTACCGGCCATAATTATTAGTCCACCCAAGCTTTTTTTAAAAGAAATGATGTATTTCATACTATTTTTAGTATTTAGTGCCAAGTGGATAATTCTAAATGAAAATAGAATGGTTCTTTTGTTATTATTAATTTGCAAAATTTTACAAGGCAAGGAAGCAAAGATGAACTCGTTCGAATCACCCTAAATTTTATTCATTCTTTCATTGATGAAACTGCAATATAGGTAATTATTAAATATTTATAAATTCATTTGATGCACACGTTATTGTGAAGTATTAACAAAAGAACCATTCTATTTTCATTTACAATTATTCACTTGGTAATAAATATTTAAAAAATAGTATGAAATACATCATTTATTAAAACACTGGGGTGACCTTATAATTATGCAGAAAGCAAATGGCAACCTACTGCGGGAAAGAGAAATGAGTGACTGAGCAGAAGACTATCCCGTAGTAGATTACCATTGCTTTCTGCGGTAGAATGGTTGCCAGCCAAGGCCATAGAACCCAATCTGTCCTGTTATTTGACTCATAGCTAGAGGGGAAAGAGATGTATTATATTATTAAGTAGCAATTAGTGGAGGATTAGTTTATTACTTCATAACAATATAAAACTGATCCCCCACTTTATGATCAGTAAAATCATGTTTTCAACTATTATATTCAGTCAGTCAGTTAAGTACTATGCGTTATACACGCTTTGGGTAATCATGTCTCGAAAGAAACATGACTGACTGGGCAGAAAATTATCCCGTAGTAGGTTGCCATTACTTTCTGGCGTAGACTGATTGCCGACCAAGGCTATAGAACACAATCTGTCCTATTATTTCACCCATAACTGGAGGGAAGAGACGGATTAATACCTTTCTCAATTTGCGCGCAAGTGAATGCAAGGCATTTAACTGAAATTCGAACTCGGCTTACCGATTTGTCGTTCCGAGTCGATATCTACTGCACACAACGCACATATCTATGTACCTGCTTGAAATGTACAATTAATTAAGATTAAATAATAAATAATTTATTATTGGTGTTCCTAAAAACCTGTTTTGCAGTTTATTTTGGAATATACAATTATATTCATGTCACACAGATACACACACGCAAACACGCACCCGCACAAAGACAGACAGACAGACAGACACACACACACACACACACACACACACACACACACACACACACAAGTAAAACAGACAATAAATGAAAGAAAAATAATGCATTTTCCTCAGCCACGTTCATCTCTTCCTATTTCATCCTCTGTTTTTCTCTCTCTAATCTCGATCTCAAAACATCTATCTAGTTTTCAACCTCGCTCCCACCGGACTAAAATACCCAGCAACAATGTAAATTAACTCTCAATATCAACTCGATGGTACCTGTCCACTCTCCAACTTTCGTCATTCACGTGCTTCGCGCCAAAGTCATGACGTCCAGTGCCCCATCTTTCTTTGTCTTAGTCACGTCCCTGAAAAGATTCGCAGATTAACAGCGACGATCTGCTGATAGGTAAGGGATGCTGTTTAGGGATTCGACTCGTGCCCCTCAATCCTGTCCTTTTGTCGGATTCTGGATGTGAATTTCATTCTCTTTGGAAAATTACATTCGATGGTAAGTTATTTTCGTACCGGTCTGCACGCGTACGAGAGGACCTTGTTGCCTGGTGCCTGTGACCGATAATAGACAACAGCTTCAGCAATGAGGGATACTTGGTGACGGCCCGCGGGTAAATGAGTGGCTCTGTCCTTGGCCACACCCGCAGGAGAACGCTCTGAGCAGCAAAGATCTGCTGTCCGTCTTGCCTGCATTGCATCGAACAGAAATCACATAGCGACCGTCTTTGCTTGATTCATCTGTCAGAAATCAAGAAAATAAATAAAATGAAGAAGAGGCGATGATGAGGAATGGAATAAAAAGGATACAATGCGTTCGCGAACATAGGCTGTAATTTGTGAGCGAAAACACAAATGAATTGAAATTAAGTTGGTTCTAAATGGTGTGCGATAGGTGTACTCAGCGTTTCAAAAAAACAATGCTGATATAGAATCTTGCAGAGAAAGTGGAGGAAAAATTTACAGATATACCCAGAAAATAAAAAGAACCTTAAAGAGGAATAATATTAAACAAAAAACAAGTTACAAATTGAAAATAAGTTGTGAATAGACTAATAGAAAATAGTGAAAAGAAAAGCCTGTTTTTGATTATTTAGGAACATTTGAAGAAATGTTTCCTAGGAAAGGAAAGAAAAAATCCTAACTTCAGTGACACGCTTTTGAGTACTGAAAAGCCAAGTCAAGCGTCATAATATTATATGATTCTCGAATGTTTTAAAAAGCTAAAGATTATTTTTTAAAGTCTGTTCTACATTCAGTGAGAGACTGTGTTATTGTCTGTCTTGCAATAAAAATGAATCCATATTTATCACCGATGTTTGCCACAAGGTCAGACAGGATTTATTGAGGGAGAAGAAGCGAATAAAATTAAACAAGCAGTTTATTTAAATTATTATAATACGGTTATAGTACGGTTATCTCCAAATCATATTAATTGAAATATAAATTTAAAAGGAAAAATATTACTTTATCAAATCTGTTTGACGAATCTCATAAAATGCGTGGAAAGAAAATCAGCAAAAATGTGAGAAAATGTGAATGAAAAGAAATAAGCAGAAAAATTCAAGAAAACAGCAACAGCGTCTGATTGTCGGCAACGGTTCTACACTTCACGCTTTTGTGCTAGCGGCCGGTGTTCAAACTTCAAGAATTGAATTTTTCAAAACAGGCAAACTTTCCTCATTTAGAAGTCAACGAAACACAATATTTTCGACCTATTCTCTTCATTAGGTTTAATACATATCAATAAAGAAAGTTTAATGATAAAAGAAAATTTCTACAAATCTTATTGACATGTTATCGACTTAGAAAAGAACATTGGACTTCTAATATTGAATTCGGGTTAAATTGGCTAGAAATGGTATGGACTCGTCTCAACCTTCTGTGAGGTAACTGAAAAGCTTGATTTGAGATTGTTACTTTAATTTTTGGATGTGCGTTGTGGTGCAGTGGATATCGGCTTAGACCGAGAAATTGGAGAGTCGAGTTCGAATTCCAGTTCAAATCATTGCATTCACTTTCCTCCATTTATGGGTTAAATAACAGGACAGATTGGGTTCTATAGCCTTGACTGGCAACCAGTCTACCACAGAAAGTAATAGCAACCTACTGCGGGATAATTTTCTGCTGAGTCAGTCATGTCTCTTTCGAGACATTATCGCCCAAAGTGTGTATCACGTATGGCACTTAACTGACTGACTTTAATTGTGGCAAGCAAAATCCGAATAAAGTCAAAATTTTCTAACTACAGTGATTCACCATAATTAAATTTTTATCAAGCTTATTTGTCAGACCATTGGCTCCATAGCAAAATCGAACGTTTGTTCTACAATCGTGACCGTATGTCTTTCTGTATTAAACTGAGCAAATGCTTTCATTAGCTTGCCTGGTGTTTGAAATAGTTACGTTTTTTCAGTGGTGCCAAAAGGTTCGTGTAAGAATGAGATTTTCATGCCAGATAGATAACTTCTCACTTGGAAAACAGGTACAGGATACCAATTTATTTTTGTCTCTGTTCCATACTAAGACAAGTTATATTGTTATCATACGTATTCTAAAATTACTCACAATTTTATGATCAGTCGTAAGTAATAAAGTGTCTCCAACTGAAGAAAATATATTTTTGCGTATGCTTTGTGTATATTAGTTTTTAATTTCAACGTTTCAGGTATAGGATGGGTACCTCAACGTCGTGTAATGGTTAGCAAGTTCGTATTACTAGAACCTATTAGTAGTGAGTTCGATCGTCACTGAGTACGCCATACTTTCAGCGTCGTGCCACATCTAAACGGCACTTTGAAAATCAACTCAGCTGTACAGAATTTTCCTATAATTCGCCATATTTTATCTTCGGCAAATGTTTGACGTCGAAATTAATGAATGTTTTGTAGTCTTTTTAAATTGAAAAGCCTTTTCATTTATAAGCGTCTTTAAATCTTTGCTATTATAGCTAAATATTTAATTTATTTATTTATTTTAATCATTTTACCCCAAGTAAAGCATTCCACTGCCATTGTTGCGCAGGGCATACACAGGGGAAAGTGATGAGAAAGAGTGGTTAGTTATAGGAAATGTCGGGAGGAGGGTGATAGACAAGTGAGGATACCAAGGATGGGGGTAGGGTAGATGGGAAGTGGGTTTGAGAGAATGGATGCGAGATAGTGTGATAAGAGGTGTCTATTGACCTTACATTTTAATTCCTGGAGATTGTAGCTGTCGGGGAAGCAAGTATATGGTAAGGAATTCCAAAGGCGGGAAGTGCGAGAAAAGAAGCTGTAGAAATTGCAGTTACATTTTATCTGTTTCACTGTAAAAGGGTGGGACCTAGTTGCTAATCTAGTATATCGTGCAAATTCATACCTAGAGGGCACCAGTGATCTAAGTTCATCGGAGCAGAAGCCGTGAAAGTATTTATAGAAGAGGCACTGGGAAGGCACATCACGCCGGTGAGAGAGTGACTGCAGCCGGGCTGCCAAGTCGGTATTAATCACATTACAGATTCTTCATTGGATTTTGTCAAGAACCCCGAGGAGAATAGCATGGGCACCAGACCAAATATGACAGCAATATTCAATACACGGGCGGATGGTAGATTTATATATGTGCAGGATGGACTCAGACGGATAAAAACTTACTGGCCCTGCACAGACAACCGACTTTCATAGCAGCGGATTTAGTAATGGATTCGATAGCTAAAGTGTTAATCACTTGTTTCAAACAAAAAGCAATCATACACACACATATAAAGCTTAAGCGAATTTTAGAAATAAAAAAGAAAAACATTTAGTTCGCTTGCAGGTGCCCAGTTTAAATGTTTGAATTGAATTCAATATAGATCTTTTCCCCATCATTTTCAACTCTCTTGAATCTCTGGTGTTAGTCCGAAACAAAGAAAGGGGTCTCCAACTTTCTCTTGCTTGTGACAAGTAGTCAAGCGGGTATTTATATGCACCCCTATCTTGTAACAACCCGCTCCTCCATTACCACTGTTTATAGTCAAGCTTTCCTTTTCTCCTCAACTAACTCCGAGATTTTATTTCTCTCTTTGAAAAGATGGAGTTTTCAAATTCCGATTCATCATTTTCAGACATGTCGGTTTTTTTAATGTTGTTGTTGTTTTTGTTGTTGTTGAAAAGATGGATTTGCTGCTAACTTGAACGAAAGTATCACTGTCACCCACAAGCCGAACTGATGTTGCTAGATTTGCTGGAAAGAAATATAAGACACGCTGTTCAAATTTAAATTTAGATGATTTCTAATTTGCATACACTTATGTAAATGGGGATAAATTAATGTCAGTGCATGGAATAAACTTATATACATAAAAATAGTACAGTATTTACATTATTCGGACTATTTTCCCTATCTTTGTTGGACACATGGCCCAGTAGATATAGACGTTGGTTAGTTCCTGACTTGACTTTTAGAGCTGTGAGTTCAAAACCAGGCTACAGCAGTGGTGAACAAGTAACTTGCAGGGTTAGAGGGAGATCACTCATGACTTCCAATCGAGGCTTTACGCAAGGGATGTGGATGATATACCCCAGTGATTGTAGTAAAGGGTTAAGTTCGAAATTCCTAGCACCCGAAGAAAGCCAGATCGTAGAACGGCCGAAATGTCGTACAAATGGCAACAAAGGTGAGGACAATAGTCCGAAAAATGTAAATGCTGTAAATACTACCTCATTTCAGAAATATAGTCAAATAGAAAAATATTATTAGAAATTTTGTTAATTTTGCATTTAACAAGATCTCCTGATTTTATATCTGTAAAATCTTACAATTCTAGTCAGAAAAGTTCAAGAAACTTTTCAGCCTTTCGCGTGACCCATTAATGTTGTAAGGACACCATATATACTTCAGCCGCAGTAGTCGTGGTGGGTCTTAAGACAGCCTGACGGAGACCAACACTCTCCAGGGTGGTTTGAATTTATTTTTTCTTCTAGAAGACTCGCCAACCAAGGTTACATGACCCAGTATGCCTGCTATTTACCCATAGCTAGGGTGTGAGAAACGAGATGAATTCATGCCTTTCACAAGGGCATTAGCAATTAATTGAATGTAATCAATTCAGCGGGAATTCGAACTTTACTATACAATTCATCAATTAGAGCTGCTACCATCACTGTGTCTACCAAAAATATTTTAGACTTTATTTTTCAAGTTCTCCTTTCACTTTGTGTATTTTAAACGCTATTTATATACGTTGATTTCGTATTTTTCCTATGATAAAACACATACGATGATGAATGAAATATAACAGTGATGAAGGTCCTGGGTATGATGGTAAACTGCATCCGGCAGCAAGGCTTTTGAGTGTCAGGTTGTGAGGAGCATAGAACCACCTCTTAATTGCTGTTGTTCCCAGGACCTCTCTGACTCCGAGTGGTAGCACCTGTTAGTGTCCCAGCTATGGGAAAATAGTTAACCCCCAAACTGGGGTCAAAGCACAATGAAAGTATAAAAATAGAAATATATACATAAAAATAGACTTTTATAGAAAAATATACATTTTTGAAGGGGGAAAAATTATTGCCAGCAGTACATTTTTTAACACAAAGCTAGAAGACATCTTTAGTTTTCTAAAATAAAAAAAAGTTTTTTTTTAATTTTTTAACAAAATCTAACTAAATCAACCTTCTCACTATAACCAAACATGACAAAAATACCTTAAACCCCCACCTTTTTGGCATTAAATAACCAACAGGGGTTCATATGCTATTAAACAAAACTCAAATTCAAACAGAGGTGAACTAGTGGATAACCTCAGAATATTGATCCTCATAGCGATGCCAAATAAACCAGGTGAAAATGAATGAGAGCTCCATCAAACAATCCTCTTGACGAGCTATGTATAAATAATTAATCTTATTCTTCATGTGCTGTGTCCCTTCAGGGCGTAGGCGATAATGGACTTCCACTTGGCTCTGTCTCTTGTCGCTTTCAATAATTTTTCTCTTGGTAATTCTTCTAAGCCCCGCTCCGTCAACCATTTGCTCAGAGCTAACAAGTTCGTCTCGCGTTGCTTTCCCCTGTCTCTTCTTCCATTTATCCGACCTGTGAGTATCAAGTTCTCTAGGCCCTCTTTCCTCATTACGTGTCCTATGAACCTCATTTGTTTCTTCCTGATATTTATTATCAGTTTTCTTCTCGTTTGCATCCTTTCCAACACCTCATCGTTGCACACGTGCTCTGTCCATGGTATCCTCAGCATCCTTCTGTAAAACCACATTTCTGCTGCCTCAAGCCTCTCATTCATCCTTGATGAGATCGTCCAACATTCACTTCCATACAGAAAAACAGATATCACATAGCAATCCAGCACTCTTTTCTTTGTTTCTAATGAAATTGTAGATTCTCCAACTTGCCGTTAGCATATTGGTCGACTCTTTTTGCTTATGACCATGCATTCAGTTTTCTTGAGGTTTATGCTCAACCCTTTTTTTTTCACTTTCTTTTGTTAACTTCTGTAGAAGGTCCTACATTTTCCTTACCGTATCTGCTATCAGCACTGTGTCATCCCTGTATCTGATATTGTTGATTTTATGACCGCCGGTGACGAATCCTGGCAAGGCTTTTATTTCTCTCATAATTGCTTCGCCGTACAAGTTGAAAAGTTTCAGTAAGAAAACACATCTTAACATTTAAATAAATAGCGTTCATAGCTTGATAAAGGAAATAGTGCAAGAACAGTCTGATCTTTATGTTATTGAAACAATAAATTCGACCTATGCATATGTTTTATAAAACGTGAAAAGCTGTAAGGAATTATTTCAAAATCATAATTTCGAATAATTATTCAAATTTATTGGAATAAACAATTTGCATGTAAATAGCAAACGAGTTTAAAATAGTGGTATACAATGATACATTTTCTCACTATATTTTTTTAAAACCTGTATGGCGAAATGATCCTAAAAAGACAAGACACTCTTACAGGGTTTATTATTAGTGTAACCTTATCAGTAGAACATGCATACGATATTGTTGATGGAAAACTAGGAAAGAAAACTAAAAAACAACTATCAGACAAGGTAATCTAGAAAAGTAAAGAGAAAGATTAACCTTTAAATCTAAGAAGACCAAATGCTTGGCTGTTAGCAAAAGACACATACCAAGTGTGAGCTACTTGCTAGGCACGTCAAATTCAAGCAGGCTTTAACTATGTGATTAGTATTATAAACAATGAAATACAAAGGTGCACAGGAATAGCAAAAGTTGTCTTTCAGAAAATAAGCAAGTCATTAAAATGTATGAAAAATAGCAAGCATTTTTTAACATCTAATTTATTTCTATGTTAGTGAATGTTGAATAATTTTATTGCAGATGAAAAAGAGACTTGAATAAACAGCGATGTGATTCTAATGAAAACTTATTAAAAAAAATAATTTTTTTTCGTAATTTCATCCCAAGCAATAGGTTATTTATTGCTAAAGAATATGAGAAAATATTATTATGGGGAGATTAAATAAAAGAACAGTAAGTAAGAAGACAGAAAATAACCATTGAATTTGAATTTAAATTTTTGAAGATCAAAGTTGATTGAGAAGCAAGAAGCCGGAAGAAGCGAGAAGTGCAATTGAAGAAACTGTTTACGTAGAACTTATTTATACTTCCAGCCATTAACGCATCACTCAATAAGTCCTGGGCCTGACATATAAATGGCGCCAATAATAAAAAAAAATCCATATGATTCTTTTATGAAGTAGTAACCTTCAAATGGTACGTGACAAAATTTGATCCTAATCAGACTATTAGTTTACAAATTACAGTTTTTAAGTGAAGCTACTGTTGCAAATTTTCAAAATAATGGAAAAATATGAATTTCTTATGTTGATAAACCAATGATTTCTGATGGGAAAAATACTGTTCAAACAAAGCAATGACTTGATAAGTGTTATTTGGACTCTGCTCCGTCGGAAACAACGGTTAAGAGGTGGTATGCTGACTTTAAACACGTTCGTACAAACACAAATGATGCTGAACGCTCATGTCGCCCCAAATCGGCAGTTGTCCCGGAAAACACAAAGAAAAAGCAAGAAACTCATTTTGGCCGATCGTGAGTTGAAGTTGCATGAGATAATAAAGAAGTTGCACTTATAAAAGGCAGTGTATTCACCATTTTACATGAACATTTGTCAATGAGAAAGCTATATCCACAGTGTGTGCTGCGTTTGCTCACAGTCGATCAAAAACAACAACGT